>JAGSMR010000174.1:137500-222009 GCA_029286605.1 Sericinus montela | reverse complement strand
GAGTTTTTAAGACTTCTGTACGATTTATATCGTAGGCTTGAACGTAAAACGGCGAAAGGATCACCACCTGTCTCGTTGTCCCAAAAATGTTTTCGGTGGAAGATGGGTCGAAAGGACTTAATTCTACCCCTGTATTGGGGATGGCGTGAAGATATATTTTATTTATAAGTTTTTGAAAAAACCTCCAGGGGATCGAACTCGGGTCTCTTGACTCGAGTTACGATCACCCAGCCACTCGGCTACCGTGACTACTTAAATTTAATAAATGTTAATACTTCGTTCGTTACGTATCCGGTGTTATGTTATCATGTACTGCGATAGGAAAAACGAGTTCGACCCCCAGTTGGTACCAAAGAGTTTTTAAGACTTCTGTACGATTTATATCGTAGGCTTGAACGTAAAAACGGCGAAAGGATCACCACCTGTCTCGTTGTCCCAAAAATGTTTTCGGTGGAAGATGGGTCGAAAGGACTTAATTCTACCCCTGTATTGGGGATGGCGTGAAGATATATTTTATTTATAAGTTTTTGAAAAACTTATGGATGCCTGGGTTATCGAACTCGGGTCTCTTGACTCGAGTTACGATAACCCAGCCTCTCGGCTACCGTGACTACTTAAATTTAATAAATGTTAATACTTCATTCGTTACGTATCCGGTGTTATGTTATCATGTACTGCGATAGGAAAAACGAGTTCGACCCCCAGTTGGTACCAAAGAGTTGTACCAAACTGTGTTGTGTGTTGTGTTGCGTGGTTGGCTTGTACCAAAGAGTTTTTTAAGACTTCTGTACGATTTATATCGTAGGCTTGAACGTAAAAACGGCGAAAGGATCACCACCTGTCTCGTTGTCCCAAAAATGTTTTCGGTGGAAGATGGGTCGAAAGGACTTAATTCTACCCCTGTATTGGGGATGGCGTGAAGATATATTTTATTTATAAGTTTTTGAAAAAACTTATGGATGCCTGGGTTATCGAACTCCGGTCTCTTGACTTGAATTTCGATTATCCAACCACTCACCAATCTTGATTTTTTGTCTTGCATTACTTTTATTATTATTATTTTTTCAGCAACTGTAGCTCTTGTATATCAAAGACACAAAGATCTCCGGGCGGATTTTAGCATTCCAACAAAGAGCTGCACACGTTTTCATAAGCAAAAATGTAATGTACTGTACGCGGTACGGCATTTTCATTGTGTCACTTAGAAATCTTTGAACTTTGAGCATGAAATTATCTAATGTTCACGACACCCCCTGATGTTGATTTATTCCCCAGTGCCTCGAATCAATTATTTATATCAATTATTGATACGAATAATTGATTCCTCATTACATGAATTCTTATGACGAAATATGAAGTGAAATACGAACGCCACGAACAGGTGAAATTTATTTAGACAACTAACATAAAACGATTTTCGGAGATATTTATGTAGCATTCGCATAAATACACGGAATCTTTATATAGACAATTAAGTCTTTTCGACCTATTTTTCACTGAAGACGTTTTATTAGACAACGAGACAGGTGAGGCTGTCGCCGTTTTTACGCTCACGCCATAAAGTTTGGACATAAAGATGGAGGCCAGCTCACCATTTGTCAGGCTGTCGCAAAAAAATTTGTGTTCGGTGGGAAGTAAGTCGAAAGAACTTAATTGTCTAGACTCTGACTAATAGAACTCTCGACTTTCGAATAGAGACAAATGTTAACCCCGTTGTGGTACTCAAACCCGTAACTAGAGCCCGCAACCGTCACTACCAACAAGACTCTAGGGTTTACTTGCTATTGTGCCGACAACTGATACAAAACAATAACTAACTTATATCTGTATAGTTGATAAAATCGGCTTATGTTTATTATAATGATTTAGACATATTATGGATAGATCCAGGACAAGATTATAGAAAATAATGGAAAAAGTTTTTAGTTTACTTTGTTTTAATTTGTGCTTAACTATTATTTTTCAATGAACGTTGAAAAGATGATTAATGTGACAGACAGATGGTGAGATAGCCATCTCAAAACTACTAAACCAAAACTCAGCAGACCGGGGACGGGCAGCAGGGGCCCAAGGTACGAGATTTCTGGTACTGTACGTGTCATTTTGTATCCAAATCTCCTTGTATTATTATTATAATTGCGCTGATAGGCTTGCCGAGCGTGGTGGTTAAAGTAAATATTTTCTTCCAGGAAGACCTACGTCCTATTGTGGAGCTTGAAAATTCCATCAACACCATCTTGATGCTTGGTATTCCACCAGAGTGCGTTTTTCGCGGAACTGCCACGCACTTGCACTTTATGGAATGTGCTGCCGTCAGCGGTTTTTCCGGACCGATTTGACTTAGGGACCCTCATGAAAAGAGCCTTTACTTTCTCAAAGGCTGAAAATGCATGTGCTAATCCTCCGGTATTGCAGATGTTCATGGGCGGCGGTAATCACTTACCATCCCGTGAGCCACCAGTACGTATACCTCCCTATTCTATAAAAAATACATATCTTCATGGTGTCACCAGCTCTGAGGTCGCAAACAATGAATTTATGCGATGTAACGCCTGATGCAGCAGTTATCATACAATGTTACGATGTTTCACTTTATCTTATCTTATTGTATATTGACGAACTCCTTGGACGAGTGGCGTACACATCGACTTTCACTGTGTTTTCACTAGTACAGAGGTCCTGGTTTCGATTCCCAGACAGGTCAATGTAGAAAATCTCTGTTTTTGCAATGCCTCGAGTCGGGGTGTTTGTGGTGGCTTCGGTGTTTCCGATTTCATAACACAAGTGCTTTAGTCACTTTGGGATTAGAGCAATGTATGTGATATTGTCTCTATCTTTGTATCTTACAGTTCAAGTCACGCACCCCATATAAAAATACCGAGACAACGTAGAGTATATTATAAGAGTATTTGAGTACTATCAATATATTTATACGCTTCGGTTTCAATACAGTTGGAAGAATAATATCTTTCTTTAAATTTTTCTTAGCGAGAAAAATCTACTGCAGTTTCAGTGCGCTCCAGTGCTGCCCATTACCTTTTGTCTACTTATTGTATTCTGAATGTTCTTTAGTATTTTTCAAATATGATATCCACAACTATTATAGTACTGGCTTTTCTAAGCTCTTGAGTGCGCGGCCCCGGTCGTCATGTGGCGTTATAATATATACGTACATACATAACGACTTTATGTTAAAGACTCCTACTAGACATAGGCCTGTCCCGAAATGGACAACGGCATAATCGCAACGCTCGGCGTGCGGATTGGAGAACTGAGTAACAGAACTTAGTAACACCTTAGACATTGCTGCTTGTCACCGGTCTGCTGTATTTTGGTCTACTATTTTTCAAAATAAATATCCTACCATCTACTACTAGCACTTTGTTTATCCAAAACTCAGCCACTGTGAAGTTAGTCCTTGATCCGACAGGAAAGCGTTAATTTCGTACAATTTCTTTCATTTTAACTACAACCTAGCTATCTTAATTTATTCAACGGTAAAGATATCTGAATAGCGCAAGGCTAAGAATGCCCTCTTAATGAAATAAATTGTGTTAGACGATTAAATATCAATTGAATTAAGAAGAAAAATGTGTTGGTGACTTTGTGTTTTAATCATAAAAAATAAACAACAAAAAATAAAGTACCTCAAGTTATAACAAAAACAGATACAACATTTAATATTTCATCACACATAAAAGTAATTTTATTTTTATTTTGTCATTTTTACCTAAGATGAATTATTACTTTCATACAAAGAATGTACAATTTTTTATCATATACTAATTATTTCATTAAGCTTTCATTTACGAGTACTTGACCTTAATTTATTGTTCGTCAGTGCAGTTTAGATTTGTTCAACCTTACAGAGTGTAAAGGAAATTACAATTGTACAATATTGTTTCTAGTCTGCGGTTGAAACGGCTCTATATAAACTACGCCTGAAAATACAATCTTAAATAATAATCGGTGTGCTCACATTTTCATAACTGTCAAATAGTAAGTAGATCTTTACATACTCTTTGATACAAGTGAAATCCAATCCCACGTCGATTCCCCTCTGTTCTATTCATAATCACTTGTTATTTAATATCGCAACGAAGGCGCTCGATCTATTTGAGGGTTTTGTTTACGGCTACCTTTAAAATAATAGTTATTCAATCGTTACGTCGGCAATGCCGATTATTTAAAATCAATATAAACGTAAATTGGAAATTCTAAATGTGTTAGACCGGCAATTATATCAAATCCTTTTTACGGGATATACCTAAGTCCTGCATTTTATGGGCCTTTAAATATGTAATAATGATTAAAAAAAATTATTTAATATTTACCAAGGACCCGCGATGCGGTAGGAAAAATCAAGATTGACTCAATTTATTTGAGAAAGGAATTAGATGTAATACATTGTCTGATTGTTATAACAACAAGGAACCCATGACGTAATTAATTAATGCTGTTCCCTCCGTGTGTTCCTATTTCCTTGTCGTACACATGAACATTGAGAACATAGTGGTCAAGATTCATTTACGACTTACCCAGGTTCGATCCCAGCGTCTTAGCAGTGATCATACTGATCAGTTTTGAGAAAATATAGTCAAGAGGTGCATACAATCTCCGTAGTCGAGTGGCTTACACTCCGGTTTTCACGGTGTCACCAGCTCCGATGTTCCTGATTCGATTCCCAGATGGGTCAAAGTAGAGAAACACTCGACCACGGAGATCGTATGCAACTCTTGAATATATTTTCTTTAGATATATTCATTTAAATATAAATAAAAAAATAAATATCTTCAGGCAATTCCCACTACAGGGGTAGAGAGAGGTCTAGTCTAGACAATTAAGTTCCTTCGACCCACCTTCCACCAAATATATTTTCGGGACAACGTGACAGGTGGTGAGCCCGTCGCCATCTTTATGTCCAAGCCAAAGATATAATTCGTACATAAGTTTTTGAAAAACTCATTGGTACGAGCCTGCCACCTGGGGATTGAACTCGGATCTCTCGACTCGAAATCCCGACCACCCAACCATTCGGCTAACGTGACATTAATTTAAATATAAAAATATATTTAAAATATATACCTTAATAAATCATGTACATTAAATATATTATTGTATATTAATGCCATTATATATATGTCAATAAATACCTTGTTCGAACAAGTATATATAAGACCTATACAGCAATATAATAAATGAGAAAGTGATATTTTTTTCACAAAATAAAGAGCTTTATCAAGTTAATATGCGAAGCTATTAGGGGAGGTTTTAATAAAGAGAAACGAAGCGAATTGCCTATCAGACAGTCTTACTTAGCAGCAAATTGAGTTATATTTAACAGCCACTACACTCCAGGGTCGTCCATTCATGTATTTTGAGGTGCTCTATGGAATCTTTTTGGTACCAAGCCTGATATTATTTTAACTAATAAAAAAATAAATAATTGCATAGCTTACGAGGTAGCCCAAGAGAACAGGATGCCAAGAGACACCATCCTTGCAAAGTTTTCGCTTTTAAGAAATTTTTCACCTTCTTCCTTCATCTTCTTTCATTATTTCTCTTCCTTCATTATAATCTTATGAATATCATGACCACAACGGTTTTAAGGAATCGTCAGTTCGGAGGGCCCGGATTCGATTCCCGGGTCAATGTAGAAAGTTACTTTTTCAACATTTTCTCGAGCCTGAGTGTTTGTGGTACCTTTGTTGTTTCTGATTCCATAATAAAAGTGCTCAAGCTACTTACTATGGGATCACTGCAATCAGAGAATGTATGTATGTGATGATCAAGGCAATGTATGTGGTGTTGTCTCTTTCTATGTATGTAATTGTTTATTTATTTATATTATAATCACATCGATATCAAGACGTCGTCAACTCTGAGGCCCCGAGATCGCTTCCCGGACAGGTTAATGTAGAAAATCACTCTTTGTACACTGTTTCGGAATTGTGCTTAAGCTGCACACTTTAAGATCAGAACAATGTATGTGATATTATTCTTTTCGATGTATGTATCTACATATTTTTAACATATTCTTTAGCCACAGTTACAACTTCTTGGAGTAAGTATCTCGTTCATTGGGTCGTGTACGTTTCTAGCACAAAATTCCAGTAAATATGCAAAGACTGCTTAATAACGACCAGACATTTATTAAAGAAACAAAGTTAATAATATTATTAGCTACGTACAACTTAAGTAGGCAGAGGCCTAGACAAATCTTTATTTGTTTGGACCTACTTTGGACCTACTTTTACTGAAGCTTATCTGGAATTATGTGACAGTTGGCAAGTCGCTAAGTTGGCAATACTATCAGTATTGCTGACTTAGTGTCCCTGACAACCCGATAACCTACTTAATTGTAACCAAGTCTTCGATGATAGCGGGTGCGGGTTCGAATCTAATCGGACAAACATTTGTGTGATGTTTGTACATGAATCATGGATGTTTATATGAATATTTATCAATGTTTATAGATTGTACCGATGGCATAGATACTGCGACGAAGATAAGTTCACCGCCTGTCACGTTGTCCCAAATAAGCTTCGGTAAGGTGGATCAAAATAACTAATTTGTGTCGACCTCTCTACTCCAGTATTAGGAAAAGAGCGTGGAGGTAAAAGAAAATTGTTATAATTACGAATAATTGTGAAGATGTTTATTTTATTAATTTTTCTTACCACCACTCGGCTATCGTGACTATAAACTCTACGAAAACTCTACTTATCAAATTGGAGCTCCCATGCGAACAATTAAGTCACGATAGCCGAGTTGTTGGGTGGTCGGACTTTCGAGTCGAGAGACCCGAGTTCGATCCCCAGGTGGCAGTACCAATGAGTTTTTCAAAAACATATGTACGAACTTCATCGTTGGCTTGGACATAAAGGCGGCGACGAGCTCACCACCTGTCACGTTGTCCCGAAAATATCTTCGGTGGAAGGTGTGTCAAAGGGACTTAATTGTTTAGACTTGACCTCTGTCTACCCTGTATTGGGAATTGTGTGAAGATATTTATATATTTATTTATAATGCGAACAATGCTATTGTTTATAGCTTCTGTTATTCCCACGTGATCTATGCTTTACTGCGGCGAGTTACTTCAAAATATATATTCACACCCGACCAAAGCACATTTTGGTGGGTGGCAGATTCCTATTCTACAAGACTCGCATAGTTCAACTCTTAGAATAACTCTAAGCTCTTTATAGGAGAGGATCTAGAGGTCTAGACAGTTAAATTATTCCGAGCCACCTTTCACAAAGACATTTTTGACAACGTGACAGGTAACGTGACTGCCCGTCTCTATTTCTTTATCCAAGCCTACCTTATAAATCGTATATCAATTTTCGCAAAGACCCATTGGTACGAGCCTGCCTCCAGGGGTTCGAACTTAGGTGTCTTGAGTCGAGTTACAATCAGTCTACCTTTTAGCTATCGTGACTTCCAAACGTGAATCGCAGATAACAACGCATCTGCAAACTTCTTCTTTTGAAAGGTTAACAGGTGCCATGTCCTGAAGTAGCCGACAGTCAGGTGGACAGTTAGTTTGTTTTGCACATTCATTAAAAAAATATTACCTCAAATTGTATAATATTACGTCTAGACAATTAAATTATTCCGAGCCACCTTTCACAAAGACATTTTGACAACGTGACAAGTAACGTGACTGCCCGTCTCTATTTCTTTATCCAAGCCTACCTTATAAATCGTATATCAATTTTCGCAAAGACCCATTGGTACGAGCCTGCCTCCAGGGGTTCGAACTTAGGTGTCTTGAGTCGAGTTACAATCAGTCTACCTTTAGCTATCGTGACTTCCAAACGTGAATCGCAGATAACAAAGCATCTGCAAACTTCTTCTTTTGAAAGGTTAACAGGTGCCATGTCCTGAAGTAGCCGACAGTCAGGTGGACAGTTAGTTTGTTTTGCAAATTCATTAAAAAATATTACCTCAAATTGTATAATATTACGTCTAGACAATTAAATTATTCCGAGCCACCTTTCACAAAGACATTTTGACAACGTGACAAGTAACGTGACTGCCCGTCTCTATTTCTTTATCCAAGCCTACCTTATAAATCGTATATCAATTTTCGCAAAGACCCATTGGTACGAGCCTGCCTCCAGGGGTTCGAACTTAGGTGTCTTGAGTCGAGTTACAATCAGTCTACCTTTTAGCTATCGTGACTTCCAAACGTGAATCGCAGATAACAACGCATCTGCAAACTTCTTCTTTTGAAAGGTTAACAGGTGCCATGTCCTGAAGTAGCCGACAGTCAGGTGGACAGTTAGTTTGTTTTGCACATTCATTAAAAAATATTACCTCAAATTGTATAATATTACGTCTAGACAATTAAATTATTCCGAGCCACCTTTCACAAAGACATTTTGACAACGTGACAAGTAACGTGACTGCCCGTCTCTATTTCTTTATCCAAGCCTACCTTATAAATCGTATATCAATTTTCGCAAAGACCCATTGGTACGAGCCTGCCTCCAGGGGTTCGAACTTAGGTGTCTTGAGTCGAGTTACAATCAGTCTACCTTTTAGCTATCGTGACTTCCAAACGTGAATCGCAGATAACAACGCATCTGCAAACTTCTTCTTTTGAAAGGTTAACAGGTGCCATGTCCTGAAGTAGCCGACAGTCAGGTGGACAGTTAGTTTGTTTTGCACATTCATTAAAAAATATTACCTCAAATTGTATAATATTACGTCTAGACAATTAAATTATTCCGAGCCACCTTTCACAAAGACATTTTGACAACGTGACAAGTAACGTGACTGCCCGTCTCTATTTCTTTATCCAAGCCTACCTTATAAATCATATATGAATTTTCGCAAAGACCCTTTGGTGCGAGCCTGCCTCCAGGGGTTCGAACTTAGGTGTCTTGAGTCGAGTTACAATCAGTCTACCTTTTACCTATCGTGACTTCCAAACGTGAATCGCAGATAACAACGCATCTGCAAACTTCTTCTTTTGAAAGGTTAACAGGTGCCATGTCCTGAAGTAGCCGACAGTCAGGTGGACAGTTAGTTTGTTTTGCACATTCATTAAAAAAATATTACCTCAAATTGTATAATATTACGTCTAGACAATTAAATTATTCCGAGCCACCTTTCACAAAGACATTTTGACAACGTGACAAGTAACGTGACTGCCCGTCTCTATTTCTTTATCCAAGCCTACCTTATAAATCGTATATCAATTTTCGCAAAGACCCATTGGTACGAGCCTGCCTCCAGGGGTTCGAACTTAGGTGTCTTGAGTCGAGTTACAATCAGTCTACCTTTTAGCTATCGTGACTTCCAAACGTGAATCGCAGATAACAACGCATCTGCAAACTTCTTCTTTTGAAAGGTTAACAGGTGCCATGTCCTGAAGTAGCCGACAGTCAGGTGGACAGTTAGTTTGTTTTGCACATTCATTAAAAAATATTACCTCAAATTGTATAATATTACGTCTAGACAATTAAATTATTCCGAGCCACCTTTCACAAAGACATTTTGACAACGTGACAAGTAACGTGACTGCCCGTCTCTATTTCTTTATCCAAGCCTACCTTATAAATCGTATATCAATTTTCGCAAAGACCCATTGGTACGAGCCTGCCTCCAGGGGTTCGAACTTAGGTGTCTTGAGTCGAGTTACAATCAGTCTACCTTTAGCTATCGTGACTTTGTTTTCTAGCTTAAAACCATCAACCATAACGGATATGAACAAAATGATAGTAAGAACGACCCAGGAAATTTAGAGCGCAATGGCAACAGTTTATTTTTTCTATTTCAGCTTTGTGAATCTATAAACGCATTTTTACGGCGTTCAAACATTTGAAATTGTTCGAGTAACTATCTAGAAGATAGATTTTCAATTTACGATATCACCAATATGTTATCTACATACATTGCTCGATGTTCCCACCGTAATTTTGTAAGAAGTTTGTTTACAGCTTGCCCAACTCGTAATACTACCTACACTTACAAAAAATATGCATAAATAGTACTCAAATATTCTCGAGTAGTAACCTCACAAGCAAACCACCCTCAAGATGGAGACCAAATGATGAATGAGATGGAAACCAGCACAATGTTGCGGGGAATCAATTGAATGAATTGGCGATCGAACAGGACCGTCCTATGTGGCAATCGTTGGGGGAGACCTATGTTCAGTGGACTTCTGATATACTCTTATGATGATGATGGCGACCCTACCTACCCACCTGGGAGTTGAAGTCTCTTTACTCGTATTCCGATCACCCAACCATAAGGCTAATGTAAGCATTAATATGACGTGATCGCGTCCCGTTGTGGGATCCAAGGAAACTTGAAATCTCGGAATTCGTGCGCGACGGCAGGCGTGTGACGTCATCAATCAAGGCTGTCTTCGGTGACACGGAAGAAAGCAGTAGGCTGATTCGGGCGGAACGCGGTGATCTATAAATATATTCGTTAAATTGCCTAACGTACTAGAAATGTCTATTTCGGAGGGCGTTTTGTTATGGAGACATTATGCTTTAAGTAAAATGAAATGTAGTAATGTAAGACATGTCAATATTCATGGAAACAATGTGAGAAACACTTTTACTACATTTTCTCGGGTCGAGTAGTTTGTGGTACCTTCTCTGTTTCTGATTTCGTACTAAAAGTTCTTTAGTTGCATACTTTGGGATCAGAAAAACGTTTGTGATATCCCTTAGAATGTATGTATGTATTGTCTCGGGTCTGGATGCTTGTTTGACTTTCGTTTTTATCCGATTCAATAACACGAGGGCTTTAGCTACTTACTTTAGGATCAGAGCAAAATATGTGATGTTGTCCTTATCTGTGTATGTCATTAAATGATAATAATATAACTCAAAGTAACAAATATCTGCCTATTAAAGTCCTCATTAGACGTGCACTGCCATTTTGTTATTTGATGGATTTAGGTTTGACGTTCCTTTGACACTTAACGTGTATGTACACCTAAGTGCAATAAACTGAGACAAAACTAAGTTCGAATAAGTATACATCGGCGGTCAGCACACTGTACAGTTAAGAATTGCATCAGCTGTTTCTATTTGTTTGAGAAATAATCACTATTTAATAATTTTATTTACTTTCTAATGAAAATTATCATAACATAGACAGTTGTTTAAAGAAATTAACGCGAGTGAAGCCGCGGGTAAATACAAACATATACAGATATAGTAACGCCGTAACCACACGGTCATTTCATGAGCAGAAGTTAAATGAAAATAAAAAATATATACCTTCACGCTATTCCCAATTGTGGTGTAGAGTGGTCTAGACAATTAAGACACTCCTTTCACCAAAAAAAAAAAAATTAAGCAACAAGTTTTTGAAAACGCCCATTGGTACGAGCGTACCACCTGGGAATCGAACTCAGATTTCTTTAGTCAAATTTCAAACCCACAAGCACTCACCTATCGTGACTTTGTTTTTAGCTTAAAACCATCAACCATAACTGATATGAACAAAATGATAGTAAGAACGACCCAGGAAATTTAGGAGAGCGCAATGGCAACAGTTTATTTTTCTATTTCAGCTTTGTGAATCTATAAACGCATTTTTACGGCGTTCAAACATTTGAAATTGTTCGAGTAACTATCTAGAAGATAGATTTTCAATTTACGATATCACCAATATGTTATCTACATACATTGCTCGATGTTCCCACCGTAATTTTGTAAGAAGTTTGTTTGCCAGCTTTGCCCAACTCGTAATACTACCTACACTTACAAAAAATATGCATAAACAGTACTCAAATATTTTTGTGCTATAAATATTTGCCTCTAACAGGATTCGAATCCATAGATTATAGGGTAGGCTCACTGCGACAAGGCTATGGGGTCGTTCATTACGCATATATATTTATCTCATTTATTTAATAATTGCAAAACTTATTAAAAATCTTTCCGAACTCTTTTAAAGAACATACTGATAATGTTCCAATCATTAACAAAACAAGCAGTATATTGCATTGCGGTACGTCCGCAGCGGAGTCTAAAACGAATAAATAAAAGGATTTATTTGTACATTGGTAAAAAAGGTTAACAGGTGCCATGTCCTGAAGTAGCCGACAGTCAGGTGGACAGTTAGTTTGTTTTGCAAATTCATTAAAAAATATTACCTCAAATTGTATAATATTACGTCTAGACAATTAAGACACCTTTCACCAAAAAAAAAAAAATTAAGCAACAAGTTTTTGAAAAGGCCCATTGGTACGAGCGTACCACCTGGGAATCGAACTCAGATTTCTTTAGTCAAATTTCAAACCCACAAGCACTCACCTATCGTGACTTTGTTTTAGCTTAAAACCATCAACCATAACGGATATGAACAAAATGATAGTAAGAACGACCCAGGAAATTTAGGAGAGCGCAATGGCAACAGTTTATTTTCTATTTCAGCTTTGTGAATCTATAAACGCATTTTTACGGCGTTCAAACATTTGAAATTGTTCGAGTAACTATCTAGAAGATAGATTTTCAATTTACGATATCACCAATATGTTATCTACATACATTGCTCGATGTTCCCACCGTAATTTTGTAAGAAGTTTGTTTACAGCTTTGCCCAACTCGTAATACTACCTACACTTACAAAAAATATGCATAAACAGTACTCAAATATTTTTGTGCTATAAATATTTGCCTCTAACAGGATTCGAATCCATAGATTATAGGGTAGGCTCACTGCGACAAGGCTATGGGGTCGTTCATTACGCATATATATTTATCTCATTTATTTAATAATTGCAAAACTTATTAAAAAATCTTTCCGAATCCTTTAAAGAACATACTGATAATGTTCCAATCATTAACAAAACAAGCAGTATATTGCATTGCGGTACGTCCGCAGCGGAGTCTAAAAACGAATAAATAAAAGGATTTATTTGTACATTGGTAAAAAAGGTTAACAGGTGCCATGTCCTGAAGTAGCCGACAGTCAGGTGGACAGTTAGTTTGTTTTGCAAATTCATTAAAAAATATTACCTCAAATTGTATAATATTACGTCTAGACAATTAAGACACTCCTTTCACCAAAAAAAAAAAAAAAAATTAAGCAACAAGTTTTTGAAAACGCCCATTGGTACGAGCGTACCACCTGGGAATCGAACTCAGATTTCTTTAGTCAAATTTCAAACCCACAAGCACTCACCTATCGTGACTTTGTTTTTAGCTTAAAACCATCAACCATAACTGATATGAACAAAATGATAGTAAGAACGACCCAGGAAATTTAGGAGAGCGCAATGGCAACAGTTTATTTTTCTATTTCAGCTTTGTGAATCTATAAACGCATTTTTTACGGCGTTCAAACATTTGAAATTGTTCGAGTAACTATCTAGAAGATAGATTTTCAATTTACGATATCACCAATATGTTATCTACATACATTGCTCGATGTTCCCACCGTAACTTTGTAAGAAGTTTGTTTACAGCTTTGGCCAACTCGTAATACTACCTACACTTACAAAAAATATGCATAAATAGTACTCAAATATTTTTGTGCTATAAATATTTGCCTCTAACAGGATTCGAACCCATAGATTATAGGGTAGGCTCACTGCGACAAGGCTATGGGGTCGTTCATTACGCATATATATTTATCTCATTTATTTAATAATTGCAAAACTTATTAAAAAATCTTTCCGAATCCTTTAAAGAACATACTGATAATGTTCCAATCATTAAAAAACAAGCAGTATATTGCATTGCGGTACGTCCGCAGCGGAGTCTAAAAACGAATAAATAAAAGGATTTATTTGTACATTGGTAAAAAAGTACAATAATAAATAACTAATAAATAAATGTAAATTACAGCTTTCAGCGCTTTAAATTAATGTTTCTTAATTAAAATTCTACTGCTATTTTAAATTAACTTAATGCTAATGGAGCTGTTAATAAATTGACGCGAACTCCAGAAATATATTCCAGAACGAAATTTTGCGCGGGAACTATTTGTTTATAATATAGTGTAAGTTCGCGCTAGCAAAATTAGTTTCGTTGAACCTGCAATATATTAGATTGTACGAAAAAATGTCCAGACATTAATGGAACGTAAATATTTATTTAATAAAGAAAGATTAATTCTGCACGAATGACATACATTATAATTAATTTATGTCATTCGTGCAGAATTATACGCTGCAATTTTTAATTTAGTTTTAAGTCAAGCTAAACGTTTTGTTATTAAATTAAATGTAAATAAATAAATGTAAATTATAGCTTTCAGCGCTTTAAATAAATATTTTAATTAAAATTTACTGCTATTTTAAATTAACTTAATGCTAATGGAGCTGTTAATAAATTGACGCGAACTCCAGAAATATATTCCAGAACGAAATTTTGCGCGGAACTATTTGTTTATAATATAGTGTGAGTTCGCGCTAGCAAAATTAGTTTCGTTGAACCTGCAATATATTAGATTGTACGAAAAAATGTCCAGACATTAATGGAACGTAAATATTTATTTAATAATTGCAAAACTTATTAAAAATCTTTCCGAATCCTTTAAAGAACATACTGATAATGTTCCAATCATTAACAAAACAAGCAGTATATTGCATTGCGGTACGTCCGCAGCGGAGTCTAAAACGAATAAATAAAAGGATTTATTTGTACATTGGTAAAAAGTACAATAATAAATAACTAATAAATAAATGTCTTCACGCACTTCCCAATACAGGGGTAGACAATCATCTTCCACCGGCGATATTTTCGGGACAACGTGACAGGTGGTGAGCCCGTCGCCGTCCTTATGTCCACGCCAACGATATGATTCGTACATAAGATTTTGAAAAACCCATTAGTACGAGTCTTCTACCTGGGATCGAACTCGGGCCCACACTGGTCTTGACTCAAAATTTCGACCACCCACCCACTCGGCTATCGTGACTTTGTTTTTACTAAAATCTTTTTGCTTATGCGTAATGTGCATGCTATTTGTGTACCTATTACCTACTTTCAAGGGATTGATTTACATTGTGTAATAATAAGTGAGTATGAACGCTTTTATAATAGGAAGATATTGTATATTTTCCAGGTAATGTATTCCTTTTGTTTTTCATTTTTATCTAACCAATTTTTATTTACTTACCTCATGAGTTACTTTAACCCTCCATACAATTACATTCAATTAAGAACTATGAACGTTGCTTACTACCGTCGTCTAATATTATTTTATTTTCCTCATTAAATGTACGGAAGTTTAGCGGCTTATATTACAACGATATAACGGTAAAACTTACAAGAACAATCTTAACTTCACATTTTTTTCTTTACACTAAATCACTTTTTTTAGGCTGCGCTATTGACTTTATGCTTATATTACATATTATTTTTAGTAGTATCTCTAAATTTCATATACTTAATATTATTATTCATTATTATATACATTATTATTATTATACATTATACTTTTTGTTGATACTGCCCTATATAAAACTTCTACATGGGACCTTATATGTTGGCCTTGCGCTGATTATAATAATTACAAAATGTCTTCTAGTTAAACTTGTAGTTACAGCTACTGCAAGTTTAATTATAGTATTTCATTTGTTTTTTTTACTTCTGTATTTAAGTTGTAAACAGTTCAAATGACCTCATTATATATTTATTACCAGAATGTTAGAGGGCTGACATCTAAAACAGAAAAATTTTATCGTAATGTGGCGCTCAACAACTATGACATTATTTCACTAACGTAGACGTGGTTACTTAGTGGCATATCTGATGCTGAGTTATTTGACGATCGCTACTACGTTTGGCGCCGCGACCGTGATCTCAATAAACTAAACAATCGCGAGACGGGGGTTCTTATTGCTTTACACAAGAGAATAATCGCAAAAGGTGAACCTAAGTGGTATTCGGCGGCAGAAGATATTTGGGTTTCAATGACACTAGAATGCCCTTACTCTAAACACCCCGTAAAACTCAATATTTGCACCGTTTATCTATGCAATGAAAATATAGGCGCCTGCTTCTCTGATCAAGTCTTCAATTTTGTAATTCTCTTGAGTCAATAGTTTCAGCTAATCCTAATGACAAATTCTTAATTCTAGGTGATTTTAACATGAGCTCTATTACATGGTTTCAGCTACTTCCTCAAGCCTATCTGTATGATATTGAATAGAATCACAGATGTCTTTCATTTCTCTCTTCATTGCTGTCTCCACTTCCTTCGATATGGCCTTAGCCAGCTTTTAACGTCAATCCGAGCAGAATCACTCATATCTTCTTCATCTTCATCACTCGGAATTATAAACGATGTGCATCTGGGAGAAGATTTATTACACTCCAGACAGGTCCACTCAAGATTTTCCGTAGCCCGGAGAGCAGGCAATTGTTTATTCGTGAGTCCTGTACATTGAGTACTACAATGTACAACTTTTCACATTTGCTGCACTCAATACCGGGGCTTTTTCGTAACGTTTTTGAACATCTTTCGCATTTGTTCATTTTGAGGGTATTTATTTAAAACTCTCGCGCACTCGACACATGCGGCTCGTGTTCTCGCTAGTGACGAACTGACTTCCATCTTGCTGGCTTAATGCCAGCAAATGAAATCCGCGTTTATAACCCCCATACATAAAAAGGGTCCACAAAATATCATTGAGAATTATAGACCAATTTCAAAATTAAATCTCATTGCTAAGGTCTTAGAAAGAATTGTATACAACCAATTGTACCCGGTGATCAAACATGCGATCATTCCCAAACAGCATGTCTTTCTTCAAAAAAGATCCACTACGTCCAATTTTTTGCTATTTACGGATTTCGTTTCATATAACATGGACAAAGGAAATCAAATCGACGCTATATATACCGATTATAGCAAAGCATTTGATCGTATTGATCATGCTATATTAATGGAAAAGTTATCGAGAGCCGGTATAAGAGGTGACTTATTTAGATGGTTTTCGTCCTATATCTCTAATAGATCACAAGCGGTAATTCTAAATGGATTTACATCATCCTGGGTGCCAGTCCCCTCCGGAGTCCCGCAAGGTTCCTTACTTGGCCCTTTGCTCTTCGTAATTTTTATTAACGATATCAGTGAATGTTTTTTAAACACAAATTTTTTACTGTTTGCTGACGATATGAACCCTTAAAGGCTTAGAATTATCCAGGTGCAATGAAATAAGGGACTTGGGTATTACCATTGACAACAAATTATTATTTGACCAGCATATCGAACAAATTGTTAATAAAGCATATAAAGCTCTTGGCTTTATCATTAGATCATGTTTCAGATTCGGTAATTTAAAATCTATTAAAATTTTATATTGTTCACTTGTTCGAAGCAATCTGGAATATGCAAGTCAAATATGGAATTCTCAGTACAATATTTACGTTAATAAAATTGAATCCATCCAAAAAAGGTTCATCAGATATGTCTGCTCAAAATTCCGCATTCCCAAAGAAAACTATGAGCTGCTGTGTGGACGTCTTCATCTTCTCCCTCTGCAAACTAGACAGTGCAAGTTACACAGCGGATCTGGTTTTACTATCAAAAATCGCTCAGGGCCACATAGACTGTCCTGACTTATTAAAGAAATTACTCATCTCAACCCCACTCGTTCACTACGTTGCAACAATCTCTTACACATACCTTCTTACACTACTTATCTAAAGACTATGATAAGGTGGACCTTTTCTGTACCAACAGTTCTGTCATTTGTATATTAATCACCTCTAATTTCAGCAACAGTCAACAATTAAATATTAATCAAGAGTTTTAGAAAATTAGTTTGAACCGGCAGCAGAGTGTTATTTGTTTTTGATGTGAAACATCTATAGCCGCACGTAAAACCGATTTCTGGCGTGGCGACGCAAGCCGTGCACGTACGTAGCAGTGTTTAATTATAAACCTTAATTCTCAGGTAATAGGGTGTAAATTAGTATACCTTTGTATGCACGCTATACAAAGGTATACTAATTTAACCTGAGAATTAAGGTTTATAATTAAAGAGTAGAGAAAGAAATTTTGTTATTAAATTAAAGAGTAGAGAAAGAAATTTTGTTATTAAATTAAAGAGTAGAGAAAGAAATTTTGTTATTAAATTAAAGAGTAGAGAAAGAAATTTTGTTATTAAATTAAAGAGTAGAGAAAGAAATTTTGTTATTAAATTAAAGAGTAGAGAAAGAAATTTTGTTATTAAATTAAAGAGTAGAGAAAGAAATTTTGTTATTAAATTAAAGAGTAGAGAAAGAAATTTTGTTATTAAATTAAAGAGTAGAGAAAGAAATTTTGTTATTAAATTAAAGAGTAGAGAAAGAAATTTTGTTATTAAATTAAAGAGTAGAGAAAGAAATTTTGTTATTAAATTAAAGAGTAGAGAAAGAAATTTTGTTATTAAATTAAAGAGTAGAGAAAGAAATTTTGTTATTAAATTAAAGAGTAGAGAAAGAAATTTTGTTATTAAATTAAAGAGTAGAGAAAGAAATTTTGTTATTAAATTAAAGAGTAGAGAAAGAAATTTTGTTATTAAATTAAAGAGTAGAGAAAGAAATTTTGTTATTAAATTAAAGAGTAGAGAAAGAAATTTTGTTATTAAATTAAAGAGTAGAGAAAGAAATTTTGTTATTAAATTAAAGAGTAGAGAAAGAAATTTTGTTATTAAATTAAAGAGTAGAGAAAGAAATTTTGTTATTAAATTAAAGAGTAGAGAAAGAAATTTTGTTATTAAATTAAAGAGTAGAGAAAGAAATTTTGTTATTAAATTAAAGAGTAGAGAAAGAAATTTTGTTATTAAATTAAAGAGTAGAGAAAGAAATTTTGTTATTAAATTAAAGAGTAGAGAAAGAAATTTTGTTATTAAATTAAAGAGTAGAGAAAGAAATTTTGTTATTAAATTAAAGAGTAGAGAAAGAAATTTTGTTATTAAATTAAAGAGTAGAGAAAGAAATTTTGTTATTAAATTAAAGAGTAGAGAAAGAAATTTTGTTATTAAATTAAAGAGTAGAGAAAGAAATTTTGTTATTAAATTAAAGAGTAGAGAAAGAAATTTTGTTATTAAATTAAAGAGTAGAGAAAGAAATTTTGTTATTAAATTAAAGAGTAGAGAAAGAAATTTTGTTATTAAATTAAAGAGTAGAGAAAGAAATTTTGTTATTAAATTAAAGAGTAGAGAAAGAAATTTTGTTATTAAATTAAAGAGTAGAGAAAGAAATTTTGTTATTAAATTAAAGAGTAGAGAAAGAAATTTTGTTATTAAATTAAAGAGTAGAGAAAGAAATTTTGTTATTAAATTAAAGAGTAGAGAAAGAAATTTTGTTATTAAATTAAAGAGTAGAGAAAGAAATTTTGTTATTAAATTAAAGAGTAGAGAAAGAAATTTTGTTATTAAATTAAAGAGTAGAGAAAGAAATTTTGTTATTAAATTAAAGAGTAGAGAAAGAAATTTTGTTATTAAATTAAAGAGTAGAGAAAGAAATTTTGTTATTAAATTAAAGAGTAGAGAAAGAAATTTTGTTATTAAATTAAAGAGTAGAGAAAGAAATTTTGTTATTAAATTAAAGAGTAGAGAAAGAAATTTTGTTATTAAATTAAAGAGTAGAGAAAGAAATTTTGTTATTAAATTAAAGAGTATTTTTTTTGATTAAACTAATACGGCCGTGTATAAAAAATAAAGGAATACAGACATAAATAAATAATAAATGTCTTCACGCACTTCCCAATACAAGGGTAGACAATCATCTTCCACCGGCGATATTTTCGGGACAACGTGACAGGTGGTGAGCCCATCGCCGTCCTTATGTCCACGCCATCGATATGATTCGTACATAAGATTTTGAAAAACCCATTAGTACGAGTCTTCTACCTGGGGATCAAACTCGGGCCCACACTCGGGTCTTGACTCAAAATTTCGACCACCCACCCACTCGTCTATCTGGTTATAAGATGTAATTTCTTTGTTATTAAATTAAAGAGTAGAGAAAGAAATTTTGTTATTAAATCAAATGTAAATAAATAAATGTCTTCACGCACTTCCCAATACAGGGGTAGACAGAGGTCAAGTCTAGACAATTAAGTCCCTTTGACCCACCTTCCACCGAAGATATTTTCGGGACAACGTGACAGGTGGTGAGCCCATCGCCGTCCTTATGTCCACGCCATCGATATGATTCGTACATAAGATTTTGAAAACCCATTAGTACGAGTCTTCTACCTGGGGATCGAACTCGGGTCTCTCGACTCGAAATTCCGACCACCCAACAACTCGGCTATCGTGACTAGACATCTTATTTTTAAATGTCTTTTTTCTTCGCCAGGTGTTTTTAGTGGATATATCAGATCTCTGATACTGCTGGACCAATTTTAACGGGAATTTTATAGGCCAATAGCTGATGTTATCTCACGTCTTGCGTACTTCTTCCTGCTCGCTCAACCGCTAAGTTAGCATCTTATTACCGATGGCTGAATACATATTATCATGCAGTGGACACATGAAAATTGTTTAAAAATTTACAACTAAGATTTACAGTACGGAACTGTGCGAGCCCTGCGCGATTTACGCTAAAGAGGTGCAACAAACAATTGCAGTAACTGCACGCGTGCAGCACATGGCCGGCGAGCGAGCAACTCGCGTGCGGCACATTCGCGGTACATTCGCCAGATCTGGACGCACCCTAAGCTTAACAATGAGTTGTCAGTGCAACAGGTCCTGTCGCCGTCGGCTCGTAAACCGCAACGCTAACGTAACTAAGTTCACAAGTCTTATCACCCAGTACTGAGTGTTGTATTAATTAAATTACATTATAAGATGCAATACATCTCATGCATTGCATCTCAAATTAAGCAGCTGAAGCGCTTGTATTATGGAATCATAAACAAAAATGGTACCACAAACACCCAGATAAAATATAGAAAGTGTTTTCTACACACATACATTGCTCTGATCCCAAGGTAAGTAGCTTAAGAACTTGTATTGCGCAATCAGAAATAAAGAAAGTCCCACAATTTGGGAAAGTACAAAGATGATTAAAAAATATCTTTTATTTTTCGAGATGGGTACCGCACCGCTATCACAGAACAGATCGCTAAGTGTCGCGATCTTTGTAAACCTCTTGGCTTCTTTAAAATTTATAATTTTCTTCTAACACGCAAATGCGAGTACTCTGGACTCTCACGTCTTCGTGAAATTTGCTCACTAAGTCTTCGAAACTTTATTTAGTCTGATAAGAAGACTTTCATTGAAATAAACATCATTCATTTTGAAATGGGGCGCTGTTTTATGTTTCACTTTCATTGAGAACGTGCCTGTAATAGTAAAGAAACAACTCGGCGCTATTCACGCGCTCGCCCTGACTCTCGTCTTTTAAATACCAACCCATATACCGTAGCTGTTTAAATTCTAAATTAGAAATGCACCCTCTTAATTACTATTTGCATTGTCCAGGAGTGTGTTTTGCATAACGTAACAAGTAAATACTCGTTAGTTCCAAAAAGCTTACGTTTCCAGTTCCTAAACTGTTGTTTATTGTGTCAGTTCAAATTAACTTCAAACTTTTGTTCAAAAAATATAGTCTCTTGGTAAAGGTTTTTTTTTATTTATGTGTAAAAATGAATAAATGTGAGCGTCACGATTGCCGGGTGGTTGGGCCAGCGGAATTCGAGTCAAGACACCGAAGTTCGATGCCTATGTGGTAGGCTCGTAATAATGATTTTCAAAACTTATGAACGATTTATATTGTTGTCCCAAAAATGTGCAGTGCAGTGAAGGGGGGGTCGAAAAGACTTAATCGTCTGCCCCAGTATTGGGAATAGCGTGACGATATTTTTTTTAAATAAATGTGGACAATATCACTTTTTTTGTCTGATTCCAATGAAACAAAGTAAAGTACGTGTTTTATGGAAGCAGTCGCAATGAATGTACCGACCGTTTACATCTGTCCTGCATCGATAAACATGTGGTACGTGAAAAATAAAAAAACAATGTAACGAAATTTAGACATTACATGTACTAGCTATCTTAAAAGCTTTCCTGATCACCTTTCATGATACCCACAGAATGAAAACATATCGATTATTCTTACCGCTATCATCCAAACGGCATAGTGTTTTTTGTTCAATATTTCTTATTTATTTTGTAAATAATTAGATATACGCGTCACACGAATCGAGAAGTCAGAATTTATCTTAATTTTTTTGAAGAAGATTTTTCCAATTGTGATTCATCCGCATTGATAAGGTTAAATTACAATCAATCCAATAACACAGAAGCAATATTTGCTTCGATCAATTTAATTTCCAAATCAGGGCACTGGGGTAGATAGGTTTGTAGCATGATAATGTATTGCTTGAAACTTAATCTTATTCGCAATAATAAAATCTCGACATAAGCTATTACGAAATCAGTGTTTGAAAATCATAGTTTAAATATTCTCGATACTATTATAATGATTCTTTACAACAACAAAGAGTCTTTAGACCTCTTTACCGTGTGCTTCCCTTGTTACTGTGAGTGTCGTAAGAGGCGACTAAGGGACAAGATTTGAAATTTGGCGATGACGGGCTACCGACAAACGGCGGGATAACCATCCCGAAAAATACTTCAGTAAATTTAGACTATCTGCAGTCATCACCAACAATTATGTCGGAGGCGTGCTGACTTGCGGTTAATGTGCTCATACGTTTAGCGCAAAATCGGCTTCGTTAGTCACCTGCGAGCACACGAATGACGCTCGCAATAGTCTAAGTCGCTGTGGCCAAAATTGGTCGGGATACTATATAATATTTATCAGACTGGTGACGAGAAGTAGTGGTTACGGTAGGGGCGTGTATTATGGTCTGCAATCCGCTTGCAATGTGTGACGATTATGACAAACCCAGAGAGAGCCCATTGTTTTGCAGTGGACCTGTGGTGATGAATGTGATGACTCAAGTGTCTCGAGGAATTATTTTGCCACGTAAGTCGTTAGACATTCGCTATCGATCAGCTTAACTTCGGTCGAGTTTTTGTCGAGATTGTTATTCTGCCACCTGTCAACAAATGTCCTGTAGTTGCCTCTACGAGTCTCTTGGGAAGAAAGAAGAGGTAGATACTTTATCCCACTGCAAAAATAATATCGGTGTGAAGTCTGAGAGAATACCATCGAGAATAGCCTACACAGCAACAAACACATAACTTCCCGCAACTACGACACAAACAATCGCTCAACGTCACTATTCGCCATCCAATGGTAAAAAAAATTAGTCTCTTCGAACCAGGTACATACGCTATGTTTTTTTTTTTTTATAGAAGAGGGAGGCAAACTAGCAGGTGGCTCACGTGATGGTAAGTGATTACCGCCGCCCATGAACACCCGCAAAACCAGAAGCATAGCAGATGCGTTGCCGGCCTTAGAGTGCACCACCCAGAATTGGGGGAGAGGGGGTGCGCCACCGGTTACCTGCATTCACCAGGCGAAACGCAGTTTGTTAGACTTCTACTTCACGCCGGTATTCCGTGAGGTTGTGGTACTTCCTCGGTCGAGCCGGCCCATTCATGCAACAAAAGCTGATGCGTGGCTCTACCACTGTTAAAATTTGTGTGTGCGAAATCATGCAATAGAATTTTATAACAACATATATGATATTTTGCAAAGAAACAACTGAGTCTATTAGCTTTCATAAAAGTGGGCATAATGTTAGTTACGTATAGCACAAAATTTAGCGCCATTTTCGCGCCATTCCGAATACAGAGGTAGACACATGTCTAGAAAATTAAGTCCTTTCGACACCTTTCACTGAATTCATTTTTGGGACATGACCGGTGTTGAGTATGTCGCCGCTCTTTGTGTGTTAGAGTTCACAGCCGCAAAATAAATCGTACGTAAGTTTTCATAAAACACATTGGTACGAACCTACCACCAGGGTCAGGTCACGAAACCACTCCGCTACGTGACTAATTACTAATTAATTAACATTATTTATAAATTGTTTATTCACAACAGTAATTCATACGCGTGTAGGCGAGATAGCACGGGTCGTGTAGCCGAGAATTTGTGGAATTGTGTTGAAGACTAAAGTTGTTAGATGTAAAAACCGCCTTAATAAGAATGAGTATAGACTTCACAGTAACAGAGCATCGTTCACTAACCACAAGCGACATTATTGTGCTACGAGCCGTTTACGTCAATTAAATTACGTTTACTTTAAATCATGCTCCCGGTGCTGGAGCGACGTAGCGGATAGCTACGTCAGCTACGGACGGAAATAATGCTCTTGATTTGATATTTGTATCTCTTGTCAAACGCACGTTTAATTTTCCAGTATCTATAGATTAACAAAAAAATACAAATACCGTCACAAACTTTTGTTAGTAAAGGTTCTCAAACTCTAAGTTATTATTTTAGTATTTGATTAAAATGGTTGTTTGTTGTAGATGTTGTGAAGAAGTGTCTAGCGCAATACAGTGTTCATCCTGTCGCAAGTATTTCGATTACCCATGTTCCGGGATAACAGAAGTGAATTACCGCAAACTCGGGGACAGACAAGCTACATGGCGCTGTGCTTTATGCAAAGTAGGCCAGTTGCCTTCTCGATCAGAATCACCACTTCCGGAAGCGCGACAACCTACTCTGGACACTATTATGTTTCAGCTACAGAAGCTTTCATGACAATTAACTCCTCTCCAGGAAGTCATCAATGATATTCGCTCAATTAAAAATGATATCTCTGAACTACGGAAATTTAACGAAAATGTTATGGAAAAAATGGATACTTTCGAGAAACGGATACAAGTTATTGAAAATGCTAACCAAGAACTATCATCTCTAAAACTACAGTTACGTAAATTGAAAGATGATGTCAACGAAAAGGATCAGTGGCTTCGGTCAAATAATGTGGAAATTAAGGGAGTTCCGTTCAAACCTGGGGAAAATTTGTTTGACATCATCGAAAAGTAGGGAAATAAAATAACCTATCCTGTTCCAAAAAATGCTGTCAACTATGTAACTCGAGTCCAGACGCGTGACACCGGAGCGTCCAACACCAAACCAATAATTGTTTCATTCACAAACAAATACATGAAGGAGGATTTCATCGCAGCATCACGTCACAGTAAACTTAATACATCAGCCGAAGATATTGGTTTGAAAGGTATAAACCGTATTTATATAAACGATCACCTAAGTTACGCCAAAAAAATGTTATTGAATAAAACCAAAACTTTAACAAAAGAAAAAAACTACCAATACGTGTGGGTCAAACATGGAAAAATTTTTGTAAGAAAAACCGATACATCGTATGTCTACAACATCAAATCCGAATCAGATCTTGTCAAGATAAATTAATTTATATAAACATTTCTTCCTTGGTAGTCTTTATCGTTTTGCTAACTTTAATTTATATAAAATCAAAAAATATTACTTATAACAGTTTGGGAACCACCGTCTCAACTCGCCTTATCATAGTCTTTTATTGTTTTTTACTAAAACCTTTTTTGCTTATGCGTAATGTGCATGCTATTTGTGTACCTATTACCTACTTTCAAGGGATTGATTTACATTGTGTAATAATAAGTGAGTATGAACGCTTTTATAATAGGAAGATATTGTATATTTTCCAGGTAATGTATTCCTTTTGTTTTTCATTTTTATCTAACCAATTTTTATTTACTTACCTCATGAGTTACTTTAACCCTCCATACAATTACATTCAATTAAGAACTATGAACGTTGCTTACTACCGTCGTCTAATATTATTTTATTTTCCTCATTAAATGTACGGAAGTTTAGCGGCTTATATTACAACGATATAACGGTAAAACTTACAAGAACAATCTTAACTTCACATTTTTTTTTACACTAAATCACTTTTTTTAGGCTGCGCTATTGACTTTATGCTTATATTACATATTATTTTTAGTAGTATCTCTAAATTTCATATACTTAATATTATTATTCATTATTATATACATTATTATTATTATACATTATACTTTTTGTTGATACTGCCCTATATAAAACTTCTACATGGGACCTTATATGTTGGCCTTGCGCTGATTATAATAATTACAATTGAACCGGCAGCAGAGTGTTATTTGTTTTTGATGTGAAACATCTATAGCCGCACGTAAAACCGATTTCTGGCGTGGCGACGCATGCCGTGCACGTACGTAGTAGTGTTTAATTATAAACCTTAATTCTCAGGTAATAGGGTGTAAATTAGTATACCTTTGTATGCACGCTATACAAAGGTATACTAATTTACACCCTATTACCTGAGAATTAAGGTTTATAATTAAACACTGAAATCCCTTTTTTATATTTAATTAATTATATTCATATTTTTCATATTAGTGACTATGTAAATTATATTAAGATTTCATTTTTACATGAAAGGTCATTTCCTTATAGTCAAAAATATTCAATAATTTTTAAAACGAATAAACATAAACTACCATTAAAATTAGCTCGAGATTTTAATGTAAATTTGCAAGAGCTGAATCACTGCCATTAATGACATTTCTTCAAAAAGAATTTCAATTGCAAATCAACAACAATCCAAAAGAATCTACTACCAAATATGGAACAACTATAGATGCTGTAATTGTGAGATATCTTGATAATGTTTCATCCAATACTTTTGTAACGTATTAAATAAATATATCAATATCTTCACGCAATTCCCAATACAGGGGTAGACAGAGGTCAAGTCTAGACAATTAAGTCCCTATGACCCACCTTCCACCGAAGATATTTTCGGGACAACGGGACTTTACTACCACGGGACTTTTGTAACGTAGTTTAGTTATCATCGACCAATCGTCACAGTAATACCGGCAGAGGAAACATCGAATATAACTATATAACTATAACTATAACTGAACTGACTACTGAACTGAATATAACTATAACTGAAGAATATGACTATAACTGAACTGAATATAACTATAACTGAAGTCACAGAGAGAGAGAGAGAGAGCAAATATTTAAATGGTGGCCACTTGATATTAATATCGAATTTTTATATCAAATGTAAATAAATGTAAATCAAATGTAAATTTACCATTTTCTGTAAGAAATTCGTAATAATTCATTTTTTCATTAGTATTTTGTTAGTACTTCATTTTTTCATTCCTGTAATAATATTATCTTTTATGCATATTACTTGTACACACATCTGCCAGGCGTCCCATGACGGCTCACATTTTTTTTTATGTATGACTATTGATTATCTATATGTGAAAACTTTTTATTGGCTTAGATTGTAATTTACATGCATGTTATATTTTGTTAAGATTAAGCTGTTAGTTTTCCAGTAAACAAATAAATAAATAAATTTGTTAGGGAGAGAATGAGAAGTGTTATGAATTTGGATAATTTGTTAAACTAAATTACATGTTTTTCTTTTATATTTGTATGTGTTATGAGAACACAATATAACCAAAAGACAAACATTAGAAAGGCTAGGAGATGAACTCGGAAAGAGATAGATTTTGGAATCTTCCATTCTGTTATACACTTTCTTCTTCTTCTTCTTCTTCCTGCCCTTATCCCATCCTATGTGGGGTCGGCACAACATGTCTTCTTCTTCCACTCTCCTCTATTTCCCGTCATGTCAATACTCACTCCTTTCTTTCTCATGTATTCTTTCACACAATCCATCCATCGTTTTTTTGGTCTCCCCATAGCTCTTCGTCCATCCACATTCATCTCTAACATTCTTTTGCCTATATTACATTCTTCCCTCCTCACATTACATGCCCGAACCATGCTAACCTACCACTCTTCATTTTCTCTGTCACTGGTGCTACTTTCAAGCTTCCCCCTTATATACTCATTCTTTATGCGATCTTTCCTAGTCACTCCACACATCCATCTCAACATTCTCATCTCGGCAGCATGCACTCTTCTTTCATCCGTCACTTTCGTTGCCCAGCACTCTAATCCGTACAATACGACAGGTCTCACGATCGTTTTGTAAACTTTGCCCTTAAGTTTAAGAGGCATGCGTGGATCGCAAGTTATTCCCGAGACCTGTCGCCATTTCATCCATGCCGCATTTATTCTATTCTTTACGTCTGTTATACACTTTCACATAGACAAAAGACACATAGGTCATAGATATCCTACAACAAACACAAATATATATACAGATCAGTATACAGATAAATACATTCGATACACTAAATACGGATAATCATATAACAAGAAGGTTTGTTTTGTATACCCAGTATAACCAGCCTCAGTGTCGGTTGTACTTAATCTTAAAGGGATTATTTAATTGGAACTTCTCCTTTTTTTACGCAATCCTAATACTGGGATAAACAGAGTTCGAGACATTTTTTGATATTTTCATTTCTTACAGTGGTAGAGCCACGCATCAGCTTTTGTTGTTGCATGAATGGGCCGGCTCGACCGAGGAAGTACCACGACCTCACAGAATACCGGCGTGACGTAAAAGTCTAATAAACTTCTGTGTTTCGTCTGGTGAGTGCAGGTAACCGAAGGCCCACCTTTCTCAAAGGCCGGCAACGCATCTGCTATGCCTCGGGTATTGCGGGTGTTCATGGGCGGCGGTAATCACTTACTATCACGTGTGCCACCTGCTCGTTTGCCTCCCTTTTCTAAAAAAAAAATCCCACAATCCAACAGATCTTATTTATACCCGTGTGTGTGGTCGTGATCCTGTTGTCGTCTTAGTGTAAGTTTCGAATAAACTTATTGGTTGAGTCGGTTTTGATTTCTGATTCGAATTTTGGAAAAATATCGAATCAGAAACGGGTCACCTAATCACTTCAGAATCTTGGCTGTATTGCTGGTGGTAGCTGGTTTGCGTTTTAATTCGAGATTTAGTTCGAGCTAATTTAATGCATCGGAAAAAAAGGAAAACAGAATTTTCTATACCCTCATGGTTTAGGGGACGGACTGAGATACAACGTCGCAGATTCGCGCCATTACGTTATTGTCGTGAACCACTCCAGATACAAGCATTGCGGCTTAGTTGGAGTGGTTTATATGATTATTTGTTGGGGTTATTTGCTATTGCTAGTATTCTTAAAAAAACTGTTGCTTTTAAATGTTTTATAATACACTTAAAATGTTTTATCATACCTGTCGTCAACAACATTTAAACTTTGGCCTCGGGAACTTAGATCAAAGTTCAGAGTAACTTATGCTTGAACTATTTAACTATTGCTTAAACGACCTTTTCAGCGGTCATGTCATTGTGAGGTTACGGAGCTACGGTAATTAGCTCTGTTCCCTCGTGAGTAACGTTTTCATGAATAATAAATGAAAAATATAATATGAATGGGTGAAGATATATATAAATATATATTTTCACCCATTCCCAATACTGATAAACAGAGTTCGAGACATTTTTGATATTTTCATTTCTTACAGTGGTAGAGCCACGCATCAGCTTTTGTTGTTGCATGAATGGGCCGGCTCGACTGAGGAAGTACCACGACCTCACAGAATAATATGTGAAGTAGAAGTCTAATAAACTTCTGTGTTTCGTCTGGTGAGTGCAGGTAACCGAAGGCCCACCTTTCAAAGGCCGGCAACGCATCTGCTATGCCTCGGGTATTGCGGGTGTTCATGGGAGGCGGTAATCACTTACTATCACGTGTGCCACCTGCTCGTTTGCCTCCCTTTTCTAAAAAAAATCCCACAATCCAACAGATCTTATTTATACCTGTGTGGTCGTGATCCTGTTGTCGTCTTAGTGTAAGTTTCGAATAAACTTATTGGTTGAGTCGGTTTTGATTGATTCGAATTTTGAAAAATATCGAATCAGAAACGGGTCACCTAATCACTTCAGAATCTTGGCTGTATTGCTGGTAGTAGCTGGTTTGCGTTTTAATTCGAGATTTAGTTCGAGCTAATTTAATGCATCGGAAAAAAAGGAAAACAGAATTTTCTATACCCTCATGGTTTAGGGGACGGACTGAGATACAACGTCGCAGATTCGCGCCATTACGTTAATGAACCACTCCAGATACAAGCATTGCGGCTTAGTTGGAGTGGTTATTTGTTTGAGTTATTTGATTATTTGTTGGGGTTATTTGCTATTGCTAGTATTCTTAAAAAAACTGTTGCTTTTAAATGTTTTATAATACACTTAAAATGTTTTATCATACCTGTCGTCAACAACATTTAAACTTTGGCCTCGGGAACTTAGATCAAAGTTCAGAGTAACTTATGCTTGAACTATTTAACTATTGCTTAAACGACCTTTTCAGCGGTCATGTCATTGTGAGGTTACGGAGCTACGGTAATTAGCTCTGTTCCCTCGTGAGTAACGTTTTCATGAATAATAAATGAAAAATATAATATAAGAATTAATGTACCACATAGTGTATGTAAAATAACTAGTGTGTAGTAGAAAACTTGAAATAAAAACATTGCCATCGTCAGGGAAGAGGTGATGGTTGAAGTGTTTGTTTTACCTATATGTGTGTCATGTTATTTCATTACCTTCGTAAATTAAAATAAAGTTTAAAATTAAACCTATTGTCATTTTCATTTGTATCTACAGTACTGAGTTTACTAATTTTCCCTTAGCTATAGATATTTATGCTGTTAACTTGAAACTACAACAGTCATTTTAGTTTCATTTATATGTATAGATAGTATAAAATAATCTAATCATATTTATTATTCATATGTAATAGTCACGATAGCCGTGTGTTTGGGTGATCGAAATTCGAATCAATAGACCCGAGTTCGATCCTCAGCTGGTAGCATCGATTTCAAAAAGGTTGGTTTAGATTAGATAAAAACTTACATATCTAAGAATGAACGATTTTTATCGTTGGTTTAGACATAAAGGTCGGCTCACCACCAGTCACCATATCCCGAAAATATCTTCGGTGGAAGGTGGGTCAAAGGGACTTAATTGTCTAGACTAGACCTCTGTCTACCCCTGTATTGGTAATTGCGTGAAGATATTTTTTATGTATATTTAAAAAAAATGTTCAACGAGAAACGTGTAAGGGTCGAAATAGATCACCTAATGAATAGACAACCCTAAGCATAAGTTATTTGGTTACATGCGGCTTCATTGATTAAGCATTATCTTATTTTTAAAGAAATTGAAGAACTTCAAACGAGGTCATCTTGTAATTTTAAAAAAAAATCCTCTCGTGACCACCCAAAACGCTGGGAAGATAAAAAATAGAAAACTACCTAAAACACGAAATAGTTCCTATTTTAAATAGCAAACAGTAGTATAAACAATCCGTTATAATATTGGCGGAGCAAAGATACCGATGTTCAGATTGCTTCTTCCAAATATTACTTATCTTCATCCCAATAGTGGAGTACTCAGAATTCTAGACGGTTAATTCTTTTTTTCAGTTTTCATTGAAGCTTATTTTGGCACAACTTGGCAGGTGGTGAGTCTGTCGCCGACGAACATTTTAAAGATCTCAAAAATTGTATAATAATATTGCATATTATTGTATTTTATTTAAAATGAGGTGTGCTATGGATTAATTGTAAATAGCAGTTTATTGTTGTTTCGGTGGCTTTGAGAAGTAGGCGTGAGATTATACTCCTGCCTCTGCCCGTGGAGGTTGTTAGGAGGCGACAGAGGAACAGTCTCGTAAATTATAATGCCTATGGATAGACGGCGGAAAAGCCATCTCTGAAAATACCAGAATAAAATTAAGAGGACCGGTGCCTGGCAGCAGCATCTAAGATGCTTCAGGTTTTTTTAAGCAGTTAAGCAAGAAGAAAATAAATGCGAATTACTTTTCCTTATTATGCAATTTTATTGATTTTCATAGCATATTTATGCTCAACTTTTATGTTATTAAATTAAAGAGAAATTTTTCTCTTCAATTTAATACTATTCTCTTATTTAACGTACACCAATCGATTAGAGACTTATACATATTATATGCACTTTTACTTAAAAATTTTTACGAATATTTATTATCTTTAATACGTTTTCGACTCATAATTCCACGACCACGCAACACTCGGCTATCGTGACTTTACTTTTTCGATCCTCAGGTGGCAGGCTTTGTACCAATGGTTTTTAAAACTTACGTACGAATTATCGTTGCCTTGACTCAAAGACGGTGACGGGCTCACCACCTGTCACGTTGTCCCGAAAATATCTTCGGTGGAAGGTGGGTCAAAGGGACTTAATTGTCTAGACTAGACCTCTGTCTACCCCTGTATTGGTAATTGCGTGAAGATATTTTTATGTATATTTAAAAAAAATGTTCAACGAGAAACGTGTGGGGTCGAAATAGATCACCTAATGAATAGACAACCCTAAGCATAAGTTATTTGGTTACATGCGGCTTCATTGATTAAGCATTATCTTATTTTTAAAGAAATTGAAGAACTTCAAACGAGGTCATCTTGTAATTTTAAAAAAAAATCCTCTCGTGACCACCCAAAACGCTGGGAAGATAAAAAATAGAAAACTACCTAAAACACGAAATAGTTCCTATTTTAAATAGCAAACAGTAGTATAAACAATCCGTTATAATATTGGCGGAGCAAAGATACCGATGTTCAGATTGCTTCTTCCAAATATTACTTATCTTCATCCCAATAGTGGAGTACTCAGAATTCTAGACGGTTAATTCTTTTTTTCAGTTTTCATTGAAGCTTATTTTGGCACAACTTGGCAGGTGGTGAGTCTGTCGCCGACGAACATTTTAAAGATCTCAAAAATTGTATAATAATATTGCATATTATTGTATTCTATTTAAAATGAGGTGTGCTATGGATTAATTCCCTGTAAATAGCAGTTTATTGTTGTTTCGGTGGCTTTGAGAAGTAGGCGTGAGATTATACTCCTGCCTCTGCCCGTGGAGGTTGTTAGAGGCGACAGAGGAACAGTCTCGTAAATTATAATGCCTATGGATAGACGGCGGAAAAGCCATCTCTGAAAATACCAGAATAAAATTAAGAGGACCGGTGCCTGGCAGCAGCATCTAAGATGCTTCAGGTTTTTTTAAGCAGTTAAGCAAGAAGAAAATAAATGCGAATTACTTTTCCCTTATTATGCAATTTTATTGATTTTCATAGCATATTTATGCTCAACTTTTATGTTATTAAATTAAAGAGAAATTTTTCTCTTCAATTTAATACTATTCTCTTATTTAACGTACACCAATCGATTAGAGACTTATACATATTATATGCACTTTTACTTAAAAAAAAATTTTACGAATATTTATTATCTTTAATACATTTTTCGACTCGTAATTCCGACCACGCAACCACTCGGCTATCGTGACTTTACTTTTTTTTCGATCCTCAGGTGGCAGGCTTTGTACCAATGGTTTTTTTAAAAACTTACGTACGAATTATCGTTGCCTTGGACTCAAAGACGGTGACGGGCTCACCACCTGTCACGTTGTCCTGAAAATATCTTCGGTAGAAGGTGGGTCAATGGGAATTAATTGTCTAGACTAAACCTCTGTCTACCCCTGTATTGGTAATTGCGTGAAGATATTTTTTATGTATATTTAAAAAAAATGTTCAACGAGAAACGTGTAAGGGGTCGAAATAGATCACCTAATGAATAGACAACCCTAAGCATAAGTTATTTGGTTACATGCGGCTTCATTGATTAAGCATTATCTTATTTTTAAAGAAATTGAAGAACTTCAAACGAGGTCATCTTGTAATTTTAAACAATTCCTCTCGTGACCACGTGTAAAGCACCCAAAACGGTGGGAAGATAAAAAATAGAAAACTACCTAAAACACGAAATAGTTCCTTTTTTAAATAGCAAACAGTAGTATAAACAATCCGTTATAATATTGGCGGAGCAAAGATACCGATGTTCAGATTGCTTCTTCCAAATATTACTTATCTTCATCCCAATAGTGGAGTACTCAGAATTCTAGACGGTTAATTCTTTTTTTCAGTTTTCATTGAAGCTTATTTTGGCACAACTTGGCAGGTGGTGAGTCTGTCGCCGACGAACATTTTAAAGATCTCAAAAATTGTATAATAATATTGCATATTATTGTATTCTATTTAAAATGAGGTGTGCTATGGATTAATTCCCTGTAAATAGCAGTTTATTGTTGTTTCGGTGGCTTTGAGAAGTAGGCGTGAGATTATACTCCCCGCTCTCTGCCCGTGGAGGTTGTTAGAGGCGACAGAGGGAACAGTCTCGTAAATTATAATGCCTATGGATAGACGGCGGAAAAGCCATCTCTGGAAATACCATAATAAAATTAAGAGGACCGGTGCCTGGCAGCAGCATCTAAGATGCTTCAGGTTTTTTTAAGCAGTTAAGCAAGAAGAAAATAAATGCGAATTACTTTTCCCTTATTATGCAATTTTATTGATTTTCATAGCATATTTATGCTCAATCTTTATGTTATTAAATTAAAGAGAAATTTTCTTTAATTTAATACTATTCTCTTATTTAACGTACACCAATCGATTAGAGACTTATACATATTATATGCACTTTTACTTAAAAAATTTTACGAATATTTATTATCTTTTATTACATTTTTCGACTGTAATCTGACCACGTGCAACCACTTTGGCTATCGTGGACTTTACTTTTTTTTCGATCCTCAGGTGGCAGGCTTTGTACCAATGGTTTTTTGAAAACCCATTGGCCACCTTCTGATCGAACTCGGGTCTCATGACTCGAATTCCGACCACCATCCACTTGGCTATCGTGACTTTACTTTTTTCGATCCTCAGGTGGCAGGCTTTGTACCAATGGTTTTTAAAACTTACGTACGAATTATCGTTGCCTTGGACTCAAAGACGGTGACGGGCTCACCACCCGTCACGTTGTCCTGAAAATGTCTTCGGCAGAAGGTGGGTCAATGTGGAATTAATTGGTTCAGACTAAACCTCTACCCCGTACCCCGTTCGTCCACCCCTCGATTATTACCTTCCATCGAAGAGAGCTGGAGAACGTGACAGGTGGTGAGCCCATCGTCGTCGATAGCATCGCGGCTGGCAAAGTTTTAAAACGGCTGGTACGAGTCATTTGGGATCGAACTGGTTCGAAGCCCACCACCATCCACTTGGCTATCGTGACATTAATAGTAAATATTTTATTATAAGTCAAGATAGCTGAGTGGTTGGGTGGTCGGAATTTCGAGTCACATGACCCGAGTTCGATCCTAAAGTGGCCGTACCAATGGGTTTTTCTAAAAACCTATGTACAAATTATGTTGTTGGCTTAGACATAAGGATGGCGACGGGCTCACCACCTGTCACGTTGTCCCGAAAATATTTTCGGTGGAAGATGGGTCGAAGGGACTTAAATATCTAGAGTAGACCTCTGTCTATCCCTGCATTGGGAATTGCTTGAAGACATTTTATTTTGGTTTATTTTTTTATTTATTTAATACATTTTGATGTTGTTCACTAACCTGCGGCCACATACATAATGTAAATATTTAGAAAACTTACTGAAGACATTTTTGAGACATCGTGACGGATGGGGAGCCTGTCCTCATTTTTATGTCCAAACAAACGATATCTGAATCGTACATAGCTTTTTGAAAAAACCCATTGGCCACCTTCTGATCGAACTCGGGTCTCATGACTCGAATTCCGACCACCCAAGCGTTCGGTTATCGTGACTTGTTTTCGTCGTTTCTCTACAACTGCTTCTCTCTTCTGCAACAATAGGCGTCAGTCCTCTCTGGCTACCCCGTCATGGACTAGTGAAGATATTTATTTAAGAAACAAAATAGTGACGGGACGATATTTTTTCGAATTATATAAAAAACATCGTCATGTCATTCTCTATGCAGATATACAGAAATCTAAACAATTAAGTCCTTTCGACCGTCCTCCCTCCAAACAAAATTTTTGAGATAACGTGACAGGTGGTGAGTATGTCGCCATATATATTCCAAGCGAACGAATTAAATCATACAAAAGTTTTGGAAAAACCCATTAGTACGAGCCTACCACCTGGGGATCGAACTTGGGTCTCACACAACTACTCGCTTATCGTGGCTTTCGATAATTCTTCTTTTGTCGTGGTTTATCTTTTATCTCATTTACACGTGACATACTTTAGGTAAATTACTCATCCATACCGCAGCAGAACACTCGCAGTAAATATCAACAAACAAGCGCGTGGCGCGAAGGAGGCGCGGGGGCGGCGGCGGCGCGGCTATTTTTTAAGATAAGTTTATGGAATGTGGTTGGGTGGTCGAAATTTCGAGTAAATAGACCCGACTTCGATCCCCAGGTGGCCGGCGTACCAATGGGTTTTTCAAAAACGTATGTACGAATTATAACGTTGGCTTGGACATATAAACGGCGACGGGCTCACCACCTGTCACGTGGTCCCAAAAATATCTTTGTTGGAAGATAGGTCGAAACAACTTAATTGTCTAGACATGTCTCTATCCCTGTATAGGGAATGGCTTGAAGATATTTATTTATTCTCTTGAGTGACTCAAATTTAAGTTTGTGCTTAAACCGTCAAATTTATCTGCTGGGTATATTGTAACAGCCTATTAAAAGTCAGCTGCGCAACAGAAGCCGTCTTGAATAACCAGTGTTTGTTCGGTAATTTTCAAACATTTTTACATTCGAAAGTAGGAAAACTCGGTAAGGTCAAGGCTTCGGAACAGCTGTTGGCAATATACTTTTTCTAAAAGTACAGCATGACTTATAAACTTAAAAATCGATAAAATATGTCTCATTCCATGAGGTAACAATAACAACGCGGTAACCACTTACCACCGAGTAGGCTGGACTAGTTTCATTCCATAACCTATAGCAACATAGAGAGTCTAAAATATGCGGCAAACAAAAAAAGGTTGCAATAATATTTAACGACTAAGGGACTTTTATAATACTCAAAGCAGTTCATAATAAATAAATAAATAACTTCACGCAATTCCCAATATAGGGGTAGACAGAGGTCTAGTCTAGACAATTAAGTCCCTTCGACCCACCTTCCACCGAAGATATTTTCGGGACAACGTGACAGGTGGTGAGCCCGTCGCCGTCTTTATGTCCAAGCCAACGATGTAATTCGTACATTAGTTGTTTTTTAAAAAACCCCTTGGTACGAGACTGCCACCTTGGAATCGAACTCAAACTAGTTCACTTATAGTAAAAACAACACTAACTGTAACACTCGCAAAGAATATTTTAGGAGATGCGTCGGAACAAGCAGTGTATGCTTCTTCTCGCTCCTTACGACGTCGATTCTAACAACCCTAATAATAGAAACGAATGCGAAATTCTGCTCAAGTTTATGTGTAATATCTCAGTAACAGGGTCCCGCTGTAATAGAACGACGCGTCAACGTGCCCGCTCCGCTGCTGAGGGCAGCACTTAGTGCAGTTCGTTGCTGGCAGTTTGCTCGGACTGCTAAGAGATAGTCGGAGATAGAATGGTAAAAATGTACGATAATGAGTATCAATGAAATTGGTTTCTAGATTTTTATTGAAGCCAATATAAGTAGGCAATCTACTTTGCGGCTCTACTTGTACATTTATGAATATAAACATGAAATATGTATATTAGTTGAGGTCCCAGGTTCGATTCGCGGTCGTGTTTATGTAGAAATCCAGTTTTACTACTTTGTCTCTAAAGTGGATGTTTGTGCCAAATATTCCCATACTATCATATTTATTTATTTATTTATTTATTTATCTTCACGCACAATCCCTGACGGGGTAGCCAGAGAGAACAGATCGCCAAGTGTCACGATCCCTACATACTTCTTTCGCTTCTTTCAGATTCATCATCTTCTCCATTCATGCACGTCTAGGTATCCGAGTACTCTTGACGCTCCCTCTTCGAGCAATTTGCTCACATGGTCTTCGAAAGTCATCTCTCAAACCTGCCATATTGCGAATCTCTTCTAACAAAGTCGGTACCAACACTGCGTTATGTATTGCAAGGCGTGCACTTTTCACAACGCCTTGAATCATACATCATACTAATACCATAACACGAATGCTTAAGCTACTCACTTTCGGATCAGAGCAATGATTGTAAATTTTTATCTTTAAGTGTTTTTCTAGAACTGGGGTACACAGAGTTCTATTCAGTTAGGTCTTTTCGACCCATATTTCAATATACTAAATAGAGGGGTATGTATTATAAAAAAATTGGAAGGGGCCTAGTTTACATATAACGTAATGGCCGTGCGGTGTGGGCGTCAGAATTTATCGCCCTCGTTATCCCGTGGATGCCGTGAGATGGGACTATGGAACAAGGCAATTAGTGATAATGACAGTAATGACAATTTTGATTGAATTATTACTTCGAATAATTCCGCATGCAAATATAAAAAGGTAAATGTTACCTGGTCCGAAGAGAAGAAGAGCACCACCTTCCAAGCTAGAATAAAAGCTTAATCGCTTGAGAATGCCTTGTTTTGAGGCGAAACACGTGTCGCGTTTTCGTTGGTGGTATATGTTACCTGGTTTGAGTGTAGTGGTGGTGGTGCATACAGTGAAATAAGTGCACGCATCTGAGGAAGGGCGGGTGGTGCTCTTCTTCTCTTCGGACCAGGTAACATATACATTTTTTATATTTGCATCCGAATGGTGCGAAGTTATTATTCAATAACAACTTTACAATGCATTTCCGCAAAGTAACGTCTGAGTCAAGTTACGATAGTAATGACAATAGCTATTGAGAGATGACGAAATTAAAATCTCTAAAATACCAGACTACTACAACTACGATAACTAATGCTGTAATAGCCGACCTGCTTTTAAAGCGCGGCGACTACGATGAATTCTTACGGGAGGGGTACGGGAGAGGCCTATATCCTGCAGAAGACATTTTACGGACGCACAAAAAAGAAAGAAAGTATGATGCAAAACTTAATATGGAAAAATGGAACGAAGAAAAAAATTCTCCGAATTTGTATTTTTCATAATGAAAGCCCATTCGTCCGTCTGCATGACGATGATGAGCCTGTCGCCATCTTTATGTCTAAGCCAACTATATACGTCGTACATAAGTTTTTGAAAACTCCCATTGGTGTGACGGTGGATTGGATGGTGTGAAAACGAGCCGGCCATCTGGGTATCGAACTCCGGTCTCTTGACTCCAATTCCGATCATCCAACCACTAGGCCATCGTGACTTATATTTTTTATTAATATTTATTTTTATTTTTGTTTACTACAGGCTGCAAGTGATACGTTACAAACATCTTCAGCTCCATGATCAGAGACGAATATACACGAGCTTTTCAGGACTCCACAAGAACGCTGGTGCTGAAGAATGCTGGTCTCAAATAATAGTCTCCAAAGTATACATTTAAATGTTAACGACTTAATGAAACCTCCCGCGTTCTACTCATATACCTGTCGCTAGATTTTGAATTCTGCAGCGCACTCGCGCGTACCTACCTAGAAGCTAATAAGCACTTACTGAAATATTTTATGATCTTATTAAATATTCAGCTTTCGTAGCGTGCGCTTTCAGCTACGCGAGTTAGCTGGCTCCTGCAGCTGAAACCGATCACGGTAATCCCAAAGTAATCATCAGATGATTGTGTTTAGTAATGGACGAGTAGCATACACACCGGTTTTCGTGGTGTCTTTCCCAGTCGGGCCAATGCAGAAATCAATTTTTTTAACATTTTCTCGGGTCTATGTGTTTGTGGTACCTTTGTAGAGATGGTTATCCCGACATCTATTGGTTGCCATTAGGATATCACATCACTTTCTCTTAGTCGCCTCTTACTACACCCACGGTATAAGAGGGAGTGGCAACATTCTTCCTCGCGAAACAGATGTTCTAATTAAGTTACAGTAAAAAGGACTAAATTATTTATACCTCTCACTACCTCATCATTGGAAAATACGTAAATAATAAATAAATAAATATCTTCACGCAATTCCCTATACAGGGGTAGACAGAGGTAACTGTAACTTCGTGGGGTCGTTTGTAGTGAGTTGACTCAAAGGCTCAACGTAATGAATGTAAATAAATATTTTCACACCATTCTCAATACAGGGTTAGACAAAGGTCTAGTTTAGACAATTAAGTCTCCTCAACCCACCTTCCACCGAAGATATTTTCGGGACAACGTGACAAGTGGTGAGCCCGTCGCCGTCTTTATGTCCAAGCCAACGATATAATTCGTACATAAGTTTTTTGAAAAACCCATTGGTACGAGCCTGCCAACTGGGGATCAAACTCGGGTTTCTTGACTCGAAATTTCGACCTCCCAACCACTCTGCTATCTCTGCTGTGCTGCTGTGACTTTTACGTGAATATACAAAAAGTTCTGTGCCTGAATTTATTAGGCACATTTCCCACAGATACTTAAACTGGTTTGTTTGTAGAGCTTTATCTAGTACACATTATATCGTACACATGAAATGTCTCTCTGACAGGTATCGTCTGCAACTAAAACATCGACTGCAAATAAATATTTAACAGCAACACTGTTTCCGCTTCACGACAGTTTTATTTTTCCTTCACAATGACAGGATGTTTTATTTAACGAGTCTTTATAAAGGTTTGTCAGATAAAAAAGGAAACACCAAATAAAAAAGGTCATTGCAAAATTTTGGTATAAATTTATATTTTCTCGTTTAGAAATACTTTATAGGCTTTGGTGAAAAATGTTTTAGAAGTACACTTGATGCTGTAAATGGCTATAGCAGTGCACCGCATCTACAAACAAGGTTAGATGCTTACCACCTTATCACCACTAAGAACTAAGATGTTCTGTCACATTGTTCGTAATTGGCTCGCTGTACCATTCAAACCGAAACACAAACGTTGTGTCACCGCTATTCGGCAGCTGAAAAAAATTTTATCAACCTTCGTGAACTTTAGTCTTTATTAATAAAAGAAAATAAAAAAAGGGAGAAAGTCTTGGAAATGCTGTTGACTACAACTATAGGCTGCTTACTATTTATGGAGTGAAGTTCTAACTGAAAGAATAATAATTCAGGTAAATCATTCTTCACGTCATATCTAATACTAGGGTAGACAGACGTCTTATAATTAAGACCTTTCCGCTTAGTCTTTTATTGAGACTACGTGACAGGTGGTGAGCCTGTCGACGTCTTTATGTTCAAGCTAACGATATAAATCGCACATAAGTTTTAAAAATACCTATTGATAAATCAAATCATTTATTTATCGATATAAGTAACATACATTACATCCATCGATCGTAATTTTTGAAACTACCACCGTTTCGTATTGAGGTTCCTCTGACGGAGAAGAAACAGAGAAAGAAACTCCGTAGGTATCCTCTTTTTTAGCTATTTTTTTTTAATAAAAGAATTACAAAATAATTTAATTACAAAATAGTTTACAATAATTTAATTTGAAGTAGCGTAGGAGCGATCAACTCATTCCCAGGGGTTACTGTCATTAATCTTTTCATTTATATTGCAATAACCCTTTTTGTACAGTTTTTCTTTGGTAAATGCTTTAAACCAGTTTATAGGCAAACTTTGTACTTCTGGTACGATTGGGACAAGCCTAACTCTGAGGATCGAACTCAGGTCTCTTGACTCGAATTCCAATCACCAACCACTCGGTTATCGTGACTTTAATAATAAAATTCATTCCAAATAATAATTAAAAATCAAAAATAAAAATTAAATTTTAATAAATATTAAATAATACAAGCCTCCATAATTTACGACAACTTGTAAATTTAGGTAGAGCGGTGACCACACATGCGGTAGCAGTACTTCAGGCTACGCTACTTGTCTGTGTGTTCTAACTCTCGTATTATATGCGATTAATTCACCCTTTACATGACGTACTTTTATTGCCAAAATTAGTCGCTTCTTACAACAGTTGCCAAAAAAGGCTCCTAGTTTCTCACGCGTATTTTGTAATATTTTTGATATCGTTTATATTACATGTAACGTATTATGGTATAATGGTTGATAATTAATCAAAAGATGTGGTTCGATCACTGGAGTTGAAAAGTTTCCACAAGAATGACTTTAAAGCTTTTTCACTAATCAACGATGTGTTAAAATAAAGGGCGACTGAAGAATCGAAGAAATGTTAAATGATTGCTTTAATAGTATTATTAGGAAGAGGGCAAGACACGATAGCCGAGTAGTTGGTCAGTCAGAATTCGGGTCAATAGACACGAGTTCGATCTCCAGATGGTAGACTACCAGCCACCGTACCAAAGAATATTTTGAAAACATCATGTACGATTTGTATCTTTGACTTGGACATTAATACGGCGACAGGCTCAGTACCTGTCACGTTGTCTCAAAAAATGTCTTCAGTAAAGGAGGGGTAGAAGGACTTAATTTTCTGAACCTCTGTCTACCACAGTATTTTTTTTTTCATTTATTAAGAAAAACAAACAATTATACATGAATATTAATTACATACTAAATCTTATCTACACAATTATAATACATGTACAATCTATACCGTTTTCCACAAATTATGTTATTTAAACAGAAACTGAAAAAAGTATTAGTTATATAAGTATTATATTAAGTGTTATAAATGTTATAAAGCTCTCTATTATTACCATTGTATTTAAGTCTTACTTCTTAACCGATCAGTTACTAATTTTTTGTATTCTTTAGGATGGGTTAAAAATATATCTATGTTGCTAAGTTCATTGTTATACAATTCACATAGGCGCCTTAAAGGCGCTCGCACACCAGCTTGTGTGTGGCAATTTCTTGTATGAAACAATTTCTTGTATGAAACAAACGGTGTAGGCGCACTTTGCGTTGTAGCGACCTAGGTACCCTTAATTTTATTTCACTTACGAGATCTATACAGTTAAACTTATGGTTACATATACCGTGAAGAGATACAGCAGCAAGTATTTTGCGCCTAGAAGCAAGAGGTAAAAGATTGTATATATTTATTTATTTATCTTCACGCAAAATCCCTGACGGGGTAGCCAGAGAGAACAGATCGCCAAGTGTCACGATCCCTACATACTTCTTTCGCTTCTTTCAGATTCATCATCTTCTTCATACATGCACGTCTAGGTATCCGAGTACTCTTGACCCTCGTCTCTTCGAGCAATTTGCTCACATGGTCTTCGAGTTAGTCTCGGTCTACCTCGACACCTTTTAATATTAACTTCTGCGCTATATATTTTCTTCACCATTCGGTCTTCACTCATTCGCTCAACGTGCCCAAACCATCGAAGTACGCCCTTATCCATTTTTGAGACATGGTCATCTTTCAAACCTGCCATATTGCGAATCTCTTCGTTTCGCTTTCGGTCGGCACATTTTACGAAGAGATTGCACTGCATTCAACCTGCTTTTATGCTTCTTCTGGCATACCCAGGTTTCGCTGCCATATAACAAAGTCGGTACCAACACTGCGTTATGTATTGCAAGGCGTGCACTTTTCACAACGCCTTGCCTTTTGATTAACGCAGTCAGGGCACCATTGACTTTGTTCCCGGCAGCGACACGCCTGTCTACATCTAAATCACATCTTCCATCCCGGCTAAACGCACTCTGCAAGTATACAATTTCATTCACCTGTTCTAGACATTCCTGATTTACCCAAATTTCGCACTTCGTTCTCTCTTCGTCCCTTTCAAATACCAGAACCTTAGTTTTATTAGCATTCAAACGGAGACCATTAATTTCACATTCTTCTTTCATACACGTGACTAATGCTTGCAGTTCTGCCTCTGATGGTGCAATAAGCACTGCATCATCAGCATAAAGCAGACAATTCACTTTTATGTCACCCAATTTCACACCCAAACAGCTATCTTTCAGCTTCTGTAAACAGCTGTCGAGATACAGTATGAACAGCCAGGAAGATATGACACAACCCTGTTTTACGCCCGTTTGGACGCTAAACATGGGTGACAGGTCATGTCCTACCCGCATACAGGCTTTACAGTCACAGTAAAGTGACTGCACAGCCCTTAGCAATCGATCAACCACACCATACCCCGGCAACAGTTACCACATTTTCTTCCTTACAACCATATCAAATGCTTTCTCAAGATCCACAAAAGCACAGAAAATCTTCTGGTTAGCAGCCAGAAGTTTCTCCGTGATCATGCGGAGAGAAAACATTTGATCCGTGCATCCTCTTCCAGGTCTAAATCCGCATTGTGCCTCCCATAGAAATCTTTCCGATTTATCTTGCATCCTACGTGTCAAAACCTTCGAGTAAACTTTACTTGCTAAACTGGTCAAGCTGATCGCCCCGCTGATAGCACCCGCAATCATAATGTGAACGTTTACCTTTATATAAAGACACAATGACCGCGGGTCGCCAATCATCCGGAACAGCCCCCGTTCGCCAGCACAAATTGCACACCAGATGAAAGCTGTCCCAGACGCGTGGCCCACCATACTTGACCATTTCAGCAGTAACTCTGTCTAGTCCCGCAGCCTTACCACATTTCAAACTTCTAATCGCACATTCAATCTCTTTCATACTGATGACCTCAGTGTCATCGAGGTCCGAGTCTGGCGTATCAGTCACGGCGTCACCCCCGGATCCCTCACTAAGATCATCACACGCATACATCTTTCTATAAAATTCGCTCCATCGCTGCATGACGTCCGATTTTTCTGAGAGGACGTCATTGGTTCCCGAAAGCACTTTATTCATTCTTAAGGCTGTCGCACCACTCCGGGTCCTTCCAACCTCTTTCCAGTAGAGTTTGGAGTTCTCCTTGAAGTTGTGCGACAACCTTTCGTCCGCTTCCATTCTACTCCTTTCACGCACTTCCTCAATCAATGCTTTCGTGTGAACTTTCTGAGCTCATATCTTTCTTTCCTCTTCTCTCTCATATCCTTATCATTACTAGAGGCCAAGTAGTCTAACCATGCTTTCTTCTTCTTATTTACTGCTTCTTTCACTTCGTCATTCCACCATGCATCACCCTATTTACTACTACATCTTTTCACAGTTTCACACACGTCTTCCGCTGCACTAACCATTCCATATCTAAGGCTCTGCCATATTTCTTCCACACATTCTTTCCTGACATCAATGCTGTCCAGCTTTTCGGCTACCCTTGCTTGATATTTATCCCTAGTGTCCGCTTCCTGAAGCTTCCAGCTTCGGATGCTACCGACCGACTGTGGTTTTGGTATCGCCGTCCGGTGGCGCCAACCCGCGAACAGACCCCTAAATCTAGTAATCACTAGATAGTGATCCGTTCCCAGGTGAGCACCCCGGAACACTCGCGTATCTATCACCCGATTTCGCAGTCGGTTATCCACCACGAATAAATCGATCATACTTCTCTCCTTCTCTCTTGTTCTAGTATACATATGGATTATCTTGTGACTTAACATAGTGTTTGTCACAAGAAGACCCTTTTCCTTGCATACAGCCAGTATAAGCTTGCCAGCATCGTTAACCCTTTTATCGCCAAACATTTCAAGCACCGACTCGTACCCTGGCCGAGCGGTACCAACCCATCCATTCAAATCACCACATACAACAATTCTTTCGTTTCCTCTAACCAAGTCTAGAACTTCTCTTACATTCTCCCAAAACTCCTCCAGCTCAGCTCTGGACGATGAAGCTACCGGCGCATAAACAGCCAAAAGGAATTACTTCGTGAGTCCCAATTTAAAGCGAACCCAGAGAAGTCTCGAGTTCACAACCTTATATTCAGTCATAACATCGACCAACCGAGACGACAGCAGCACCCCCACTCCCTGGCAGGCGCTCTCGCTCTCAGGGACTATGGTCCGGCCATAGAGCTAACGCCCCGCCTGGGAGCTCTTCAGTACCGCTGCCCTTCCGCTTGGTCTCCGACAAACACACGACATCTAATTCTCTTTCTTTCATTATTTCAATCAACTCATTCGTCTTATCTCTCATGCCTCCTCTAACATTCCACGTGCCAACTCTGCACTCCTTCCTCCACCTTCCGCCGTCATCGCCGCTTTGCGCGCTGCATTTCACACCAACGGGGACGAACTGGTGTGCGTCGCCTTGGGGGGACGCCCTAACCCTCGTTGGCATGGGTGCGCAGCTATGTAGAATTGCAGCCCTGAAAAGGGCTGGCAGGGGCCGGTACGAGCACGCTTCTACAATGACCCCCTAATTCAAAAAGATTGTACTTATCTAGTAATCGAGTGTAGGATGCGTAAGAACGAAAGCATCTATAATACATTGTGTATAGAAATCTACGCTGTTCTTGTTCAATTTGTTCAGTATATTTGTTGTAAACAGGATCCCATATTTATGAAGCATACCCTAAGTGTGGACGAATTAAGCTATTGAACAGATGTATATATGTGGATGGTTTCTTAAACTCTTTGCTAGTCCGCATTACAAATCCGTACATTTTAAAGGCATTGTTGACTATAGTATCAATGTGTGTATTGAAATGAAGTATTGGGAATACCGTTGAGATATTTATTTATTTATTAACTTAAAAGTATGAAGTCACGATAGCCGAGTTGTTGGGTGGTCGGAATTTCGAGTCGAGAGACCCGAGTTCGATCCCCAGGTGGCAGTACCAATGAGTTTTTCAAAAACTTATGTACGAATTTCATCGTTGACTTGGACATAAAGGCGGCGACGGGCTCACCACCTGTCACGTTGTCCCGAAAATATCTTCGGTGGAAGGTGGGTCAAAGGGACTTAATTGTCTAGACTTGACCTCTGTCTACCCCTGTACTGGGAATTGCGTGAAGATATTTTTTTATTTTTTAAAAGTATGTAACGAAGCAGGTGACTGTCAGTGGTTTTAAGAAGTGTTGACGTCAGAATAAAAATGTTTGTGCTCGAGATTTGTATAAATATAAGCTCAGCACCTTTCATGATGTCTCAAATAGGCTTCGGTGAAAAGAGGGTCAAAAGCAAGCTATTGTCTAGACTTAGGCCTATCCTAGTATGGAAAATTGCGTGGATGTAAATAATATTCTTACAGATAACTATCTTTTTAGTAAGTAGATTTATAATTAAAAACTATTCGAACAACTTTCGTGGCGTGTCAAATGCAAGAAGAAAGAAGGGCCCATTCAAAACGTACCGTGTGTATAACGCACAGGAGTCGAACGGCGAGGCAGCACCGATATTCAGAACGAGCGTCAGCGGAGACGATTCGAGCGTCGAGCCGCAGTCGGCAGTCGTACAAAGAATATTTTGAAAATATCATGTACGATTTGTATCGTTGGCTTGGACATTAATACATCCGCGTCCCTAACTTTAATGTGAAGGGAGCCTTCATTTTATTTTACATAGGCCTCTACCATAGAGAGGATTTACCATAATTGCCACTCTTGGCAAGCGGATTATCGATAACAGTAGCAGACCACTCGCAACTCAGACGCTGCTGCCCATCTTCGGTTTAATTATTTTAGACTGATATTTATCACACTGATGGAGAAACGGGAAGAAAGGGAGTGGCAACTTTTTTACACCATTACCACACGGTACATTCATATATAGTAATAGAGAGTTTGGAATTTCCTGAAAATTATAAACAAGAAGATACGACATGAAACTTGCGCTACCTTATCAAATTATTAATCGCGAAAATTAAAATAGATGACCAGACACAATTTTCAAACGAATCTGATTCTACTCAGCAAAAACAAAAAAGTAATATAGCCGGTTTTATTCCTTTTCCTTTCTTGACATTTAGGATGTCGTTAAGGTAATTAGCAACGTGACGAGCGCGCGTAAGGAATAAATTGATTCAGGTGTCTCCGCCCTATTATTGCAAGTCGCAGGAAAAAACGCTTCTGCACTACTGCCTTGATATCAAAGAAGTGAAATAAAAATGAATGAGAACAAAACAATGCCAAATGCCAATGGATTCACACAAGGTAGCGACGATATTATTTAAAGCTAATAAGTGACCAATCTATACTATTTCGGTTTTATATTAAATGTATTTAAATTGGACGCAGGCTGCAGCCGGTGACGCAGTGGTGCGTAATTAATTTACGCTCAGCGGTACATTACTCATGCACATTCTGTTACTCTCCTGTATTGCACAGTCAATTATATTAATGTTTACGTCTGCCATAATCTGATTAATTTATTTAAAACTTTACTATGTAAATATAACTTCCTTCAGACTGATCATTTGATTAAAAGTTTGTTACGTAAGTCTGTCTACGTAGTTTTCTTTCAGGCACATTATTATTCCATTTTTTCTATCCATTCTTATCCTTTTCTATACATTGCGATGAGAGTCGAGTGGTTGGGTGGGTGGTCAAAATTCGAGTCAAGAGACCCGAGTTGGATTTTTTAAACTTTTTTAAATTTATGTGTGATTTGTATCGGCTCTTCTTCTGCCTCATCCCAAAAATGTCTTCGGTGAAGGTTATATTTATATTCATTCTACTTAAATTTCTGGCTCATTTTCATTTTTTGAGTTTTCCTTTCACTTCATTTTCACTTTTGACAAAATTCCATTTCCACTTTTGAACATAGTATAACCAATGTAATCACGGGCTGTAGGGCATTCTATCTTGGATTTCGGGTGTAACAACTCATCTTCTATATCCTACTTTCTAATTGTTATCGGATATCGTGTGCTGCAGTCGTCATTTATTTATTTTTTATTTATTTAGTAGTACTCGTTTCACCCATCTCTTAAAAGAACGCTTAAAAGAACTATCTAAACTGGCCAATTTCTTCCTCACTTTAGTAAAAAATGACGTGCGACGCTCAGACAAATTACACAGCAGTAAATGGCTACAGCAGTCGATCGTATCTTCAAATAAGATCAGATGCTTACCATCTTATCACCAAGCACAAAGATGCAATGTCCCATTGTCCGTAATTACATAACTCGCTGTGCTATTCAAACCGAAACAAACGTTTTTACAGCTATTTGGCTGCAGGGAAATTTTAATCAAGCTTCGTGAACAATAGTTAGTCTTTATTCATAAAATAAAATAAAAAAAGAGAGAAATTCTTGGAAATGCTGTTGACTACAACTACAGGTTGCTTACTATTCATGGAGTTGACGGAGGATAGACAGAGGTCTAATAATTAAGTCCTTTCGTGCGACCTTTCTGCGAAGTCTTTTATTGAGACTACGTGACAGGTGGTGGAGCCTGTCGATGTCTTTATGTTCAAGCTAACGATATAAATCGAACATAAGTTTTAAAAATACCTATTGATAAATCAAATCATTTATTTATCGATATAAGTAACATACATTACATCTATCGATTACGTATTGTTACGTATTGAGGTTCCTCTGACGAAGAAGAAACGGCGAAAGAAACTCCGTAGGTATCCTCTTCTTTAGCTATTTTTTTAATAAAAGAAATACAAAATAATTTAATTACAAAACAGTTAACAATAATTGAATTAGAAATAGCATGGGAGTGATCAACTAATTCCCAGGGGTCACTGTCATTAATATATTCATTTATATGCTTTAAACCTGTTTATAGGCAAACTTTGTACTTTTGGTACAAACCTACCTACCCCCTGAGGATCAAACTCGGGTCTCTTGACTCAAATTCTAATCACCAACCACTCGGTTATCGTGATTTTAATAATAAAATTCATTCAAATCAATAATTAATAAAAATTAAATTTTAATGAAAATTAATTAAATTAAGCCTCCATAATTTACGACAACTTGTAAATGTAGGTAGAGCGGTGACCACACATGCGGTAGCAGTACTTCAGGCTACGCTACTTGTCTGTGTGTTTTCTGACTCTCGTATTGTTTGCGATTAATTCACCCTTTACATGACGTACTTTTATTGCCAAAATTAGTCGCTTCTTACAACAGTTGCCAAAAAAGGCTCCTAGTTTCTCACGCGTATTTTGTAATATTTTTGATATCGTTTATATTACATGTAACGTATTATGGTATAATGGTTGATAATTAATTAAAGGATGAGGTTTGATCACTGGAGTTGAAAAGTTTCCACAAGAATGACTTTAAAGCTTTTTCACTAATCAACGATGTGTTAAAATAAAGGGCGACTGAAGAATCGAAGAAATGTTAAATGATTGCTTTAATAGTATTATTAGGAAGAGGGCAAGACACGATAGCCGAGGAGTTGGTCAGTCAGAATTCGGGTCAATAGACACGAGTTCGATCTCCAGATGGTAGACTACCTGCCACCGTACCAAAGTAAGAAGTAAATAAAAATATTTTGAAAATATCATGTACGATTTGTATCGTTGGCTTGGACATTAATACGGCGACAGGCTCAACACCTGTCACGTTGTCTCAAAAAATGTCTTCAGTAAAGGAGGGGTAGAAGGACTTAATTTTCTGAACCTCTGTCTACCACAGTATTTTTTTTTTCATTTATTAAGAAAAACAAACAATTATACATGAATATTAATTACATACTAAATCTTATCTACACAATTATAGTACATGTACAATCTATACCGTTTTCCACAAATTATGTTATTTAAACAGAAACTGAAAAAAGTATTAGTTATATAAGTATTATATTAAGTGTTATAAATGTTATAAAGCTCTCTATTATTACCATTGTATTTAAGTCTTACTTCTTAACCGATCAGTTACTAATTTTTTGTATTCTTTAGGATGGGTTAAAAATATATCTATGTTGCTAAGTTCATTGTTATACAATTCACATAGGCGCCTTAAAGGCGCTCGCACACCAGCTTGTGTGTGGCAATTTCTTGTATGAAACAAACGGTGTAGGCGCACTTTGCGTTGTAGCGACCTAGGTACCCTTAATTTTATTTCACTTACGAGATCTATACAGTTAAACTTATGGTTACATATACCGTGAAGAGATACAGCAGCAAGTATTTTGCGTCTAGAAGAAAGAGGTAAAAGATTGTATATATTTATTTATTTATCTTCACGCACAATCCCTGACGGGGTAGCCAGAGAGAACAGATCGCCAAGTGTCACGATCCCTATATACTTCTTTCGCTTCTTTCAGACTCATCATCTTCTTCATACATGCACGTCTAGGTATCCGAGTACTCTTGACCCTCCTCTCTTCGAGCTATTTGCTCACATGGTCTTCGAAAGTTAGTCTCGGTCTACCTCGACACCTTTTCATATTAACTTCCGCGCTATATATTTTCTTCACCATTCGGTCTTCACTCATTCGCTCAACGTGCCCAAACCATCGAAGCACGACCTTATCCATTTTTGAGACAAGGTAATCTTTCAAACCTGCCATATTGCGAATCTCTTCGTTTCGCTTTCGGTCGGCACATTTTACGAAGAGATTGCACTGCATTCAACCTGCTTTTATGCTTCTTCTGGCATACCCAGGTTTCGCTGCCATATAACAAAGTCGGTACCAACACTGCGTTATGTATTGCAAGGCGTGCACTTTTCACAACGCCTTGCCTTTTGATTAACGCAGTCAGGGCACCATTGACTTTGTTCCCGGCAGCGACACGCCTGTCTACATCTAAATCACATCTTCCATCCCGGCTAAACGCACTCTGCAAGTATACAATTTCATTCACCTGTTCTAGACATTCCTGATTTACCCAAATTTCGCACTTCGTTCTCTCTTCGTCCCTTTCAAATACCAGAACCTTAGTTTTATTAGCATTCAAACGGAGACCATTAATTTCACATTCTTCTTTCATACACGTGACTAATGCTTGCAGTTCTGCCTCTGATGGTGCAATAAGCACTGCATCATCAGCATAAAGCAGACAATTCACTTTTATGTCACCCAATTTCACACCCAAACAGCTATCTTTCAGCTTCTGTAAACAGCTGTCGAGATACAGTATGAACAGCCAGGAAGATATGACACAACCCTGTTTTACGCCCGTTTGGACGCTAAACATGGGTGACAGGTCATGTCCTACCCGCATACAGGCTTTACAGTCACAGTAAAGTGACTGCACAGCCCTTAGCAATCGATCAACCACACCATACCCCGGCAACAGTTACCACATTTTCTTCCTTACAACCATATCAAATGCTTTCTCAAGATCCACAAAAGCACAGAAAATCTTCTGGTTAGCAGCCAGAAGTTTCTCCGTGATCATGCGGAGAGAAAACATTTGATCCGTGCATCCTCTTCCAGGTCTAAATCCGCATTGTGCCTCCCATAGAAATCTTTCCGATTTATCTTGCATCCTACGTGTCAAAACCTTCGAGTAAACTTTACTTGCTAAACTGGTCAAGCTGATCGCCCCGCTGATAGCACCCGCAATCATAATGTGAACGTTTACCTTTATATAAAGACACAATGACCGCGGGTCGCCAATCATCCGGAACAGCCCCGTTCGCCAGCACAAATTGCACACCAGATGAAAGCTGTCCCAGACGCGTGGCCCACCATACTTGACCATTTCAGCAGTAACTCTGTCTAGTCCCGCAGCCTTACCACATTTCAAACTTCTAATCGCACATTCAATCTCTTTCATACTGATGACCTCAGTGTCATCGAGGTCCGAGTCTGGCGTATCAGTCACGGCGTCACCCCGGATCCCTCACTAAGATCATCACACGCATACATCTTTCTATAAAATTCGCTCCATCGCTGCATGACGTCCGATTTTTCTGAGAGGACGTCATTGGTTCAAGCACTTTATTCATTCTTAAGGCTGTCGCACCACTCCGGGTCCTTCCAACCTCTTTCCAGAAGAGTTTGGAGTTCTCCTTGAAGTTGTGCGACAACCTTTCGTCCGCTTCCATTCTACTCCTTTCACGCACTTCCTCAATCAATGCTTTCGTGTGAACTTTCTGGAGCTTATATCTTTCTTTCCTCTTCTCTCTCATATCCTTATCATTACTAGAGGCCAAGTAGTCTAACCATGCTTTCTTCTTCTTATTTACTGCTTCTTTCACTTCGTCATTCCACCATGCATCACCCTTTTTACTACTACTTCTTTTCACAGTTTCATACACATCTTCCGCTGCACTAACCATTCCATATCTAAGGCTCTGCCATATTTCTTCCACACATTCTTTCCTGACATCAATGCTGTCCAGCTTTTCGGCTACCCTTGCTTGATATTTATCCCTAGTGTCCGCTTCCTGAAGCTTCCAGCTTCGGATGCTACCGACCGACTGTGGTTTTGGTATCGCCGTCCGGTGGCGCCAACCCGCGAACAGACCCCTAAATCTAGTAATTACTAGATAGTGATCCGTTCCCAGGTGAGCACCCCGGAACACTCGCGTATCTATCACCCGTTTTCGCAGTCGGTCATCCACCACGAATAAATCGATCATACTTCTCTCATTCTCTCTTGTTATAGTATACATATGGATTTTCTTGTGACTTAACATAGTGTTTGTCACAAGAAGACCCTTTTCCTTGCATACAGCCAGTTTAAGCTTGCCAGCATCGTTAACCCTTTTATCGCCAAATATTTTAAGAGCACCGACTCGTACCCTGGCCGAGCGGTACCAACCCATCCATTCAAATCACCACATACAACAATTCTTTCGTTTCCTCTAACCAAGTCTAGAACTTCTCTTACATTCTCCCAAAACTCCTCCAGCTCAGCTCTGGACGATGAAGCTACCGGGGCATAAACAGCCAAAAGGAATTACTTCGTGAGTCCCAATTTAAAGCGAACCCAGAGAAGTCTCGAGTTCACAACCTTATATTCAGTCATAACATCGACCAACCGAGACGACAGCAGCACCCCCACTCCCTGGCAGGCGCTCTCGCTCTCAGGGACTATGGTCCGGCCATAGAGCTAACGCCCCGCCTGGGAGCTCTTCAGTACCGCTGCCCTTCCGCTTGGTCTCCGACAAACACACGACATCTAATTCTCTTTCTTTCATTATTTCAATCAACTCATTCGTCTTATCTCTCATGCCTCCTCTAACATTCCACGTGCCAACTCTGCACTCCTTCCTCCACCTTCCGTGTCGGGCTGTGCGTGACGGGTGGCGGTCCCCATCGCCGCTTTGCGCGCTGCATTTCACACCAACGGGGACGAACTGGTGTGCGTCGCCTTGGGGGGACGCCCTAACCCTCGTTGGCATGGGTGCGCAGCTATGTAGAATTGCAGCCCTGAAAAGGGCTGGCAGGGGTCGGTACGAGCACGCTTCTTCAATGACCCCCTAATTCAAAAAGATTGTACTTATCTAGTAATCGAGTGTAGGATGCGTATGAACGAAAACATCTATAATACATTGTGTATAGAAATCTACGCTGTTCTTGTTCAATTTGTTCAGTATATTTGTTGTAAACAGGATCCCATATTTATGAAGCATACCCTAAGTGTGGACGAATTAAGCTATTGAACAGATGAATATATGTGGATGGTTTCTTTAACTCTTTGCTAGTCCGCATTACAAATCCGTACATTTTAAAGGCATTGTTGACTATAGTATCAATGTGTGTATTGAAATGAAGTATTGGGATTACCGTTGAGATATTTATTTATTTATTAACTTAAAAGTATGTAACGAAGCAGAAGACTGTCAGTGGTTTTAAGAAGTGATGACGTCAGAATAAAAATGTTTGTGTTCGAGATTTGTATAAATATAAGCTCAGTACCTTTCATGATGTTTCAAATAGGCTTCGGTGAAAAGAGGGTCAAAAGCAAGCTATTGTCTAGACTTAGGCCTATCCTTGTATGGAAAATTGCGTGGATGTAAAAAATATTCTTACAGATAACTATCTTTTTAGTAAGTAGATTTATAATTAAAAACTATTCGAACAACTTTCGTGGCGTGTCAAATGCAAAAAGACGAAAAGCTACTTTGATATGCAAGAAGAAAGAAGGGCCCATTCAAAACGTACCGTCTGTATAACGCACAGGAGTCGAACGGCGAGGCAGCACCGATATTCAGAACGAGCGTCAGCGGAGACGATTCGCGCGTCGAGCCGCAGTCGGCAGTCGTACAAAGAATATTTTGAAAATATCATGTTTAATTATTTTAGACTGATATTTATTACACTGATAGAGAAACGGGAAGAAAGGGAGTAGCAACATTCTTACACCATTACCACACGGTACATTCATATAAGAAGATACGACATGAAACTTGCGCTATCTTATCAAATTATTAATCGTGAAAATCAAAATCGATGACAAGACACAATTTTCAAACAAATCTGATACTCAGCAAAAAAAAAAAAAATAATGAATATAAATATTTTTGTGGAGAGAGACGGTAAAGTATTGTGATTTTCTACTTCCGTCCTCGATCTTTTATATGCTGTAAATTATGTTTTTGTGAGCGATATAAAATACTATGGTCTATGATTCAATATTTAACTAAGGCCTTATAAAGCTTCACCTTTGTTCATGTAGTCATGATAGCCGAGTGGTAGGGTGGTTGGAATTTCGAGTCGAGAGACCCGAATTCGATCCCCAGTTGGCAGGCTCGTACCAATGGGTTTATCAAAAACTTATGTAGGAATTATTTCGTTGGCTTGGACATAAAGAGGGCGACGGGCTCACCACCTGTCATGTTGTCTAGAAAATATTTTCAGTGGAAGGTGGGTCAAAGGGACTTAATTGTCTAGACTAGACCTCTGTCTACCCCTGTATTGGGAATTGCGTGAAGATATTTATTTATTTGTATACTAAATACTAATAAATAAATATCCTTATACATGCTCCCAATACTGGAATAGACGGAGATCAAAACAATCAAGTCCTTTCGACCCACCTTTCACCGAAGTATGTTTGGTAGAATGTATGAATGAATGAATGAATGAATGCTTTTATTGAACTCCACAAAAAATACAAGAAAACAATTGAACATTGAAGTAAGTAGATTTTACAATTTGGCGGCCTTATCGCTACATAGCGATCTCTTCCAGGCAACCAACGGCGTAAAGAGATGTGACACGGACAAAAAGGTAGGTGGTGCAATTTATTTTTCCAATCTATATATGTACACAACATGATAATATTTAGTATAAACGATAAATATATACATATATATACATAAACACTCTCACATATATATATATATATATATATATATATATATATATATATATATATATATATATATATATATATATATATATATATATATATATATATATATATATATATATATATATATATATATATATATATATATATATACACCAATGGGTTTATCAAAAACTTATGTACGAATTATATCCTTGGCTTGGACATAAAGGCGGTGACGGGCTCACCACCTGTCATGTTGTCCCGAAAATATCTTCGGTGAGAGGTGGGTCGGGACTTAATTGTCTAGACCTCTGTCTACGGTACGGTAATAATAATAATATCTTACGTCTACGTAAGATATTATTATTATTACCGTTTTTCATGTTATTTGAAATAACACATTTAAAAGTGTCGCTAGCTATTGTAATTCCCGGATGAAGAAAAACACTTTTCTATATTTTCTCGGGTCTGGGTATTTCGTGTCGTACCTTTGTTGATTCCGATTTCATAAGATTAGTACTATTTTTATTTATTTATTTTAATAGCTGGCTTACACAATTTTTTCATTCAAAATGTGACAAACTGTAACAAAGATTGTCGGCACCAGCTCTCGTCAATGTTCGCGTAGAACTACTCGATAACCAAATACAATTTAATTAGCACAGAAAAAATAAATTTAGAACTTAAAGAGAATATAGCATAGTCAGTACAAAATAATTATAATTTATGCTATCGCAGGAATCGAAATCCCGCCCTTTTCCCTTGGACATCATAAGAGGCAACTAAGGGAACTGTTAAAAAAGTTAAAAAGAACATCTCACCTAGAACTCGTGATCTACAACACACTTACACAATTAGCATGTGTAATGTAAACAACGTGTAGTAAGTAACGTGTAGGAGTAGAAAAATTATTTATTATTATCTTAGAGTTTTGGTGCCATCTAGCGTCAAGTAGAAATAGCAAACAATTGATAAAATTTCAAAAATGTTAGAAAGCATACAAAATGAACAAATACTTCAAAAAAAAGAAATGAAAGAAATGCAGATGAATATTACAAGAGATATAAACAATAATATAAATGAAAAATTTAAGGAAATGGATTTAAAATATAAAGATTTATGTGAAAAATTGGAAAAACAGGAAAAGCAACTAGAGTATTTAGAAAGAGAAATTAGAAAGAAAAACTTGTTATTTTTTGGAATAGATGATGACGAAATGAACTACTTTCAACTACAAACGACAATAATTACTATAATTACAACATACATGAAGTTATCCTGTGAGAAATATGATATTGAAAATGTAAAACGTATTGGCAAAAAGAGAAGTAAGCCGCGGCCAATTTCTGTGACTTTGTCAACAATGGGTAAAAGGATTGAGATTTTGAAAAAAAAAAAATCTTAGAAGGCTCTTCATACTATATCAAGGAAGATTTTCCACGGAAAATACGCGATGCACGTAAAGCTCTGCAGCCTCAAATTCAAGAACTCAGAAAAAATGGAAAAAAAGCTATCCTTAAATATGACAAGATAGTAATCATAGAAACACACAACTCTAAATGCCAATCGAACAAAATAATCTTTTCACTATCACCAATTTCTTTGCCATCTTCTTTACACATACAAATACAAAAAGATGATCATCAACCAAAAAAGAAGACTAAATCAAATATAACGGACTTACTCAGTTCGAATAACAAGAAATCCTTTAAAGAAAAAAACTCTTTTGCATCGAAAGTTGACGCAGAAATATTATAGCCACAACCTTCAGCCCCTTCCACTCTCCCAATCCGGCCGGTCACCGTGGGAGTAGTAGACTACAACCCTCCAGAAAATAAAGTTAAAAAATGTACAAAAAATAATACATTTTACGTGGCAACTTATAATGTGAGAACTTTGTCAACATATGAACACCTAGTAGAGCTAACGGATTCTTTAAATAATATAAAATACGATGTAATCGTCCTGTCAGAAATAAGACGCAATGGTACTTCAATTCAAGAATATGACAACTTCAACTTTTGCTACACAGGAGAAACAGAAGGATTATACGGCGTGGGTTTCATCGTTAAGAAATACCTCAAAAAGAACATCGTAAGTTTTACTGGCCTATCTGAAAGAGTAGCTGTACTAAAGCTTAACATAAACGACTTTAAAATTGATATAATATAAGTATATGTATATAAGTGTATGAAAACGAGATAGAGTTCTTCTACAGCACTCTCAGCGAAGCTTTGCAAATCTCTCAAAAAAATGTAATAATAATGGGAGATTTTTACGCAAAAATTGGTAAGCCGAAATCAGTTGAACATTTAATTATGAAAAAATATGGTTATGGTACAAGAAACAGCAGAGGCGAACGACTGATCACTTTCGCAAATGAATACAAACTTAGTATTATTAATACATTCTTTAAAAAATCAAGAAATCAAAGGTGGACCTGGAGATCTCCAGATGGTGTAACGAAAAACGACATAGATTATATTTTAACCAACCTTCATAAAAATGTTCAAAATTTCCAAGTAATAAACGTAAGATTTCCCTCAGACCATAGATTTTTGAGAGTATCATTATAACTTCAAGCTATGAAAAAACGCCGAATACACTACACTAAAAATATGAAAAGCACACTGAGAAATGAAAATGAAATTGCTAGTTATATAGAGTCACTAAAAAAATCCAACCAGTCCTTATGCACTGGCAAGACAATGACACCATTCAGGAGTATTACGAAAATATTGTCAACTCTATTAAAGTAAGTTTGAGAAACGCATATGTACCAAACAATTTAACACGCTCTATACTATCTCAGACCATACTAGAAAATTAATGCTTCGAAGACAAGAACTATACAGAATAAAACCTAAAACGACAACAATAAGAAATGAGTTAAAAGCTCTATATAAACTTATAAGTAAATACATAAAAAGGGACTATAAGAACCATCGAGCCCATATCATTGAAAAACATCTAAATACTACGGGAAGTCTTAAAAGTGCATATAAAGCATTAACTTCTCACAATTCATGGATCTACCGACTACAACAATCGGGCAAAGATTTTCACAGTAGGATAGACATTATTAATATCGCAACAAATTTCTTTCAAAATGTATATAATACGCAAGATTCGGAAAGCTACAACCTTATCGATAAGCATCTAGTGAGCAACGATAGAGAGATATGTGTAATCGACGAGGCTGTATTTATCACAGCAATAAATAAATTAAAATTAGAAAAGTGCCCGGGATCAGACAAAATTACAAACGAGGCAATAAAAACTGGGAAAACTCTTCTAGCAAGTCCTTTAGCACGTCCATTTAACATGATTCTTGACGCCTGTATTACGCCCCTACAATGGTCTGAATCAGAAATAATTCTGCTCTACAAAAAAGGTGACCCAAAGTACATAAACAATTATCGTCCAATAAGTCTACTCCCGTCTCTCTCTAAGTTATTCTCGTCAATTATCGAGAAAAGAATCAGTGTAACTCTAGAGAAGCACCAAACCATCGAACAAGCAGGCTTTAGAAGGGGATTCTCCACGGTGGACCACATCCACTCTATAGAACTAATCATCGAGAAGTATCATGAATATCAGAGACAACTCTACATTGTCTTTATCGAATACCAAAAAGCGTTTGATACCATACTACATTCTTCAATATGAGAAACCCTACGGTGTCAAAATGTAGAGAGCAAGTACATAAAAGTTTTAATGTACATTTATAGCCATTGTAAAAGTAGGGTGAAACTTGAAACAACAGAACCACCGATACCCGTAAAGAGAGGAGTAAGACAGGGCGATCCACTGTCACCAAAAATTTTTATAGCCGTATTACAGTCAGTTATGAATAAATTGAACTGGGAAAAAGTTGGACTAAATATAAATGGCAAATCCAAGCCAAGGATATAATTCTTACATAAGTTTTTATTTTTTTGAAAAAACTCAATAATTCGAGCCTGCTACCTGGGGATCGAACTCGGTCTCTTGACTCGAAATTCCGACCATCCACCACTCGGCTATCGTGACTGACAGTGAATTTTTTTATTAGGCACTAGTTTGAATAGCGTTTGAAACTACATTCAACTTTTTTTCCGAGACAAATAAGATTTATCATTAGCTTCAATCATCACATCTACCATGGTCCTGTATCACTGTAATGACAGTTTTTCAGAGGTTACTTCAGTTTGTTGATTTTGTGTCAATTATCACAGACTGAAGTTAATTAACACGAAGATTGCTACCAGTGTGATTTGAGCGCTATTGACCTCGATGCATAGGAAATTAAGCAACAAGTAGCAACAATTCCTGTTAAATGTAAGTCGGCGCTGATTAAATTAAAAATAAAATGTGTTACGCTTCTATTTTGTTTATTATTACACAATTTTCTCATAATTTTTAATTTTTTATCTTCAACGTTGTTATCAAAATATTGTCAAAATAATAAAATTTGCTTGTATTTATTATTTGAAGTCGTGAAAAAAAGACTTCATAATTTATTAATGAGACCTGCTTCGTTCGCTGTTTTTGTGTTCCGCGGTACTCACAGGCAATATTAAAATTGTAATTACGCTCAGCTTTCGTGACGTACTTAGGATGATCTGTTTTCGGCCGACAAGAATTACAAAGCTTTTTATTTTTACTTTTAATTAACTGAGTGTTTTTATGTTTTATTTTTACAACGGCACATATTATTTGTAGACAGGAAATAAATATGACATAATTTCTAATCACTTGTGTCGTTCCCACACAGTCCCCGCTTCGAAGGCGCAGTGAACTTGGGACATTTGCAATTTGCTTCATCGTAGCTAAATCTTATTATTAGAACGACGGATTCGGAGAAATGTTCGCTTTATTGTAATTATTGAGCTTGTTAGAGTGCCGCTACTGGTGTGTCGTACGGAGCAACTGAAAAAGGAAAATGATACTGGCTAACACTGGCGATGACCCTCCGCAAAATATTTTATTTCATTTCTGACAACAGGAAAAATACACTCTCGGATGAAAGAATTTGGAAGTAGCGTATGTTCGACAAAAATGCTTCAGTCGGAGCGACAGCGCCACTTCCACTTTCATAGTATTGGCGTTGAGCTGTCACAATTGATACGTGCTTTTTATCTTTTTTTTTTATTCACTTATAGTACGAAGAAAAATACAAAAATACGGTAGTGGTGTGGACAGTGATCCTGCCTTCGAAGCTAGAGATTGCGGGAACGAAACCCGCTAGGTGCGAACTTTGAGTCATGAATATTAATTATTGTTGTCAAGTCATATACGTTTGTATGAATATATGAATATTTATCCATGTAAATAATAATAATAATAATTTATTTCACAAACAAACATTATAAACGTCGAACAATGCACAAATCAATATATATGTACATTTGAAAATTCAAACTATGATCTCTGACTCCTGTGCAAGGCAAACCTGTGTTACAGGAAGCAAGGCAAGCGTATGTTACAAGAACATATATGGTCTGTCAAAGTGTCAAGAGCTAAGTATATTTAAATAAATTTATTTTATTAATTTTTACTATTTTTAGGTTTTAAAACTATCGTAAAATGTTGATAAAATTTAAATAAATGTGATATTAAAAGGTTTTTATGATTTCAGATACATTTTTTGTCAATCGTGGTAATATTGTATTTCGGAGCTTGTCAACTGTCAAGGAATAAGTATATTTCTTAAATATTTGGAAAAACCTGGGAAGTATTTTAATATTCATGTAATATACAATAATTATGTCTGTATTTCAAACATTACTTTTACTTTTAGTACGCTGTACGGCATGCCTACATCTGATCAAAGGTCTACACTCTGTGGTCCGTCCTAATTGATTGGAAGCGACGCAGCAGAACTTAGCAACTTTAAGTTTATTTAAAATATAATAATTAGTTAATGAATATCGCTCCTACTAACTCTCAACCGGAATTCCTACAATGTCGAAATTGTTCGGACGGTAGGCTTTTTAAAGGTAAAAGAGGTTTAAATATACATATTAGACGTTGTCATCCACAGTCAATTTCGGTTTCACAGCCTCCCGTCCCCTCTCATGGCACAATCAGAGATATAAATCAAACCAATTTTCAAAATTTTTCGGACCCAATTCATTATTACCACCGTAATGTACCAATACTTAGGAGGATTCCTAGAGGTGCGAGGATGCAGCTAGCTAAAGCTTTATCAAATACCATTCAAAATTGTTTTACTTTTAACACTGTAACTAGTTGGCAAAAATTATTTTACTTTGCATATTTTCATTTTCATTTTGACAAAACGGGACGTAAGTCAATTACGTCCCAGCTTAAAAACAATTCTTTTCAAAATTTTGATTCACCGATTGATACATCCATAGCTCAAAGACCACACAATTTTGATTTAAAGAAAGTTGTCGAGTCTAAAGTTATGGATGGTGATTTAAAAAACGCATCGCGTATTTTATTTTCAGACGATATCCTGGCACCTCACAATGCGGACACCCTTGAAAGCTTACATCAGAAGCAACCTAAGGCCAATTCCTCCTTGCTTCTACCGTCGCCTCCTGATCCTTCTTATCAGCCATTACAAGTTTCAGAAAAATATACTTTAGAGGCAGTTATGTCTTTCTCAAATGGCTCTGCCGGCGGCAGTGACGGAATTACGCCTCAACATCTGAAAGATCTTGTAAGCGCGTCCGCCGGTGACGCCGGCCGAATTCTTTTGGGCGACATAACAAAATTAAGTAATTTTATGCTTTCTGGCAATGTAAATCCCAATTTTGTTAAAATCATATATGGAGCAAGGTTATGTGCCTTTAAAAAAAAGATAATGGTATCCGCCCTATAGGTGTTGGTTCCACTTTTAGACGTTTAACTTCTAAATTAGCATGTAGGCACATAACCTCCGATCTAAAGTCAAAATTTCAGCCTATTCAGTTAGGCTTCGGTAGCAGAGGAGGTTGTGAGGCAGCTGTACATTCAGTGCGTACTTTTTTAACACATTGTCAAACAGATGTTCTCTTGAAAGTTGACCTTAGGAATGCCTTTAACTCCCTCGACAGATCAACTCTGCTGAAGGAGGTTGCGAAACATACCCCGGAAATTTACCATTACGTTTGGCAATGTTACAGTCAAAACTCTAATTTATTTTACGCAAATCACTTAATTGACTCAGCCGTCGGAGTTCAGCAGGGTGATCCACTGGGCCCAGCATTGTTTAGTTTGGGAATTCAACCGATTATTTCAAAGTTAAAATCCAAACTCAATGTTTGGTACCTAGATGACGGAACCCTAGGAGGAAAGCCAGATGACGTGCAAAATGACCTTCAAAAAATTATTCAAAATTTTAAAAACATTGGCCTTGAATTAAATAATACTAAATGTGAACTTTTCATTCCTGACTGTTTGTCTTCTCATAGACACAGTTTGTTTCAAAATTTTAACAATATATCTCTTGGCATTAAAGTAACTGAGGCGGATTCTCTTTACCTTCTTGGAACGCCGTTATTTATAGAGAGTATGAAACCTCTTTTGAAACTAAACTTTGATCAATTTTTAGAACATGTTAATAAACTGTATATTCTAAATTCTCATATAGCGCTTACTATTTTAAAATATTGCGTTCTTGTTCCTAAATTTACTTATTTACTCCGCTCGAGTCCAGGCATGGAAATGTTTTGATTTTTTAAAACAAATTGACCTTAATCTCAAAATAGCTTTGGAAAAATTTCTAAATGTATCTTTAGTCTCATCTAGCTGGACTCAAGCTACTTTGCCTGTTAGATTTGGAGGTATCGGTATAAGAGAGGTTTCAAATATTGCGCTGCCGGCTTTCCTTGCCTCCGTACACAGTGTTCATGATTTGTCATGTAAAATTCTTAAGAATGATTTGGACTTGACCTTTGCTAACGAGGCAAGAGAAGCATGGTTACGTCTCTGTCCCGGCGAGGATATTCCACTGGAACTTAACTCACAAAAACGGTGGGATATCAATTTTCACTGTGACAGAGACCGCGCCCGCTTTCTAGGTGTTTCGACAAAGGAATCCAGTTACTGGCTACATGCTTTACCATCAAGTAACCTTGGTACATTACTAGATAACGAAAGTTTACGTATAGCTGTAGGAATACGATTGGGAGCATCGATTTGTCAACCACATCGATGTCTTTGTGGCAGCGACGTCGACGAGTTAGGCCTCCACGGACTTTCATGCCAAAAAAGTGCCGGCAGACTATCTCGTCAGGGTTCTTTGAATGAGGTCATCCGAAGGGCTCTTGTTTCCATAAATATTCCAACGGTTTTAGAGCCTTGTGGAATATTTAGGGAGGATGGTAAGAGACCCGACGGCTTTTGACTTTAGTCCCTTGGGAGAGAGGCAAAGCTCTTGTGTGGGACGCAACTTGCCTCGATACATTAGCGGCCTCTCATATCAAGGGTACTTCGATAAGGGCCGGGGCGGCATCAGAGGCAGCTGAATCGGGTAAATGGCGTAAATATGAGTCTTTGAAAGGAGACTATATATTTGTTCCATTTGCCGTAGAGACAATCGGTCCGTGGGGTCCCCGCGCGATGCAGTTTCTAAAGGAATTGTATCCGCGACTTATCGTTGCCGCTGGTGACAAGAGGGCTGGTTCTTTTCTCGCTCAACGGTTAAGTCTAGCCATTCAACGTGGAAATGCAGCCAGCGTTCTTGGTACCATGCCACGAGGAGTAGGGCTCTACGATTATAATAGTTTTTAGTTAATAAGTATTGTAAATATTAACATAATTTTTTCTGTGAATAAATATTTATGAAAAAAAACATATATTTATGTAATATTGTACAGTTAACTTGCACTTTAAGTTTCCGAATTGCTCATCACCTATAACGTTGTCTAAAATAAGGTTTGGTCGAACGTCGGTGGAAAGGTATTCTTGTCCAGACCTATAGATGCGTGAATAAATAAAAAATATAGTAAGAAGGAACTGAGGACCATCCCCTTTTTACAGGCTAATATAATATATGAGATTGTTTGAAAAAAATATATATGAAGTTTCGTTGTAAGCGAGAAAAGAAGCGAAAAATTGTTGAAAGCGTTAGCATATTTGATAGTGATTGACAGGTGAGGCAATGGAATTGGTTACCTTCAATTTAACCTTTAGATATCAGCACCGGGATCCATTTAGTTTTGTCACAGGGTAACACTTCTATTAAATCGAGAGCTGTTCAATCAACCCTTTCTGAATTGCTGCGGTGGCGGGGTGCGGGGCTGCGGTGGCGGGGCGCGGGGCTGTGGTGGCGGTGGTGCGGTCTTTGGAAATAAAATTTAATTTAAAGATTTTGCATTAAATCCACAATGTTTAGACTGACACACAAGGGTTGACTGGTAGAGAATGCCATCAGGCATTAAGTCCGCCCATTGTAGCCCTTACTTTAAGGTGTTTCAATAAAGGATAAATAAATAAATTAAGTAAACACAAATGACGACTACTACGAAATGAAAATTATAAAATGTGTTCTTCGACCTCCGTGGATGGATAACGTACGCACCTGTTTTCAAGATGTCGCGACAGTATAATTCTTCCAACCCATGTATTAGGTGAGATTATTTTGGGATAACGTGACAGCTAGTGAATCTGTCATCGTCTTTATATCTAAACAAACAATATAAATCATACTTAAGTTTAGAAAACGTTTTTGAGAAGCTTTGACAAGGGCTGCGGACAGAGGGCGGTATAACCAATTAAACAAAAACACCAAACAGATTATGGGCAGCAGTGTGGCAGGGCCAAAGTGCAAGATGTTTGGTACTGTGATCAGCCTAGGCTAGGCGGATAGGTATCATCATTCATCATCAGACAAAGGCTTTTATCCTGCACTGGACTTTTACATGCTCTTACTGTACATGTACTTCCGTACATATTAAAATTTTTTATTTTTATTTTTGTGCCCATCTATAACACATTATACTAAAACTATTAACAAACGTAGCCGTTGAATTGAGAAAAAAAATTGTTTTTGTTAAAGTTTTGTCTTCTAACGTCTAAATAATGGGGTCGTCAGGGACATAAAATATGACCTCACTGGCATTTTTGACGCGTGACTTCATGTTATAACGTGCCGGTTTAATTTATAGCTGACAATAAAACAAGTTCATAATTATTGTTATTGAATATCAGTTAAAAGTTATAGTTATAAGCATATTTAATAAACAAATCAAATCATTAATGTATTGAAATTACAATATATATTCGTTTATTGATATTCATTTTCTCATCTACGAGTACCACATATAGTAATTAGGTTCCTCTAACAGAGAAGTAACATGCGAAAGAAACTCCGTAGGTATCCTCTTTTTGGCAATATTTTCATAATATTATACAAAAATATGATTCGATGTTATTTGGATTTTTAAAGAATAAGTGGTAAACGAGAAGATGGCTCACGTGATGGTAAGTGATTTCCGCCGGTCATGAACACCTACAATACCAGAGGAATAGCAGATGCGTTGCGGCCTTTGACAAAGATATAGGCTCTTTTCTTGAAGGCCAAGGAATAACTTTCATATTCTTAATGATAAATAGTAAAACACGAAGTTGGTCTATACATCTTCTTCACGATATTCCCAATACTAAGTAAGAAAGAGATCTAGACAATTAAGTCCTTTCGATCCATTTTCCACCAAAGACATTTTTTGGGACACCACGACAAGTGTTTAGTCTGTCGCTGTCTTTATGTCCAAGCGAATAATATAACTCGTACATAAGTTTTTTTACCAATATATTTGGTACGAGCCTGCCACCTGGGCAAAGAACTCGCGTATCTTGATGATGATTCCGATCACTCAACCACAATGCTATCGTGACTCGTATCGTATCGGGCAATGTGTGAAGATGATTATTTTTATATTTACATTGATATAATCATTTTTTTGAAACACTGAAGTATCTTCGTCCGAACCCATGTATAGGGAATGGTGTGAAGAGTTTTTTCTCTTTCATTCACTTTCAAGTTATTACACTCTCTCAGTTTCAAGTTAAAACTTTTATTATTCAGAATGTACTCGTCCTTTAGACTTGGATTGCATAGACTTGGCTATGCCCGTCAACATACAACACACACAAACTTGGGTGTCGATGAGGCTGGCATGAAACAGTCGGTTAGCGAAGTGTTTTTTGCACGCCTGACAAAAGTGCTTAACAGCTATTTGTCGGGCGTGAATAAGGCGCGCGCATTTAACGGCTGGGTCATGCCAGTCCTGATTTAAACCTTCGGCATACTCAGGTGGACTCAAACCGACCTTAACGCCCTGGACCGAAAAGTCCGCACGACTATGACGTCTCACAGGATGATTTACCCAAGGTCGTCAGTAATGAGGCTGTACTTACCGCGGAAGCATGGCGGGCGGGGCTTTTTAAGCGCCCTCACCATGCACAATCGCGAGGTGTGCAGCCTCCGTAATTACTTTCTGGCGAAATGGGATGATTCGTTTTACGCAGACGTCGTTTTGAGTGACAAAGGCATTACCCCTCTATCCTTGGCCGACGAGCAATGGCAGGACCCGGAAATACAGAGCGTATCCGACCGGGAGACTGTATGGAAGGAGAAAGGTAGCTAGCGCACGCGTGTTATGAGATCAGAAAGAAATTACAGGACTTTATATTATTATGTTTAGAAATAACAAAGTGTACCTATTGAATTGTTTTACTAATCCTCAGCATTAGCTTTTATGTGTGTGTTATATACATCTTATTCTAGTTTGATGTTAAGGTTTAAATTTTACAACATTTTTATCCTAAAGCTACCCTTCTAACGAAAAAATATGTTGTTGTGAACGAGATTACGGGTGGAGGCTTAGAACCAGCTCTGGGAATCGTTTGTTATGATGATGATATCATTATGAGGAATGTGGTGAGCCAACTCCTTTTGTCGCTTGAATGAAGTGGAAAATATATTAATCTTAAGGACCCAACGGATAAATATTAGCATGAGTATAAAAAGGGGCAATAAAAATAGGTTTAACTTAACCTGTCCACGAATCGAACCCTCAGAACTGGCAATACCAAGAAAAACCAGTGCCAACACCACTAGGCCACAGAGGTCATCATTATTATGACTGAACATAAAATCCCTAACACCATACATTATGCTTTAGACTTGGACCATCGACACCGCTTTTAATGAAAGGCTCCGCTCTAATGAGAGGCTCCGCTAGATTTATATATAAGTGACTAGTAAATCTCTCAAGCAGTTCATTGGTTTACTCAATATCTTGTGGTTAAAGAAATCTACCGTTTCGTATAGTTTAGAGGTACAATTTTGACTCTTTCATTACATGATATCGATGTTAAAAGTTATCCTTCCTTTCCTGAGAGTAATAATGGTCATCGTTAAATCCTTTACTTCGTACTTCTATTATAAATTTGTTAAAGTTTTGATGGATTGACTCACACCAAACGGCTGAATGCATTTGCATGATATTTGACACACTCTTTATAATACTGCACATAGTTTATAACCTCAATTAATGTACAGGATACTTTTTATCCTATAAAATGCACGACTCCGGTGGGAGAAAACTGAAGTATGATTTGCATGATCTGAAACATTGAAGGTCTGGGTTATCCCATCTATGTATATTATTAATGTATTAATAATACATTAATAATATACATAGATGGGTATTATTATTATTATATAATAATAATAACTTTATTAGTAATAAGCTTATAGTAAATTCAATGTTCACATAAGAAAAACATATAACAAAATTAAGGTTACAAATAGTGAGGGTGACGTTCTGTTCTCCTAGCTAGGCTATTTAATAGTCTGTGTTAAGGAGCTACAGTCCCCTGCCCCCTTATAGTATGTATACAATTGTTTCTTTTAGGTTAGTACAACAGTTTAAAATCTAACAAAGAACATAGCAGAGTTCAAATCAATAAAAATGTTTATTTAGTTGGTATTTAAAATAAGGTCTACTTATGTGCCACATGAGTGGTTAAGGTGTTTATATGTTTGGAGTTTGTGAACGTGTGCGACTGACTACGTTAAGATGTATGCGTGTATCTAATAGTGTATGTAAGATGTCACGTTTGGATGTGTCTGGTTTTATGTGATTGTTAATAACTATTGTTCTGTTTCTTCGTATGTTTTGCTGAGAAGGAAAGTAGCTATTATGTAGCTTTTTTGCTTTTAAAGTAACACATATCATAAATTTTAGTGTCGTGTTTGATTTTATTATAAAGAAAAGGACCGAGGTACGTAAAAAATCTTTTTGCAATGTATAATATAAATAATAATTGTAATATAAATTATAATATCTGTAAATTATTTATTATACGTTATTTTATCATAAATTTGAAAAATAAATTTAATGAAAACAGCTTACTCCTTGGATCATGGACCGAGCAGTTTCGATCCGAGGGCTTTATATTCAGGGAAACATTCGAATGTAAATTAGGCTATTTATCGACGTAGTCATGACCAACCTCAATCACGATCGCTTTAAAAGCTGGTAAACCTACTACTGTAATAAATAAATTCTCAATACTGGGGTAGACGGAGGTGTAGGCAAATAGTCGTTACCACCTTGTACCGAGGCTTATTGGTGACAACGTGACAGGTGGTGAGCCCTTCGCCGTCTTCGTTTTTGAGTGATCTGTACGACGGGTAACGGTAATTTCATAGGTACATACTCATATAGATTCTTCCAATACAAATGCGATCGTCCCGTCCTCGAAGTGTTTACTCTGTCTGACTCTCAATTAGCACGCAATTATCCTAACTTTTTAACCTATTTTCCAACCTGCCATATACGAAATCTCTTTTTTATACCTTTATTCACGCTATTCCCACCACTGGGGTAGACATAGGTCCAGTTAATTAAGTCCTTTCTTCCCACCTTTTTTTTTTACATTACAAGTATTATTTTCATTTTGCTTTCCAATAATACGCTTTTAGTAAAACATGTTATCTCCGAACAGCATTATACGCAGACTGCAGTTTTACAGATAAAATGAAAACGCAGCATAAATACGAAGTACGAGACAGCGCTGCCGAGTGGCCGCACTTTGCTGAAGAGCACTTGCTTATCTTCTCCGTCCGAGCATAAGAGCATTTAAAGCACAACAAAACTTGAAAATAAAATACTTTGCGAAAACTAATTAAAAAAATACCTAACAGAGGTTTAGAAAATTATGTATTTTCGACACATCTTTCACCAAACACATTTTTGGTAAAACGTGACAGGTGATGTGTCTATAGCGAGTTTGTTCAAGCCAACCAAAGCAAGCAATGGACCCATTGCTACGACACTTCCAACTAGGGATCGACTCTTGACTTGAGTCTCAAAGTTCGATTACCCAACCACTTGACTAACGTGACAATTTGCGAAAGCTAAAATAATAATAATAATCCAACTGTGAGACGCGAAGTTGTCTCTTACGACATCCACGGGAAGTATGGTGGTGATGTAATTACCATGTAGCCAGCATGGATTTGATTCTTAGCGTGAAAGTATCGGTTACCATTTAATAATAATTAAATGGTCACATGAGTGGTTAAGGTGTTTATATGTTTGGAGTTTGTGAACGTGTGCGACTGACTACGTTAAGATGTATGCGTGTATCTAATAGTGTATGTAAGATGTCACGTTTGGATGTGTCTGGTTTTATGTGATTGTTAATAACTATTGTTCTGTTTCTTCGTATGTTTTGCTGAGAAGGAAAGTAGCTATTATGTAGCTTTTTTGCTTTTAAAGTAACACATATCATAAATTTTAGTGTCGTGTTTGATTTTATTATAAAGAAAAGGACCGAGGTACGTAAAAAATCTTTTTGCAATGTATAATATAAATAATAATTGTAATATAAATTATAATATCTGTAAATTATTTATTATACGTTATTTTATCATAAATTTGAAAAATAAATTTAATGAAAACAGCTTACTCCTTGGATCATGGACCGAGCAGTTTCGATCCGAGGGCTTTATATTCAGGGAAACATTCGAATGTAAATTAGGCTATTTATCGACGTAGTCATGACCAACCTCAATCACGATCGCTTTAAAAGCTGGTAAACCTACTACTGTAATAAATAAATTCTCAATACTGGGGTAGACGGAGGTGTAGGCAAATAGTCGTTACCACCTTGTACCGAGGCTTATTGGTGACAACGTGACAGGTGGTGAGCCCTTCGCCGTCTTCGTTTTTGAGTGATCTGTACGACGGGTAACGGTAATTTCATAGGTACATACTCATATAGATTCTTCCAATACAAATGCGATCGTCCCGTCCTCGAAGTGTTTACTCTGTCTGACTCTCAATTAGCACGCAATTATCCTAACTTTTTAACCTATTTTCCAACCTGCCATATACGAAATCTCTTTTTTATACCTTTATTCACGCTATTCCCACCACTGGGGTAGACATAGGTCCAGTTAATTAAGTCCTTTCTTCCCACCTTTTTTTTACATTACAAGTATTATTTTCATTTTGCTTTCCAATAATACGCTTTTAGTAAAACATGTTATCTCCGAACAGCATTATACGCAGACTGCAGTTTTACAGATAAAATGAAAACGCAGCATAAATACGAAGTACGAGACAGCGCTGCCGAGTGGCCGCACTTTGCTGAAGAGCACTTGCTTATCTTCTCCGTCCGAGCATAAGAGCATTTAAAGCACAACAAAACTTGAAAATAAAATACTTTGCGAAAACTAATTAAAAAAATACCTAACAGAGGTTTAGAAAATTATGTATTTTCGACACATCTTTCACCAAACACATTTTTGGTAAAACGTGACAGGTGATGTGTCTATAGCGAGTTTGTTCAAGCCAACCAAAGCAAGCAATGGACCCATTGCTACGACACTTCCAACTAGGGATCGACTCTTGACTTGAGTCTCAAAGTTCGATTACCCAACCACTTGACTAACGTGACAATTTGCGAAAGCTAAAATAATAATAATAATCCAACTGTGAGACGCGAAGTTGTCTCTTACGACATCCACGGGAAGTATGGTGGTGATGTAATTACCATGTAGCCAGCATGGATTTGATTCTTAGCGTGAAAGTATCGGTTACCATTTAATAATAATTCAGTTATTAATAATAATTTAAGATTTAATTATTATTAAAAAGTCACGATAGCCATGTGGTTGAATGGTCGAAATTTCGAGTCAAGAGACCCGAGTTCGCTCCCCAAGTGGCAGGCTCGTACCTATGGGTTTTTCAAAAACTTATGTACGAATTATATCGTTGGCTTAGGCATAAAAACGGCGACGAGCTCACCACCTGTTGTCCCGAAAATATCTTGGGTGGAAGGTGGGTCGAAGGCACTTAATTGTCTAGACTAGACCTCTGTCTACCCCTGTATTGGGAATTGCGTGAAGATATTTATTTATTTTATTTTATAAATCAACTGACACGACCGGATTTCGAACCCACGGCCTCCACATAGGGTTCTGTCAGTTATTTTATAGTCATTGTAATATTAATAAATTATTTGATTATTGTTTGCTCACAAATAACACGCTCCATTGGAGCTGTATTATGTACGTATTATCATTGTGTAACCGTGTTGCGCGAGTGTTCGCAAACGATGCGGATTCAAATGGTTCCCGAACGTTTGCTTTGTAACACTCTTCACGAGCGCCCCGGGGGCCGGCACGATTTATTTATTTTTAAACCATTTTAATGTGTTTTCGGTAATCTGATATAAAACATATTTTTTAAATTATTGAACCGCCTTCAAAAAGAACACAAAATAATTTTTTATGCTGAATTTATTAAATATTAATCAAAATTAAATATCCTTCTATACAATTAATCGAAGAGAGGAAGGAGGGTCAATATTCGGAAGTGCGTAAACGAAGAAATTAATGAATTCGATAGAAGCGAAAAGGTTATGCGAGGACCGAGGCACTTGTTTATCTGTTCTCTCCGGTTACCCTGTCAGGGATGATGGGTGAAGTACGATTTGAATTGTTGGCTTGGACACTAAGACAAGCTCGCCACCAGTATTGTTGTCTCAAATAAGCTCCAGTGAAAAGCGGGTTAAAACGAATAATTTACCACCAATATGGGATCTGTTATGGGTAATAAATGAGTCGTTTAATTAGTCTAGAGAGTGAGGTCAAAGACACTGAAGCGCCAGATCTAGAGTTGTAGCTTTGCACCATAATATGGCTGTGAGTTTGCTTTTAATGCAAATCCTTAAATACTTTAAACCTCTTATTTAAAACTGAAAATGTTCCTTCCGGTAGAGGCTTATGCAGTGTTCTGAACTTTTAAAAACTATATGTATGCATGTTTTTCATCTTAAATCTTACTTTGTCAATCAATTAATAAATTAAGAAATAAATATTTTATAATATTTTATAAAAAAAGGCTCAACAAAACAAGATAAATATTACATAAGCGATGGCTTTTGGATATGAGACGTGGTCCTTCACCGCAGACCGAACGAAGTTCACGTTACGAAGACATTCGCAGCAGTGCAAGGGTAACCGACACAGCCGTAAGAATCAGCAGCTTAAAGAGGCAATACGTTGATCACATGCCCCACAGAACTGACATCCGTTGTTCTCGAGTGGCAGCTTTGCACAGGAAAACACCTTGCAGGACGATCAGATAAGATGGAGCGACGACCTGCACAATATTGCGAGGAGTCGGAGGACCGTTCCGTGTGGCAATCTTTGGGGGAGGCCTATGCTCAGCTGTGGACCTTAGGACTGTTGTTATGATGATGATGCAGATATTGAATAAGTTATATTAAATAAAATAGAACTTGCTCCTTTTCTTTCAGATTAGTTCATAACAAAAACGATTATCTTTTAATCTTGTCCCTCATCTGTCAAAGTAGCGGCGGTCGAGCGCAGCTTTGCGTTAATTATTTCCTGTGTTACTTAAACATATTTATTTATATTTCATATGTTTAATTTTAGGTTAATAATAAATATGCATATTTATACTACACTACCTACCACATTTCTCAAAGTTATTCTCTTTACGCCTTTGGTTGCCCGAAATAGATACTTAAGGCCCCCGAATTGTATCTGCTACCAAAGTCTCTAGTTTTTTTTATTGTTTTTCTAGTTTTTGTTTGTAGTGTACAATAAATGGATTATCAGTCATTATGATCCACCAAGAGAGTACAACTCTGGGCGGAACTTCATTGTAAAATAAATCCTAATTCATTTTTACTAATTCTAAAATATATTTCTCTTTCAATTGGTCACCAGATAGAGTCTACCACCAGTTTAAAGATCTTAGGTCTCTTGACTCCGCTATCGTGACATGAAATCAAACTAGATTGGTCGTTTTTAGCTATTACATATAAATGACGTGGTTACTAATAAACTCTGTAAATTTCTAAACTTAAGTTAGTTTAGAGAACTTTCTTAACTTAAGCAACAAGTAGAAAAACAGACTGACTTCGGCAAATTAAAAAAAACAATGAGAATTTAATAAGCGTAAGATAATTGCTCGATTATTTACGACTGTCTCGTAAGTCTGCAGCATCGATTACAGAAGTGGTAAATACAAACAAATTAGAAAGCTTCGTGTTCGACTCGCGCGTCGCCTAACTGTGTTCCTTCTCTAACACGTGTAAAATTGATAATACTCTATTTACACTAACAAAATTATGTTTATCGGCTCAATTTTAGTACAATATCGAAAGATGTTAAGAGAATTTTAGTGCTTACTTTGGGATTAGAGCAATGTATGTAGTTTAGTCCCTATGTGTTTATTAAATATAATAAGAAACTTATTTACACTATATTACTGTAACGACTGATTTGTATATTCCAATAAATCTGTACGTCAAATCCGCAACACGCATCAATTTCTGAATAAGTGTCCTCGCAATTTCACTCGCGACGTATCAATTCAAACGAGAAAATTTATTCAATAACTATAGAAATGCTACGTTCCGTATCCTCTACTTATGATGTATTCTGAGTTTCTAGCACGGTTATTCTACACAGTATCGGCATAACAATATAATTATAATAAATACATACACAGGTAGGGATAACATGACATACATTTCTCTGATTACATAGTAAGCAGCTTAAGCACTTAATATGTAATCTGATACAACGACACCTAAAACCGAAAAAATGTAGAAAAAGTGTTTTATAAATTATAAAATGAATACCTTTTATTGGTTAAAAACTTTTTATAGGAAAACAGGTGACTCCCCCGCAGCCCCCCTGGTGTTGTACCTGAACGTCAGTTGTCACTTACCATCAGCTGAACCAACTGCTCGCTTGTCATCTTCTTCAAAAAAACATAAAGAATCACTGAATACTTAAACCCAGAACGAATTTAAATTAAAAAGCTTACTGAAAATTTTAATTTAAATCATTTATTCAAATTTATTTACAACAAATAATTTTCACGCCACTTCCGTACTGAGGTAGACAGTGGTCTAGACCTTAAAGTACTTTCGACCCACACTTCACCGAAGACATTTTTTAGGATAACGTGACAGGTGGTGAGCCTATGGTCATATTAATATCAAAGCCAACGGTACAATTAACTTATCCTGTTACAAATTACTTCTACCTGCAATTTACTTATACCTGTCGCATTGTTCCAAATAGTCTACGGTGACAGGTGGGTCGAAAAAGGACTTAATTATCTACAACTGTGTCTTCACCAGTATTGAGAATAGCGTGAATATGGCGTGGCGCCACTATGAAAACCGGTGTGTGCGCCACTGATCCACGGAGGTCGTCTTACGACACCCAAAAGGAGAAAGGTGGTGCAAAATTTCGCAAACATCACACAGAACATAATTCGCTAACACCACACAAAAATAATTTTAGCGAAGTTTACTTATTAGAGCAAATTAATTCGGGGATCTTCAAAGCAAGCTCTGTTAGCTTTATCTTATTAAAAAGGACCCACGGTTATTGTAGTTGGCTACGTTTCCTTTTTTTACTTATTTCATTAAAGCCTTCTGGAATAAGAAAACCAACTTTGGGAAAAAGTTATTACGGTAAAAAAATTGTCTATGTGACATCTAAGTATATTTTATTGTAGTCGTTTTAATAACATTCTACTAAAAAATCATGTGAGAAATAATATAATTTTGTGTTATGTATTTGAAACATAGTTAGGGGCAACATTGTGATGTTATTCATACATTTCTCTGATCGCACTGTAAGTAGCTTAAGCACTTATGTAATGGAATCGGAAACAACAAACGTACCACACCCTCTGTGGGAATCTAACCTGGAACCTCAGAGCTGGCGTTCTTGAAGACCATATATCTGTTTATCTGAGATTTTAGTTTCATTCCCCACATAAAGATTTCGTAGCAAAAAGGTTACAGAAATTCATTATTGCTTGAACTTTAAACGATGGACAGGGTGGTCATTACACATCTTGTATCGAAAGCATTACATATTGCTATTTCGCACTACCAACTCTAATACTGTATTAAATGTTCTTATAAAATAAATGAGATAATTATAAAATCAACTGACACGGTTGGCGAGGTGGTAAGTGTCGCCTCGGGTCGTCGAACGCGAGTTCTGTTAATTTCTAAAATCTCTCCTCTAATTATGCTCATATGGCTTAATTCATTCTATGTCCATTTAGTGAAAATTTTTCATTTCATTGACTATCAAATCATAACGGTGCTTGTGAAGTATTCACTACAAAAAATACGCACAAAATTGTAATTGAAGATTTTTTGTCCACTAAGTAATTATCTAATATTTTCGTTCTCAAAAAGTGATTTAAGCTGACTTTTATATTTTCAGTAATTAATAGAGAGGTCCTGACAGCATTCGTGAGGCTTCTCGAATACGAGAAAGTTAATATTGTCAAAATGAATTTCCCGGAGCCCTCCGCTGTGCTCGCGCACTAATTTAATTTGATGCCTATTTGATCTAAAGGACATTCAATGTTGACTGACTCAGGTGGTAGGCTCGTACCAATAGGACTTATTAAAAATTATGAACGATTTATATCGTTGGGCAAAAATCAATTGCGAAATTGAAATTTCAACTATGCGGATGAGTTAGCGAGGGAATTCGACCGCATTTCATTAATAAATGGCAACATTTTAATCTTTTTTGCTGACAAACTCCTTTAGCTTTTCTGTAAGACTGTTCTATTCTTTTCTCTGTTTACAATGGATTATGAATTTAATCAATGAATGTTAATATGAATAAAAATGTATAAACATCAATGACTCGAGTATGAACATTCATATTCATTTCACAAATGTTTGCCCCTCGTGCAATTTGAAACTGCAACCCTTAGCATCGAAGACAGTCACAATTATTGTGTCACAATTATTGTGATTCATTTTTATATTATTCAATACATTTTAAACAGTTTTTATTTAAATTTTTTGCCCTCCAAATCCATTTAAACTTTAACTAACCAAATCTCTCACTCTCCGTGTCAGCAATTTGTTAAAAAGTGGTACAAAGTTTTCTCTTCACTTAATATATGTTCCAGCACAGTGTAGGGAAGCTCTTGGACCTCCATCAGACTGAAACGAGTACAATGTTCAGAGCTGTTAGCTCTGTACCCTCGGGCGGCTGCAAGTCGTATTTAAGATGCATTGCAACACAGAGGTTGTCGTAAGAAATGATCGCAAACATGACGGCGCTGGAATATTTTACGAGAACACTTAAATCTATACTGAATTTAATGTTAAGTGAGCTGTTTAGACATTCAAGACGAGTATGCAACTATATTTTTTATGAGTAGCTTTTATTACTATACATAATATACAGAGCACTTTCTAAAAAAAATATCTTGCCGCCATTCCCAATAGTGGGGTAGACAGAGGTCTAGATGGTAAAGTTTTTTCGACACCTTTCACCGAAGACATTTTTGGGACAACGTGGGAGGTGGTAAGCCCATCACCGTCTTTATGCCCAATGAGTCTTATATAAGTTTTGAAGAAACTAATTGGTATGAGCCTACCACCCGTGTTTTGAAATGGGGTCTCTCTACTCTAATACCGATTTTCCAGCCACTCGGTTACCGTTTCTGAACGATTAATAACAACTGACGTGTTGCGAATGGTAATGTTCGTTCGCTCTTCTCTATCAGTTCGAGTCTAGAGCTGAGGCCTTTGCTCTACACAAAACCATCCGAAACAAAGATCTTACGACACTCACAAAATTATAGGGGTCATACCCCTGTGAGTATCTTAGCGTAATCATGATTTTCGAAAATAAACGAAAACAACATCTATTTTGTTTTAACACTGAAAGCTTTTGCAGTATTTATACGAGCTATAGCATTAAATTACATTTTAACCATAAAAATAGTGTTCAAAAGAAAGATATAAAGTAAGTTAAACGTAGATACTTTAGCTAAGTGCGACCGTAAAGCTACGGAGACTCTCCGCGGAAACTTTATACAGTTTACTTCCATAGCTGTTTACCTTCACTGAATTCTCAATGCAGAGATAGCCTAGTCTAGACAATTTAAATAGTAGGTTCGATCCAAATGTCACAATTACTGGCAGTTCATATTATATCGGAAAATCTAAATAGCAGTCTAGTGTTCGATTCCCACGGGGACGGAAGACGCTTACTTAAGAGGTTGTTTTTTAAAATGTGTATGCGATTTGTATCGTTTCTGAGCAGTGACTCAGCTATGCTTATTCTTATGCCGTAGTCATGTGACCATCGTCACTTATATTGAAATGCTAAAGTACCTAAGTAGCTCAGGAATGTCTAGAACAGGTGAATGAAATTGTATACTTGGGGAGTGCGTTTAGCCGGGATGGAAGATGTGATTTAGATGTGGACAGGCGTGTCGCTGCCGGGAACAAAGTCAATGGTGCCCTGACTGCGTTAATCAAAAGGCAAGGCGTTGTGAAAAGTGCACGCCTTGCAATACATAACGCAGTGTTGGTACCGACTTTGTTATATGGCATCGAAACCTGGGTATGCCAGAAGAAGCATAAAAGCAGGTTGAATGCAGTGGAGATGCGATCTCTTCGTAAAATGTGCGGCCTTACCATGACCGACCGAAAGCGAAACGAAGAGATTCGCAATATGGCAGGTTTGAAAGATGACCTTGTCTCAAAAATGGATAAGGGCGTGCTTCGATGGTTTGGGCACGTTGAGCGAATGAGTGAAGACCGAATGGTGAAGAAAATATATAGCGCGAAAGTTAATAAAATAAAATATTAAAAGGTGTCGAGGTAGACCGAAACTAACTTTCGAAGACCATGTGAGCAAATTGCTTGAAGAGAGGAGGGTCAAGAGTACTCGGATACCTAGACGTGCATGTATGAAGAAGATGATGAATCTGAAAGAAGCGAAAGAAGTATGTAGGGATCGTGACACTTGGCGATCTGTTCTCTCTGGCTACCCCGTCAGGGATTGTGCGTGAAGATAAATAAAATTTAAAAAAAACCTAAGTAGTTTAAGACAACCAATACCCAAACAAAATAGAAACTATAGACCGCAGAGCTCAGCCGTAGCATCAAACTCTCACCTCTGAGGTCCATACAAAATGACCATGTTAGTAAACAAATTCTCAAGAATCTGTTGTGTAAGATAAAACTTCCAAAAGTAATCTTCTTACAACTCGGAAAGTAAGAGAACGCTTACTTCACAGCTCATGGCTAATCCGACGGCGCGATGTGCCCGACCTTACCTCCCACGTTTTCTTTGAACTTAAACATGTCAGGGGTTGTTACGAAAGGGGTTGTTACACTTTCAGGTAGTTTCTTTTACATGCGAGAGTAGTGTGACAATCGAGCTTGCCGCTAAATGCAATTATCAATCACTTGACTCTAACTTGAATTTGTACATTCATTCGTAAACTATAATTATTATACATTACACATTCAAAATTCTAAGCACTGAAACATACACTCTTTGAGTGACTGTAAGTATCAAGCGAGACCTCTTGTTCTGGGGTAGTCGACTGCGCGACAGTTATGTTCCGGTTTGAAGTGATGTTTATCTTCACGCATTTTCTAATACAAAGGTAGCCAGACACATGGACACTTTCGACCCACATTGATTTGTAGAAAAAGGAAAAGGAAAAATAAATAAAGAAAAACATATTAAACATATTATACAGCTAGCTATTAGGACAATAGCATTATCGGTGTCCAAAGTATACATATCAGACTCTGGCTACCTCCTGTAATTGGAAATGCGTGAAGATAAAGAAAACAAATGTCTATAGTATTTGAACAGGACATTCTTTACATCATATTCATACAGGCAATTCCTACAGTAAAGAAACTTTTTTAAACAAAACCAAAGAACCACCGCCGTTCGTGTCCACTTGCAAGCGGATTTAATCAGAGTTTCATTAACACAGTTCCAGAAAGTTCTATCGAGTACCGATCTAAACACATATAGTCTTCTCAAAGTTAGATAATCAGCAACCCCGAATACGATCGCTTTGACACAATTGTTAGAAGCTGCCCGACGACATCCGATTTAGAAAGTGACCAAACTTTCTGTTTGCAACTTATTTACGCGGAGATCTTTATAAACTGTTCTTCAAAGTCGCACTTAAAGCAGCTTTACCAGTTTTCTAAATTTTATATTGCAGGAGTTAGCAAGAAATTTCTATTCCACGAACGAAATATATAAATACTAAGACGACAAAATGAAAAAAAAAACATTTATATATTTACATTATTACATTACAATATTAATACCTTTTGACTATAAATGTTTAAGTATTACAAAAGTAAACTGAAACGACTTCCCGCTATATTGCCCAGGTCGTCGCTTCAGCTTGAGGGGTTCAATAAAACTGCGTTTGCCTGGACGTGGTTGCCACTCGAGGATTTATCTTCCCCAACGCTAGTTAGATCTAGGAGCTACGGTCTTCTTCATGCTATGTTGGTGATCGTACAGAGGAGAGTTCAGTATTTAAAATCTGAAAAAAAAAAATAAAGTCGAAACTCTATTACAGTACAGAAATTGACATTACAGCTTAATAGGTACATAAAAGGAAGACAAATGACATCAAAAGTTTAATCAAAGCTCCATACGCGAGTCTGAGACGCTGCAAAGATCTTCAGTGAAGGCACTTTTCGTCGGGTAAAAAGAAAATTTCAAGATTAATTTCAAATGGCTTCGGGCTATTCATTCAGTGCTGTCTTCGATTTTATTGCTATTTAACGGATTGGATATTTTGTGTAGATAGTAGTGTATAGATAGGGATACTACCAAATACATAGCTCCGATCCGAAAGTAAGATGCAAAAGCACTTGAGGCATGGGAATCGGAAACAACGAAGGCATCACAAATACCCAAAGCCGAGAAAATGTGGAAAAAGTGGTTTTCCTATATTAAACCGACCGGGGATCAAACCTGGGACCTCGAGATGGCTACACCTTGAAAACCAGTGTTTACGCCACTAGTCCGCTCATCGTGGAGATAATTTAACAATATATGTGAACGTCCATGACTCGAGTACAAACATTCATATTCATCACAACAAGCTTTGTCATTAAACAAATCCTGGATTATAGAGAGTCCTTCTTGTGGTGGACTTCAGAAAGAAAGAAAGAAAATCGTTTATTGGTGGACCGAATACGGCACGAAGACAATATTAAATAAAATAACGCAAGCTAAACTAAAACAACAGATATGACAATCGGTGCTGCAGCATACGACCACGAAATGGATCGAACTCAGTTATAGCCGGGATAACCCGACACTGATTTTCAGTCCGACCCTTACCTTATGGGGACTCGGACAGCTTATCATAAGTATTTTTTTAAAAGTATTTATCAGCTACAATTACATACTAAAGCTATTTGTTGGTTGTTTTTAAATAAAGATTCAAAGTTAATTCTATAGCTACTAATCGTTGATGTTGCATCCAATCAAATGCTATAAAGGTATATTATAAAAAAACAATGTAAATAAAAAAAAATAAAACAATAAAGGCTGCTTAAATAATTACCTTTTGCATACTTCTTAAACTATTACATTGCGGTTGTTATTTATTATATAGTACTTATTTGCTCATTATACAGTAGACATATAAACTTAATCTTAAAAGTAGTAAGCGACTTGAGAGCACGTAATGGAGGCGGCAGATTATTCCAACACTTCGTAGCATTGTACTTAAAGCTACCTCTAAACGCAGCTGTTCGGTGAAAAGGATATATTAATTTATAAGTAGATGATCTAGTATTATATTTATTATTTTGATCTTTAGACCAAGTTAATTTATTGTAGAGGTATATAGGCTCTTTATTTTTGATTACACCAAACAAAAGGGTAGCAAAGTAAAGTCAGCTGCGATAATCCTTAAAATACATTCAGCAGATCAGTAAATAATTAGTAGAGAATGCCTTTAGGCATTAAGTCCGCCGTTTTGTACATTTTTTTATAATGTGTGCAAACAAAGCTTACATAAATAAATAAATAAATTATGTAAATAAATAGAAATGTATCAGGGTCGGAAAGAATTGAAGTCCGCATTCTCTGCCTTTCTCTTTTATAGTTACGATAGCCGAGTGGTTGAGTGATCGGAATTCGAGTCAAGAGACCAGAGTTCGATCCCCAGGTGGTGGGTACCAATGGGTTTAATTTTTAACAAAACTTATGTACGATTTATATCGGTTTGAAAATAGAGACGGCGATGGACAAAAAAAACGTCCTTAGTGGAAGGCGAGTCAAAACGACTTAATATTTTAGACCCCGATTCAGGGTGGTATTGGGATTGGAAGTAAAATATTTTTCGCGTGACTTTATTTTATTTCTCATTTAGTGCCGGGCCTCTTTGAAGTAGTAAATCCACGTGTAGTAAAGCCTCGCCGCACCGGAGCGCGCGCGGCCAATGACTCGATCGCTTGGGAAATGATGCAGATCACTTTTCAATTCATTTCATTACAGGTGTAATGTATTGTTAGGAAATTGCTTCCTCCCTTCCCTTTTCGCATTTATTTTTAGAAATATGCTGAACGTGCTATAACTAAAACTAAACTAACTAAACTAAAAGTATCGAAATTATTTTATTGCGAACATTCCAGAACTCGGGCATACATACATAAAATACGTGCATAGATAACACATACATAGATAGGAACAACGTCGCATACATTGCTCTGATCCTAAAATAAGCAGTATAAGCACTTGTATCATGAAGTTGGACACAAAGAAGTTACCACAAGCACCTACACCCAAGAAAAATATAGAAAAAAGCGTTTTCTACATTAACCCAACCGGGAATCGAAATTGGGATCACAGAGGTGGCGACACTATGAAAACCGTTGTGTACGCCACTCATCCATGGTCACATCAAATGAGGTCTAAGTTTTTATTATTTAATATTATTTTAATATATAAAACTGCAACTAGCAAAATAATTCAAAGCAAATAAATACTTTGACTTTGACTTTGACTGGTATCATTTAACTATATTTTACACAAACGTAGAGCGATCGAGACAGTCGCTAGTGGTTACCGACGCCTGTGTACATTTCCACCGCTGCTGGTGCGTGTAAAGCCTCTTTTAAGGCGTGGTGAGTAGATCTACACCGATTGTTGATTAATGGAAATCGGTAGTTTGTCTCCGATTATTTAAGTCATTTTATGAAATGCAATCAAAAAAGATATTTTTACTTCCGGCTGATTTTTGAGCAGTAAAAGCCATAGGCATAATAACTTATCATTCAAATTTTAACACTACAAGTAATAAAATTAATAGAAATTACAAGTAAACAAACAACCAGCTGTGTGGTAGCGGTGTAACAATATAATGAACTAAACTGTATCACTGTCAACCCCAGTTTCGGAGCACGTGTGGAGCCTACAAAATAGATCTGTGATAGGAATTCTTGATGGATTTTGGTTCTAATTTTTCGCTAAGCTTTGTGCTTATGTACCACGATGTACTTATTTAAAGTACGAATAAAAAATAATCAAACACGATTTAATGTATGAGTTATACTAGTTTTGAGTCTACACACTAATATCTGAGAAAAAATATGATCATATCGTCACTCCTTCCGCATAATATCTCTTAATTACAACACATAAAACTTTATCTTTGTATAAGGAGCCGAAATGAAACACCGAGACATGATCAGTGGCTTGGTTTAATGTCGGCTAAGCTAAGGAATACTGTATTTGTAATGCAACATTGAGACAGTAGATAATTTGATTGTTGTATACCAAATAAAGTATTCCAAATGTATTGTATACCAAAGTCACGATAGCCGAGTTGTTGGGTGGTCGGACTTTCGAGTCGAGAGACCCGAGTTCGATCCCCAGGTGGCAGTACCAATGAGTTTTTCAAAAACATATGTACGAACTTCATCGTTGGCTTGGACATAAAGGCGGCGACGGGCTCACCACCTGTCACGTTGTCCCGAAAATATCTTCCGTGGAAGGTGGGTCAAAGGGACTTAATTGTCTAGACTTGACCTCTGTCTACCCCTGTATTGGGAATTGCGTGAAGATATTTTTTTTTATTGTATACCAAATGTATAACAAAAAAAGTCACGATATCCGAGTGGTTGGGAGGTCGGAATTTCGAGTCAAGAGACCCGAGTTCGATCACCAAGTGGATGATAGCTCGTACCAATGGGTTTTTCAAAAACTTATGTAGGAATTATTTCGTTGGCTTGGACATAAAGAGGGCGACGGGCTCACCACCTGTCATGTTGTCCCGAAAATATCTTCCGTGGAAGGAGGGTCAAAGGGACTTAATTGTCTAGACTTGACCTCTGTCTACCCCTGTATTGGGAATTGCGTGAAGATATTTTTTTTATTGTATACCAAATGTATAACAAAAAGTCACGATATCCGAGTGGTTGGGAGGTCGGAATTTCGAGTCAAGAGACCAGAGTTCGATCACCAAGTGGATGATAGCTC
>JAGSMR010000174.1:0-132500 GCA_029286605.1 Sericinus montela | reverse complement strand
CACGCATTTATTAAAGATTCAAGTTTTTTAGCCCGACTGTCACCTTTAAGTATACAAGTGTTAAAGTCACCCATAAAGATGGAATGACTGTAGGAAGGGACTAATGACTCTATAAGGGCTTCGAAAGAAGTGAAATAGTTTGTAGAACTGGAAGGACCAAGTAGAACTTTAAACTGAGTCAGGGAGACTTCAACAAGCAAATATTCAGTAGAATCAGATGGAGGCGGTTGAGATGACGAACTAACTATTTTAAAAGGAATATATGATCTTAGATAAATCGCAACGCCGCCACCTCCCCTGTCAATGCGATCATTTCTAATTAGATTAAACCCAGGGAGAGTATAAGAGGTAGAAAGTAGACAAGGTTTGAGCCAAGATTCAGAAACCAGGATAGCGTGTATATTTTAGGATTCAAATGACGCAAGCATGTCAGGATAATGTGCCGGAATGCTTTGAGCATTAATGTGAACAACTTTGAAGTTTTTCATGTAGTCTGAGAAGTAAGAATTAAGAGCACAATTGAGTGGGATAGAAGTTGTTGTACTGTACAGGTTTTGAGCCCATTGCCATCTTAGTGTTCAAGCCAATGGCAAATAATATAAGTAGACAGGAGTCTAGACAAATAAGTCCTTTCGACCCACGATCCACCTAAGACACTTTTTGGAAATGTAACATGATGGTGAGTCCAACACCGTCTTTATGTCCGAGCCACCAAAAAAAACGTACATACGGTTTTCAAAAAATCATATGGTACGACCGTGCTACCCGGGGATCGAACCTGGGTCTCTTGACTCCAATTCCGAACACTCAACCACTCGGTTAACTAAATGAAACATGTTTATTAAAACAGAATATCATAAAGCATAAACGAATGTGAAACAGGAAAGCGAAATATAGAAATATGTACGAAATGAATGAAGATGCGTATGAAGCGATGCGTAATGCTTAACAAGATCATAACCTGCCGAAAGTGACGACATTGGTGCGATAATTTAAAATATTTTAATGATAACGGTAAATATATTTTAACATATTACCAACGCTGAAAACTTGACGACCCGATAGCCTACTCGGTGACCCATCTTTCGAAGTTAGAGGTTGTGGGTTCGATATCCGCAAACATTTGTTAATGAATATGTTTGTATTTGGGTCATGGATGTTTATATGTATTTATTAGTACTTGTCTACGTAAATGAGTATGTAACTACATTGTACCGTTGTCTTGGACACTAAGACAGCGGTCGGCTCACCAACTGTCACGTTGTCCCAAATAAACTTTCACCGATAGATGGCGAATAACATCGGATTCCATTCCATCTCGAATAACATCGGTCAAGCAGACCGGTGACGGGCAGTAGAGTCTAAGTTATGGTGGCGAGTGCGGTCGCCAGTCTGCTTGCTAGCGAGGTAATGGCAAATCCTCCTTAAGAGAGCCCTACTTCCTTCACTGGAGCTTAATCATGTTTGTGTGACTTTTTGTATTTACCTCTAAAGCTTTCCTTTTTGTATTTTTCTTTGTAGCATACTAGCATAGATAACTAAATCAAATTAAAATAAATACAACATAGATAGAGACAACATCACATACATTGCTCTGATCCCAAAGTAGATAGCTAAAACAAATATGTAATGGAATCAGTGTGTCAGCCACGCATCAGCTTTTGTTGTTGCATGAATGGGCCGGCTCGACCGGGGAAGTACCACGACCTCACAGAATACCGGCGTGAAGTAGAAGTCTAACAAACTTCTGCGTTTCGTTTGGTGAGTGCAGGTAACCGGTGGCCCTACACACTCCCCTCCCCCAATTCTGGGGTGGGGGGGACACTCTATGGGATGCAACGCATCTGCTATGCTTCTGGTATTGCGGGTGTTCGTGGGCGGCGGTAATTACTTACCATTACGTGAGCCACCTGCACGTTTGCCTCCCTTTTTTATAAAAAAATCTGAAACCAAAATGTTACCACAAAATCGATGAACCCAGATAATGTAGAAACAATATTTCTACATCGTCCCATCCGGGACCTCAGAGCTGGCTATGAAAATAAGTGTGTACGCTACTTGTCCCCGGGGGTCGTAAAATAAAATAAATATTCAGGTAAGCAGCAGTTTGAGTTTCCGTTTAGACCGAATCATTCAATATCAACTGAATTACGTTGTGCTTAAAAGCTGAGCGGCTGCGCGGAAAACGGAAGTCTCGCGTTTTTCCGCAAATTGAATTACTTTCCGGTCATTTGCACAGCTTTGTATCTGATTGGCGCATGCTCTTGATTTAAAGGACCCTTATTCATAACATATAAACAGTGTTAAATGGAAGTCAGAAAAAATTTACGCCGGTCGTAGACAAGTGGCGCCGGTTTTCATAGCGTTGCGTAGGTTCGAATCCGGACGGGATTATACACAAAATAGTGATTTTGTATATTTTTATTTATTGACGAGCTGTGCTTTTTGGCTACCCCGTCAGAGGTCCTGCGTGAAGATTTGTTTTTTATTCTTTATTAGTTATAAGTAAATAAGGGATTTAGTCACAAAGTGACTATGTCATTCCCGTAAATATACTTTCGATAAACAAAAAACAAATAATATCTTACTAATAAATTGTAGTAAATATAATTTTGCCAGTATTTTTGCTTCTCCAGAAAGCGGTGAAGATAAAATACCGTTACAAATTCTTATATTTTGATCGAGCAAAAATCTATATTGTTCCCGTAGCGTCTCGTTCAGAACGCATTCCGTTAAGACATGTTAGAAGTCTTCTACTTTGTTACATTCTAGGCAGTTGGGGGACTCTGCTATTCTCATAAGAAATTTAAACTTGTAAGTCCGTATGTGTCCTGACCGAGGTCTTAATAATGCTACCAAAATTTTCCTACTAATTTCACCCTTTTCAAACCATGGGTACAGAGGTGGCCGACACTGAATGGTTCTAAACCATATTTCTTTATTCAATGTACGCTTACTGATGGACTCTAGGATAGTGTAGGCTATCGGAAATCCTCGAAAACTCGAAGAATCATAATAATAATGACCTCATCACTAAGCTACCACAACTAACATGTATTATCTGGAAATAAAGTACAAGGCAACAAAGAGGAGGCTGATATAAAATCCTTAACAAGTCACGGTTAGCCACAACATGTTTTGCATCTAGGCCGCTTGTTTGTACCCTTGATTAAAACAGATCAGAGGCGGGACAGGTTAACCTTAATTTAAAATGTTGCCTTTTGAATTATTAATGACATGCGTATATATATACTCGTAAGTAGAATCCCACTAAGTCACAACCACAATCCTAAAAGCCGAACCCGTAAGGAGGATTTACTCTCCTTGCCATGCTTGGCAAGCGAATTGTCAAATGCAAATCTGTCATCTTAAACATTGCTGCTTATTGCCAGAGTCATTTTACTTCAGCTCTGCTATAAAATGTCATTCAGCTATAATAATGTTTTCTGTACGTTTAAGATGAAACTGCTGGATTGATTTCAACGGGTCTCTCACTGGCTAAGGAGTAACTTAAGCAATATTTATTTTAGAAAATAATTAGAGTTTTGTATTAAATGTTAAACTGCATGCTTTATTCGGGGGACAACTAGAATTAATAGAATTAATGCAATAAAATGTATAAATGAGTTTAACCCTAAGAAGAGTTCTCATATACACATAAATATATATATAGATACGTAGAGATAAAATTATCTATAGAGCAACGATAAACTTATAGCAATCATAGCTATTATCACGATTGAATATTGCAATAACGGAATATAGTCTCAACGCTGCAAATCAATTCTTCAATCGCAGGTGGATTTCGTTGTGATTTGAAACTCGATGAGACGAACACGATGCGATGCGTCACGATAGAGAAATAAACACAAAAATTTAAAGGATTCAGTCGGCGGGAGAATGAGATAGAGTATATTCTCAATCTCCTCTTTTTGAATTTTAACTTTTGTCATGTGTGAATTACACATATTTTTCTTGTATAATATATCTTCACGCATTTCCCTAGAACTGCGGTAGACAGAGGTCTGGCCCATAAGTCCCTTCGAGCCATCTTTCACCGTAAAAGATTTTTGAGACAACGTGACAAGTGGTGAAGCTACCGCCTAGAATTTAAGCCTACGGTATCATATACTTACATAGATACATATTTGAATATATAAATATTCATATATACATATAAACATCCATGACTCGAATACAAACATGTTTATTCATCATACGAACTATTGCCCCTAGCGAGACTCGAATCCATAACCCCAGGGCCACTACCTACTAGGCTATTGCGTTGACTTCGGAAATAATTAACAATCTCTCAGACCAGACAGTTACTTTGCTAGACGAAAACTCATATTATATATGCTCGCTGATAAACATTTCAATTGAATAAATTTGATAAGAGAGGAGTTTGCAACCAATCTTCTGATTGGTTGCAAACTCCTCTCCTACCGAGGAGGCCTCTCCTACTTATCACTGTCACTTTCTTGCCCATTCCTGCGCTAAACAGGTGTGTAACAACAGTTGTGTTGACTGCGAGAGGTAAAAAGTAGCTGAGTAATTACGGGCAGTGATTACACTCCATCTTTGTCAGGAGACAAAAGAAAAAAGAGTATAACGCATTTACAACTTTTGTAGTTTGTAGTCACGGTAGCCGAGTGGTTGGGTGATCGGAATTCGAGTCAAGAGGCCAGAGTTCGATCTCCAGGTGGGAGGTTTGTACCAATGGGTTTTTCAAAAACTTATGTACGAATTTTGTCATTGGCTGGGACATTAAGACGTCGACGGGTTCACCACCTGTCATGTTGTCCCAAGAATATCGGTGGAAGTCTGTCTACTGTCTGTCTGTCTCTGTCTACCCCTGTATTGGGAATGGGGAGAAGATAATTTTTTCTTTTATGGTAGTTTCTACTCTACTGCCCGTCACCGGTCTGCTGAATATTGTTCAAAAATTTCTCGAGTTGGTTACCCCACCATCTGTCGGTAGCCAATAGTATTTTCAAGGCTTTCCCTATGTCGCCTCTCGCAGCACCCGCAGAAAAAAGGGGTGCTATGTAATTACGGCGCAGCAACGTAACCCTGTCGTTCCACATTCACCTGTCGTCAATAAATCGTTAGAAAAATGAAAACATAACTCAGAGCAAGTCGTTGCCTATATAACTGGAGCAGCTCAGCGACGTTCAATTAGCGACGATGTGGCAGCAGCTCATGGGAACTTAGCCAGTGTAGTGCAATTGCTCGTCGATGAGGTTTATTTTGAGTGTACGTAGGGCAGTAAATCTGACGTGAAATAGTGAGTTCAGGAGTCAGCAGCTGTCAATTTTTGACACAGTCAATAGAGCATTTTTAGCTCACGCAAAACAAGTCGGTATTGATAAGGTGCATCTTAACTTACTTCACTTAATAACTATTACTTAATAAACTACTTAATGACTTTCAAAACGACCCGATAGTTAGTAGTCTACTCACGGCAAAGCTAAGTGTTGCGGGTTAGAATCCCGCAAGAGGCAAACATTTGTATAATAAATGTATGTAGTCGAGTCATAAATATAATATTTATTAATTTATTTATTTTTATTTATATAAATAAATAAAAATAAACAAATAAATATCTTCCCGAAATTCCCAATACAGGGGTAGGCAGAGGTCTAGTCTAGACAATTAAGTCTCTTTGTTCCACCTTTCACCGAAGATATTTTCGCTACAATATGACAGGTGATGAACCCATCGCCGTCTTAATGTTCAAGTCAACGATATAATTCGTACAAAGATTTTACAAAAAAAACCATTGTTACGAGCCTGCCACCTGGTAATCGAACTCGGGTCTCTAGGCTCGAAATTCCGTCCAGCCAACCACTCGTCTATCGTGACTTTAAAACATAATTAATATAAAAAAGTCTTTACGTAATTCCGAACACTGGGATACTCAGGTTTAGTCCTCCGTCTTTATGTCCTATAAAGACGGAGACGAGCTCACCGCCTGAAAAAATAAGTAATAAATCGTTGATAATTCATTGATATTTTTTAATGTTTTTCTATATAAATACATTATTGTGAGTGACGTAGATTGGGCGTAAACAAAACTATAATATTTACATAACTGTTTTCAGTAAACGTTCATATTATAACAGAAAAACGACGTCTACAGCAATAATCGCCGCATGTCGTTTCTCTGGCATTTCATACATAGCAAATTTGTTCACTAATAAACAGGAATAGTCATAACAACAACTTGTTCATTATTATCGATTTATAATTATCTATAGCAGGTGGCTCACGTGATGGTAAGTGATTACCGCCGCCCATGAACACCCGCAATACCAGAGGCATAGCAGATGCGTTGCCGCCCTTAGAGTGCCACCCCACCCCCCAGAATTTGGGGAGGTGGGTGTGTGGGCCTCCGGTTACCTGCACTTACCAGACGAAATGCAGAAGTTTGTTAGACTTCTACTCCACGCTGGTATTCTGTGAGGTCGTGGTACTTCCCCGGTCGAGCCGGCCCATTCATGCAACAACAAAAGCTGATGCGTGGCTCTACCACTGTTAAATTATAAACCTGTCACGTTGTCCCAAATAAAATCCGGTGAAAAGTGGGAAGAACGAAGACTTAAGTGTCTCGACCTCTGTCTTCCTCAGCATGACAAATTGGAAATGAAAAAATCACAATCAAATAAGATTCTTACCGTCTATTATATTGTAAGTATACCAGAACAAACTGAGCGCGCCCTCGAGCGCTCGTTATAAATGTACCAAACAAAGTATTCGGAAATTATCTGAATCTGCATTGTTCGAGAACAATCCCGCATCGTTAAGGAGCCCGTGTTTTGTGCGCAGACATATTTCCGTAGTAAAGGTTAAATGGAACATCTCATGGGATGCTGTTGATGTAATATGTTGAGTACATGAATCATTTTTATGTTTTTTGCTTTACGATTATTTTCTGCACAGAATGATTAATATATACATTTCCATATGTTGTACATTAAAATCCTTGCCATGCATGACAAAATTTATTGCATTAAGTAAAAAAAAAGCTTATTAAGTACAGAGTATAAATACGTATTAAATTATTTAACGGTCTTTAAAAGTGCACTGCAGAGAATATGGAGGTCTATTTGCTCCAAGGAGGATTTTCCATTTTTCCAGAGTTTCCAAATGATTTATCATGAGTGGCGAGGCCGAATTCGGTGATCAGAGGAGGAAGGCGCGTACCAATGGGTTTTTTCAAAACTTATGTACAATTTATAACGTTAGCTTGGACATAATTACGGCCCCCAGTATTGGGAATGGAGTGAAAGAGAAACACTCCGACTCCTAAAAACGAACAGGTTCATTGACAAACTACAATGAGGGTTGGTGAGATACAATAACAGATTTACAAACAGCGCCATCTAGCAGAAGCAAACCAAAATAGTTTTTCTTATATTATTTTGACGAGCTCCGTGGTCGAGTGCATACCAGCTATTTTTGTTGTTTCCGATTCCAGTTGCTTAAAGTTGATTTAACTACAGGGTCCTGGTGATCAGCAATTCAGGCATTCCTTAGCCTACCTCAGACAACAGATCCTTACATATAAGACTATAATATTAGTACTAAAATATACCTGCATAGTTTTAAATTTAGATAAAAACAGATTGTCTGTCATATGTGAGGAAAAATAAAAAAAATAAAATGTATAAAATATCTTCACGCAATTCCCAATACAGGGGTAGACAGCCGCCGCCTTCATGTCCAAGCCAACGATGTCCCGCCGCCGCCGTTATGTCCAAGCCAACGATGAAAATCGTACATAAGTTTTTGTAAAACTCATTGGTACTGCCACCTGGGGCTCGAACTCGGGTCTCTCGACTCGAAATTCCGACCACCCAACAACTCGGCTATCGTGATATGTGAGGAGATATGAACTATTTATTATATTGTTATTATTAGCTTCATACTTGGTATCAGAACAATGTATGTGATTTTGTTCCTACCTATGTATGTATTTAACGCTGCCAAATAAAACTGAATTGAAGCGATCGACGAATCATTAAATTAGCATTAGAAAGCCTTGCCCCGGTCGCTGCGGGCGTCCAGAAACACTGACGGAGTAGCGCTCCCCCGCCCACTGATTAGAAGCGAATTTGTAGCACCTACTGTGACTTCTTACAAATAGTTTATAAGTAAACACATATAACTTTCAGTTATTCGTCTTTTAAAAGTTAATCGTACTACTGATTTTATATCTCAATGCGTATAATCGTTAATCCGTTTAATTAATACTTATAATCCGTTAGGTTAATGCGTATAATCCGTTGTATAAGCCACTCGTCAAAAAGTTAATTAATAACGTTCCATTACTAATTCACACTAAGAAAGGTTCACTCCATTGTCGCGCACACTCAAAAATGCAGGCGCTCTTTGAATATCATATCCTTAGGGATATGAATTTCAATTAAAACGATATACTGGAAGCTTCGTATCTCTCGCGAACTGAATCGATCACTTCCATATGCATTAGGGCTGCGCTTTGAAGCACGTGGAGCCAGGGGCTTTACGATATTTAAGTGTTCGTTTTATTTACCTAACATACATACATAACGGTCTGTAATAGGCCATTGCTGAACATAGACCTTTTCCGTGGGTGAGTTTGCCATAATCGCCAAGCTCGGCAAACGGATTCGTGATCGCAGTTCCAGACTTCTTGCACCTTTGACGTCCGTCACCGGTCTGACTTCTTTCGAGGTGATTTTATCCCGCTCTATGTCGGTAGTCACTGATATTATCAAAGCTTTTCTCTAACGAAATACACGAGAAGAAATGAGTTGTATATTCTATAGCCGATACAACTAATGTATTGTACTAGTAACGCTTGCTGCATTTGCATGTTGAATGGTTAAACGGAGTTTCTTACCCCTACCTTAGACCCTTCTGCCCGTCGCCGGTCAGATTAATTTCTATGTGGTACACTTCACGATGGCTATACCGTCATCTGTAGGTAGCTATTAGTTTTTTGCTAAAAGTAGTTTATAAATGCTGCTCGCACAGGCTTTATCATTTTATTCATATAGATAAACATTCATATAAATAAAAACAAACAAATACGGGACAACATCATATACAATGTATCGGGACCTCGAGATGGTGACTCCTTGAAAACCGGTTTAAACGTCACTCGTTCACGGAGGTCGTCAATATAATATAAATGATGTCATTTCATGCCCACGGGTTGCAAAATCTAACGTAATTAAAAAAATAGAAGCAACAAATATACTTAAAAAATAAATCGTTTTGTTTTATTTATATTTGATTCAGAATGTGAGCTATTTAAAACGGATCTCTATATCTATAAATTATTTACGGCCGCGCGCTCGTGTTTTATTTATGGTGGCAGGGCGTGTGCGTTCCTTTTGAATTTCGAATCTATTTTTTTTATCGAATAACAGTATGTATGGCGAGTTTTACTTGGCAGAAAAGTTAAATCAATTGCAGCGCTCAATTAGAATCACGGCAATCAATTGGAAACAAACCTTAACAGACTGTAAATGTTTATGTAACTATAATTGCTTGGCAAGCGGATTTGCGAACACAGTATCAGTTGCACAAGACACCTCGCAGTCTGTGTATGATGTTGTGGATCTATGTACATACACACATACATTAAACATACGTCCTGTTAAAGTCCACTGCAGACATAAGCCTCTCCCATAGGGAGGATTTGCAGTAATCGCCACGCTTGCCAAGCGGATGGGATATTGAGCAGTACCAGACCACTCGCACGTCGGACGCTGCTGCCCATCATCGCTTTGATTAATTTGGTCTCATATTTTTAGAGATGGTTATCCCGCCATCTATCGGCTACCATAACGATATTTAAGGCTGTTTCCCATAGTCGCCTCTTACTACACCCACGGGAAGAAACGGAGTGGCAATATTCTTACGCCGTTACGATTAACCTATATGTTTATTATTATTATTAAATTTGTTGTTTAGTGAAACAGAAAGGAAAAACATTTCTCTTGTGTTTACTGAAGTTTAAGGATCGTTAGCGCGCGGACTTGCTTGTTCATGTTCACTGGGATGGAGCGGGTTCATTATGATTCCCGATGTTCTTGTGGGCTTATGAGGTACAAACCTCAACTCGCCGGAATTTCAATCTGATTCATTAGGAATAATCAGACCTCATTTAAACTAAGTGGAGAAAAAATATGGTCGAGCGGTTATTTATTGTTTATTGGAGGAAAGTGGGTCGAAAGGATTTCATTGTCTAGATCTCTGCTTCCTCAGTAGAGCCCTCGACTTTCGAATAGAGACGAATGTTAGCCCGTTGTGGTACTCGAACCTGCAACTACTACTATATAAAGAATTACTGACTTATATCTGAGCTGTAAAATCGGCTTCTGTTTATGATAACGTTTTGGACGGGATTAGGAGGATTTAATATACACATCTATGAAGAACGACCGCCGCAGACCTGTGGCGTACAGGTGGATGTCCACGGTGTCATAAGCTCTGAGGTCGCAAATAATGAATTTACATAAAGTAACGCCTGTTGCAGTAGTTATCATATGTTTTTACGATGTTTCACTTTATCTTATCTTATCGTATATTGACCAACTCCATGGGCGAATGGCGTACACGCCGGTTTTCACGGTGTCACTAGCACGGAGTTCTCGGGTTCGATTCCCAGTCTGGTCAAAGTAGAAAATCACTGTTGCATTGCCTCGAGTCTGGGTGTTTGTGGTAGCTTCGTTGTTTCCGATTCCATAACACAAGTACTTTAGGCACTTTGAATAAATAATAATAAATATCTTCACGCAATTCCCAATACCGGGGTAGACAGAGGTCTAGTCTAGACAATGAAGTCCCTACGACCCACCTTCCACCGAAGATATTTTCTTGACAACGTGATATTTCCTCTGGTATTGCGGGTGTTCATGGGCGGCTGTAATCACTTACCATCACGTGAGCCACCTGCTCATTTGTCTCCGTATTCTACATAAAAAAACGGACCATTGACATTTGTCAATATATTGTTGTCTGAATTTTTATTTTGTTTCTTTCAAATATAATATCCATAACTATCATAGTACTGGCTTTTTGCTCGTGAGTGAGCGGTCGTCATGTGGCTTTATTATATATACTTACATACGTAACGACCTGTTAAAGACAAGACATAGGCATCTCCCGAAATGGACAGCTTTGTTTAATCGCCACGCTCGGCGTGCGGATTGGCAAACTTCGTACCAGACATTTTGCACCTTAGACGCTGCTGTCCTTCACCGGTCTCATGTATCATGGTCCACTGTTTTCCGAAATAAATATGTCGCCATCTACGACTAGCACTGTCTTTACCTTAAATTCAGCTACTGAAAAGTTAGTCCTTGATGTGTAACCAGAATGCGTAAATTTTGTAGAATTTATTTCATCTTAACTAGCTATCTTAATTAATTCAACTCTTGAATTGTCTCCAAATACACTCTGGCACAATGAAATAGGGTCAGGTAAAGATTCTTGTTGATTGACTCTTGTTGATTGATTGAATAGCGCAAGGATATAAATGCTCACTTAATGAAATAAATTGTATTAGACGATTAAATATCAATTGAATTAAGAAGTAAAATTTGTCTGTGACTTTGTGTTTTAATCATAACAAAAACATAACAAAAATAAATAACGTATCTCTATTTATAACAGAAATAGACAAAACGTTAATAATTTTATCACATTCAGGAGTTTTTTTTAATTTAGTCATTTTTTAAGGCTTAGACTTAAAGTATCTAAGAACATTTATTACTTTCATTCAAGTAATTTACAAATGTTAATCAAACACAATTTATTTCATTAAGATTTAATTTGCCTGACCTTAATTCGATTTTCGACAGTGCAGTTTGGATTTGTTCAATCTTACAGAGTATAAAGGAAATTATAATTGTACAATATTGTTTCTAGCCTGCGGGTGTAACGGCTCGACAGACCCTACGTCTGAAAATACAATCTTAAATAATAATCAGTGTGCTTACATTCTTTTTATTAACAAAACACTGAATCAGTATTCGGCACGGCGCGGACTATCAATTAAAATCCCGTTTAGTCTAAAAACAAATCTATTTTTTTATACTTTATTATTTTGTTCAGAATTTATATTCTAACGGCAATTATAAAAAAAAACATGCAAGTAAACTAATACTCATACATAAATAGAACGATTATTATTTTTTCACATGTATAATAGGCTGAAAGTTATATCTTTCAAAAGAATTTGTTTTCATTCACACCTAAGTCAACTTCAACGATAGTCACGTGAAAGAGATACAACGGCACTAGTAGAGAGCACGAGGAACATTTCTGTTTTTGCAATTTGCCTTGTCATATGCATCACAATACTAGAGGACATACCTGTCAAATAGTAGGTAGATCTTTACCTACTCTGGATATAAGTGAAATCCAATCCCACGTCGCTTCCCCTCTGTTTCATTCATAATTACTTGTTATTTAATATCGCAAAGGAGGCGCTCAGTTCAGTCACAAAGAGAGTTTCGTTTACGTCTACCTTTTAAATAATAGTTATTCTATCGTTGCTTCGGCAATGCCGATTATTTAAAAATAGTATAAATTAAAATTGGAAATTCTAAACTGTTCGACCGGCAATTGTATCAAATCCCTTTTACGGGAGATACCTACGTCCTGCCTTTTACGGGCCTTTAAATATGTAATAATGATTAAAAAAATAAATAAATAATAAAAATAAATATCTTTACAATATATAATTGGCAATTCCCAATACAGGGGTAGACAGAGGTCAAGTCTAGACAATTAAGTTCATTTGACCCACCTTCCACCGAAGATATTTTCGGGACAACGTGACAGGTGGTGAGCCCGTCGCCGCCTTCATGTCCAAGCCAACGATGAAATTAGTACATAAGTTTTTTTTGAAAAACTTATTGGTACTGCCACCTGGGGATCGAACTCAGGTCTCTCGACTCGAAATTCCGACCACCCAACAACTCGGCTATCAGGACTTAAAAAAATTATTTAATATTTACCATGGACCCGCGATGCGGTAGGAAAAATTATGGTAGACTCAATTTATTTGGGAAAGGAATTAGATGTAATACATTGTGTGATTATTATTATAACAAGAAACCTATGACGTAATTAATTAATGCTGTTCCCTCCGTGTGTTCCTTTTTCCTTGTCGTGCACATGAACATTGTGAACATAGTGGTCAAGTTTCATTTACGAGTTACCCAAGTTCGATTCCAGCATCTTAGCAGTGATCATCATGATCGGTTTTGAGAATATAAAGTCGAGAGATGCATACAATCTCCATAGTCGAGTGGCGTACACTCCGGTTTTCACGGTGTCGCCAGCTCCGATGTTCCTGGTTCGATTCCCAGATGGGTCGACCACGGAGATCGTATGCAATTCTTGAATATATTTTCTATATATTAATTTAAATATATTATTATGAATTAATACATCATTATATGTACTTACAAAACTATGCAAATAAATACCTACTCCGAAAAAATATAGATAGAAAAACCAATGCAGCAATATAATAAATGAGACACTGATATTTTCGCTAAATAAAGAGCTTTATCAAGTAAATATGCGAAGCTATTACGAGGGAGGTTATAATAAGAAGGAACGAGGCGAACTGATAGGGACCTCTCTTACTTAGCAGCAAATTGAGTTATATTTAACAGCCACTTGACTCCAGGGCCGTCCATTCATGAATTTTGAGGTTCTCTATGGAATCTTTATAACAACCTGCCATTATTTTAAACAATTAAAAAAAATAAAAAAAATAATTGCATATCTTCATCCCTAACGAGGTAGCCAAAGAGAACGGAATGCTGAGAGTTACCATCCTTGCAACGCTTTCGTTTTTAAGAAATTCGCCACTTTCTTCCTTCATACACGTATGTAGATATAGACACAACATTACACTTAAATCCATTGCCTACTTCAGGCATTTGCATACATGAAGCTCAGAAGTGGGTCCCAGCCTGCCCTGATTGCTTTTTAATGTTACTTTTATAATAAAATAATATAAAATAATATAATTCTTCACGCAATTCCCAATACAGGGGTAGACAGAGGTCTAGTCAAACAATAAAGTATCTTCGACCCACCTCCCACCGAAGATATTTTTGGGACAACGTGACAGGTGGTGAGCCCGTCGCTGCCTTTATGACTTAGCCAACGATATTCGTACATAAGTTTTTGAAAAACTCATTTGTACTGCCACCTGGGGATCGAACTCGGCTCTCTCGACTCGAAATTCCGTCCACCCAACCACTCGGCTATCGTGACTTTTTTTATTACTTTTATAATCTTATGAATTTTATGATCACAACGCTCAAGCAACGCTCGTGTGGGAAGCAAAAAGTAGACATGGTTGTGTGAGGGGACGCTCGGAAACTCGTTGAGACACTTCTGCGAATTGAAGGTCATTGACTCAGTATCAGCTAATGGGAGCTAGAATTTCAGAGCAGGAAGTGACTTTGTACTAAGTATGGACGAACGTCCATGACATCGTTCTATTTTTCAACTTATACGAGCCAATAAAACATATTCCTTTACCGGCGTAACAGGTTTGGAGAATCCAGAGCTCTGGTGATTTTTTGAAATCGGATCTTCGGGAGACGGTTCGGAAATTGAGTTCAGATGTTTTTGTAATACGAAATACATTAAATTCTTTTGGCTGTATAGAAATCTTGATTGCTTCTTTCTAAAATAGACTAGTTTGTTAGTTGCACATAATCCGACGATCTTCATAGACCAGTGACCAGCACACCGGTCTTTATTGGATCGTCACCTTTGTGGTAGCGGGTTGGTTTCCCAGAGAAGTCAATCTAGAAAATCAGAATTTCTCCATTGTCTCGGGTCTGGATATTTTTGGTACCTCCGTTGCTTCTGATTCCGTCACACGCATACTTTGGGATCACAGCAACGTATGTGATGTTATTCCTTTTGGTAATATTTAGTAAGGTAACCAGAATCAACGCCTGTCCGTTTTGTTTCTCACTTAAGTTTTTAATGATAGGCAACTCACTTGCGTATAGGGGTCACTTACCATCAAATTAACCGATTACACATTATCACTTCTGCCTAAAATAATAATAATATTTTGTAAAATACATAATACATATTTAAGAACAACATCATAACAACATTAGGTTCCGATCCCACGGTAAGTAGCTTTAGGAACTTACCGTTTTCTGATTTCATAGAATCAGAAAAAATAATTAAAACATTGAAGATAAATATCTTCATGTTATTATTCCTTTGTTTTAAATGTTTTTAAAACTTTTATGATAACGAATACGTGTACTTTAAGAATGTTAATAGCAAGGCGCAGGATGCCACAAAAAATCCAATACTTGGGTAAACAGTGGTCTAGACGTTGACATATTTTGTGGTGAGCCTGTCGCCGTCTTTATAACCAAGTCAACGATTGCTGCAACGTATTGCTGTTCATCATTTGTAAACTGCTGCGCGTATAAGATTAACTTTCATTTTAAAATGTTCGAAGTAATCCTAAATAACATTTTGGACTTCGTAAGTTGTCAGTTAAATTGTAGAAACACAGTGATCTTTCTGAATGCAGTTAGTTTGTTTATTTATCGAAAGAGGGAACTCAAGTCTAGACAATTAAGTGCCTTCGATCCACTTTCCACCAAAGATATTGGTGGACAACGTGACAGATTGTGAGCCCGTCACCGTCTTTACGTCCAAGCCAACGACATGAATCGTACATAAGTTTTGAAAAAACCCATTAGTACGAGACAGCAACTCGGGTCTCTCGACTCGAATTCCGATCACCCAACCTCTCGGCTATCGTGACTTTCATTTATTTACAAAATTGTAACAAAATTGTTGTTCATTCTACATTGCTCCGCCCGGGAATCAAACCGGGGAACCGGGAGCTGACGACTCATTGAAACCGGCGCGTAAGCCACTCGATTACAGAGCATTTATTATTGTTGACTGTACATTATTGATTTTAATTGAGTTAAATGTCGACCCTAGTATTAGGAAATACGTGAGGATAAAAATAAAATTGCGGAATAGGTCAAATAAAATTTATTTCTCTGTATATTTTTATTTTTATTTATTTTTTTATATAGAAAACGGAGACAAACGAGCAGGTGGCTCACGTGATGGTTAGTGATTACCGCCGCTCATCGACACCCACAATACCAGAGGCATAGCAGATGCGTTGCCGGCATTAGAGTTCCCCTCTCCCCCAGAATTGAGGGAGGGGGGTGTATGGGTCTCCGGTTACCGGCACTCACCAGACGAAACGCAGAAGTTTGTTAAACTTCTACTTCACGCCGATATTCTGTGAGGTAGTGGTACTTTTCCAGTCGAGCCGGCCTATTCTTGCAACAACAAAAGCTGATGCGTGGCTCTACCACTGTTAAATAACATTACAACTTATGTTAAAAGTCACGATAGCCGAGTTGTTGGGTGGTCGGAATTTCGAGCCGAGAGACCCGAGTTCGATCCCCAGGTGGCAGTACCAATGAATTTTTCAAAAAAAACTTATGTACGAATTTCATCGTTGGCTTGGACATAAAGACGGCGACGGGCTCACCACCTGTCACGTTGTCCCGAACGTATCTTTCGTGGAAGGTGGGTCAAAGGGACTTAATTGTCTAGACTTGACCTTTGTTTACCCCTGTATTGGGAATTGCGAGAAGATATTTTTTTTATTTACAACTCATGTTAAGGAAATCTTGGTAAATTTCTTTCTTTCATTAATATGTTTCTATAAGAATCAATGCCTTTCACGACGCCTGTGTAACTGTAGAAGTTAGGCGAACAAAGCAATGGAAAACCAAAAGACCATCGTCTGTATCTCCCCGAGCGACACCCCCACCCCCCATCCCGTTCCCCGTCGCCGGACACAATGGTCTTACTTCCAGTAATGCAGCTGTCCGGTGCTATTGCGGGGTAGTATTTGTTTGTTATTTTATATTAATACATGGCTGTATCTTATTACTTTAGAAACACGTCGTTTCTCGAAAATCACATTAACAATTTGGCCAAAATTTTGTAATAAGTTATTGTTTTTCATTCAAAGTTAATTTGAATAGAAGTTACCTCCGAGAAAATTTGTTTACGAAAAAAATATATATTTGTAAACGAATTCTTTTGTTAACGAATTTTGTTTCTTTATGATTGAAGCTGTGTTGCATAAATAGCCTTTCAAAGTTTAAAGATTAAAATTTGTGTAAGTTTTACAACCCTGAGCTTGAAAACGAATGCTGGTACTGTTGGCTTAATAATAATAATAATAATATACTTTATTGTACACCAATGAAGGAACAATAAAAAAAGAAAAACAAAAATATATAAATGAAATATTGGACAACAAAAGGCGACCTTATTGCTACATAGCAATTTCTTCCAGGCAACCTAAGAAAAATTACCAACAAGAAATAATGACGGGTAGGACGTACACGTAAAAAACAATAGAAAAATTAAAACAAAAAAAATATATAAATTAAAAAAATATATGTATATATAAGTAAAGCATACCTTCTGTGAGTGATCATTAGGATCTGAGGGAAAGGGGAATAGAGATAGAGTGGAGCTAGAGAGATAGATAATACTCTTTGACCTGTTTTTTAAAAGAATCTAGGTTCAGAGCAAGTTTAATAGATAGAGGTAGAGAGTTCCAAAGGTTAACAGCAACAGCAGGAAAAGATTTATGATAAAAACTAGAGGATCGAATAGGATGTTTAAGGAAGAGGGTTTCATTAGAACGTAGAGGAAGGTTATGAGAGGAACAGAGAAATTAAAAACGTTCTTTTAAATAGGGTAGACTTGACACATTAAATAGGACGCAGTAAAGAGCTGAAAGAATATGAGTATTCCGGCGAAGACGGATTGGTAACCATTTGAGCTTAATGCGATATTCGGATACATGATCATATTTACGCAGTCCAAATATGAACCTTATACATAGATTTTGGAGTCGCTCAAGTTTATTTAGTTTTTCTTCGGTGATGTCGAGATAACATATGTCAGCATAATCGACGGCAGGGAGCAGCAGAGAGTGAGTGAGCGTAATTTTGGTGGAAATAGGTAAAAAGTAGTTCAACCTTCTAAGCGAACCACATGCTGCAAACATTTTACGGCAAACTGAATTAATTTGAGGAGTCCAAAAAAAACTAGAATCCATTAGTATACCTAGATTTTTTATCACGTCATTGTAAGGAATTTGGATGTCATTAAATAAAATTGGTTTTATTTCAGCCTTATTCAACTTTGCTATCATTCTTGAACTCCCTATTATAATAGCCTGAGATTTTATAGGATTAACAGTTAATCCATACTGCCGACTCCAGTCGAGAATACAAGCCAGATCCCTTTTTATATCATCCACCGCATTTGAAAGATCTTCTACAGTAGTTTGAGTATAAATCTGGAGATCATCAGCATACAAGTGGTAGAGAGAAGATATTTGAGAAGAAATAGAATTAATGAAAATTGCAAACAGCAGAGGAGACAACACGCCACCTTGCGGAACGCCAGCCACTGAATCAAGCTAAGTAGAAAATTTATCCTTAACTCGAATCCGCTGCCGGCGTCCATACAAGTAATTTTGAAACCAGGTAATTGCAGTTGGAGATATGTTATGAGAACGCAAAACACCTAGCAAAATATCGTGATCTACAGTATTAAAGGCATTGCTGAAATCGAGCAAGACCAATACTGTGATTAGACGATTGTCCATTCCGAGGCGAATGTCGTCGGTGATTTTTAATAACGCCGTAGTCGTACTATGACCAGATCTAAAACCAGACTGAAGAGGATTAAGGATATTATTTCTTCAGCAAAAGGATTAAATTTGTTCTTGGACAAGGCGTTCAAGAACTTTGGAAAGGAATGGGAGAATCGAGATGGGACGATATTCGGAAAAAGTTGTTGCATTAACTTTTTTGGGTAAAGGGATTATTTGTGCATTTTTCCACATGGAGGGAAAGGAAGACGTGTATTTGATTTAGCAACAGTATCTATGCAAGAAGAAGAAGAAAAATGCTGGTTAAGCAGATTTAAATCTAAGTCATTTGAAAACGAGTCTGAGCGTATTTTCCCAACTCCTATGGACCGTAAAAAATTCCAAACACGACTTGGATCTTCATTTTGTACTGATTTATGAATATGGCGACGTCGTAAATCTCTACACATCTTGTTGCATTGATTCCGAAGAAGCCTATACTTTTTTTTAATTCTATCATTATTGGGATCTAACTTGTATTTCGACTTTGCAGCATTCTTCCTAGACAACATTTTTTCAGATGTTCTGTTAACCACGGAGCCGGTAAATGTCGTACTCGAACAGGACGAACAGGGGCATATTTGTAATAAAGTTTAATAACAAGAGAATTAAATAGTGTTACTTGTTCATCCACAGTGCCAGCGTTAATTACTGATTTCCAGTCTGTGTTAGAAGCCTCTTCTCGCAGTCTATCTAAATCCATTACAGCAAAATTACGCTACTGAAGTATCCTAGATTTGGATTTGGGTGGTTTTATTTTATAAGAAAAAAACAAGAGATCATGATAAGAGAAAGCGTCTGCAGCGCATTGACCAAATTTGTCAACATGGTGACATGAAGAGACTATAACCAAATCCAGGAGGGAAGGGACACAATTAGTAAAGAAATGCGTTTCAGAAAGCGGGAGAATATTTAAGTTAACCGCTTCTACAAGGGACTTAAGTCGTAAAGATCGCATATCATTTTTAAAATAGGCTTACGGTTAGCTTATTTTAATCATTCGAATTCAACGAGCCACCCAAACTAAAGACAATGTAGAAAATTAGTAAAAAATAGTAATAAGACAGTTATGATTGCTATAAAAATATTTCTTGAATGAGTCGTGAAGTGTGCGCGTTGTATATTTATGAGTTCTGAACAAAGGCGAAGTCACAAAGGACGTATTTGATTATGCGCACAGTTATTCGTGTGACGTCGCTGCATATTTCACGTATATTCCGTGAAAAAATATAAAACTTACTCTACATTGAACTGAAGTATGATTTATAAAGTTCTGAACATATCTTTAAGATATTTGTAGCTTCTTTTACTGGTGATTTAAATGTTTTATTTGTATAATTTTTATCCAACGGTACAACATGCTCGCATTTACATAGATACATACATAGATAGGGAAAATATAACGTACTTTGCTCGGATCCCAAAGCAAAAAAATAAGTGCTTAATATTTTATGAAATCAGAAACAACGAAGGTGCCATAAACACCCAGACTAAAGAAAATGTATAATGAGTTTTTGATGTGAAACATCTATAGCCGCACGTAAAACCGATTTCTGGCGTGGCGACGCATGCCGTGGCTATACAAAGGTATACTAATTTACACCCTATTACCTGAGAATTAAGGTTTATAATTAAACACTGAAATCCCTTTTTTATATTTAATTAATTATATTCATATTAGTGACTATGTAAATTATATTAAGATTTCATTTTTACATGAAAGGTCATTTCCTTGTAGTCAAAAAGGTTCAATAATTTTTAAAACGAATAAATATAAACTACCATTAAAATTAGCTGGATATTTTAATGTAAATTTGGAAGAGCTGAATCAATGCCATTAATGTAATTTCTTCAAAAAGAATTTCAATTGCAAATCAACAACAATCCAAAAGAATCTACTACCAAATATGGAACAACTTTAGATGCTGTAATTGTGAGTTATCTTGATAATGTTTCATCCAATACTTTTGTAACGTAATAAATAAATATATAAATATCTTCACGCAATTCCCAATACAGGGGTAGACAGAGGTCAAGTCTAGACAATTAAGTCCCTATGACCCAACTTCCACCGAAGATATTTTCGGGACAACGGAACTTTACTACTACGGGACTTTTGTAACGTAGTTTAGTTATCATCGACCAATCGTCACAGTAATACCGGCAGAGGAAACATCGAATATAACTATAACTGAAGTCACAGAGAGAGAGAGAAAATATTTAAATTGTGGCCACTTGATATTAATATCGAATTTTTATATCAAATGTAAATAAATGCTTATTAAATAAGGTTACCATTTTCTGTAAGAAATTCGTAATACTTCATTTTTTCATTAGTATTTTCTTAGTACTTCATTTTTTCATTCCTGTAATAATATCATCTTTTATGTATATTACTTGTACACACACGATATTTAACATCTGCCAGGCGTCCCATGACGTCTCACATTTTTTTTATTCATAGACCCAACTAGGAATCTTCAGGTACGGAAACTTTCAGTATATCTAGGTAAGTTTGTTGTATCATTAACAAGGACATTATGACAGCAATAGACTCTCCATCTGTCACGCTGTCCCAAATATGACTCGGTGAAATGTGAGCCGAAAGGAAAGAGTTCCTCTATTGACCGCGGTATTGTAAAATGCTATGATATAAAAAAAATAAATGTTCTACAACATACGTTATTTTCCAAAACACAAAAGCTAACCTAAAAGTAATTATATCCGGAAAAGAACCATATGTAAGAACAATACTCCGCTGTTCATTTATCCTTAAAATGAATGTAAACGAATAATCAGAAGATCGAGATGTCTGAACCTGCCCCCGGCCGCTCCTCCGGTACTAAGAGGCCCGAAATACATCGAATTTATTTCCCCGTCAAGTGTTATTATTGGAACATTGATTTAATTTGATCTCCTCCTTTCCATCGAGGTATGGTAACGAATCAAATACAAAAATTAACAGAAATAAAAGTACTGAGAGATATATAAACCTTTTGGGTACGCACAAACGTAGCAATCGAATAAAATCTCAATATTGAGTTCGACAGAGGTCTAGATTATAAATAACTTTTTAAAATTCCCATTATTTAAAAAACAACACGAGCGAAACCCCTTTGTCATTAATATCTACTCCGAATACAGTAACGTGTCGGTATTTGTAGCTAATGCTAGGTATACATATAAATACATATAGAGATAGGGACAACATCACACACATTTCTCCGATCCCCATGTAACATGCTAAAGCACTTGTGGTAAATGAATCGGAAACAACGAAGGCACCACAAACATCCAGATCCGAGAGAATGTAGAAAAAGTGGTTTTTCTACATTGACCCCACCGGGAATCGAACCCCGACATGGCGACACCACTCATCCACGGAGGTCGCTATAAATACTCGTAAAATTGAAGTTTTTGTTGTTAATTCCAAATTAACAGCTTTTCACTAAATGCATATGAAAGTATATACAGTACTTACGTAAAAAAATATTAAAAATTTTTTCTTTCTGTCTGCATATCTATTTATTCCGGCTAATCTCTGATACAGCTGGAACAATTTTAACGGGAGTTTTATTGGCCGATAGCTGATGTTATCTCGCGTATTGCGTACTTCTTCCTGCTCGCTCAACTGCTAAGTTAGCATCTTATTACCGATAGCTGAATACGTATTATCATGCAGTGGACACAAGAAAATTGTTTAAAAATTTACAAGTAAAATATACAGTATAGAACTGTGCAAGCCTTGCGCGAGTTACGCTAAAGAGGCGCAACAAATAATTGCAGTAACTGCACGCGTGCAGCACACGAGCAGCTCGCGTGCGGTGCATTCGCGGTACAATCGCCAGATCTGGACGCACCCTAAGCTTAACAATGAGTTGTCAGTGCAATAGGTCTTGTCGCCGACGGCTCGTAAACCGCAACGCTAACTTAATCAAGTTCACGATTCGTATCATTATACTGAGCTTTTGTATTAATTAAATTAAATATAATAAATAAAAACGAAAGGAATTAATTCTCCTGACCTGATATTTGTTTTTTTTTTTTTTATTTTAAAAGTATGAATCTGCCTGTTGCTCATATCATTTTATGGGAAAATGAATATGAATATGAGTAAATGCCTGAAATGTATTAAAAGAAGCTTAAAATTGAAGAAAGTTGAGAATACATTTTGTCAGGCAAAGCTCCACGCAACAGCTATAATAATATTTTCCCGTACGAGGAAAGTAGATAAAGAAGACACATTACATTAATATTTTCCAACAGCGTATTTATACAGACCGCACTCCATACTGAGTCAACACTCGTACGAACACTCGGCTGCCTGTTCGTTGCGTGTTCGAGCCACATTGTGTGACACACACTTAGGAAGTGTATTAGAAAGTGTAGTGAGTAAATGTAGTATAGTGTAGAAATTAGTTAAACAAAACAATATATACTCAAGCATGCCATTCAGTTTATTCTACCAGAACCTTTACATTCCCGTTAAAAATCAATATTTGTTCTTCACATTTTAGCAGCTGCAGAAAAATAAGTACGTAGCTAAGGCACAAGTGTTATGGAATCCAATACAATGAAGGGTTATGGTACCGTCGTTGTTACACATCCAGAACCTACACAAAGTAGAAAATGGGGAATCGAGTGTGGGCTCATTTGTTTGTATTTTTTTAAAGAATACTAGCAATGCCGAATAACATTACTAGTATTCCTGTTAACCACTCCAATTCAGCTGCAATGTTTGTGTCTGGAGTTGGTTTACGTCATGTTTCGCAGTCCGCACCCTAAACCATTAGGCTATTGCCGCCATTCATGCTTTCTACAATGTGTTTGTGTCATTTTGTACTATTTTAAATCTTTTGTTAAGTCAGACAGCTAATACGAAACTTCTGCATTCATATTCTGTACTTAATTACTACTTATCTGTTCATGGTTATGGCTCCATCGTTTGGTTGATGATTATTTGACAATATCAAGGTTGTAGAATACAAAAGAAAGGAATCTTATTAGGAATTATTCAAATGCACCATCAGGCAGGTGAATTCTCGTCCGATATTGCAACGCGTTTCCTAGCTTTACTTATCCAGGCGGAATTATCAACATGACGTTATCTGACAGAAAGCACAAAGGACACGTTCTAAATAGTTCCGCCTACGGAATGTACGTGTAGATTATATCGATATGTTGGAAGATCTTTTAACATATCTTTAATTCTCGTGATTAGTATAAAAGTTACTGCTAATATTTCAACTCAATAGGTGATCGTTTTAATGAGTACATCTATTACTGATTACCGTTGCAAAACGTTAGTAAAATAATAACATAGTGGCTAAGGTCACACATGGTACATTGAACAACAGTTTTATGTCACTACCACATAGAGGACGATCCAAAGATAGGGTAATTTGAATCTTAGACAGCAATCGGCGTGTCGCTGTTCTATAACACCGCCCGCGTTAATATCATGTTCCAAATAGATCTAAGTAAGAACTTTGAAGGCTTCTATTTCTTATTCCCTTCTTTCCATCTTTTTTTTTTCTCTTTTTACGATTCTTTTCTAAAATTATATCTCTTAAGGTCAACTCCAACAAAACGCAGCCACATATTGAGCTCACGTTCCCCATCCTTAATTATACCCAGCGTGTCTTTAAAGTAGTACATCAATGGTTGGTTATATGTAAGTAACATATAGAAAACTTGATAATTAGATAAGGGTGATAATGCAGCACGAAACACCCGCAAATCATTTTAAAAGAAGAAAGTTTTTTCAAATGAATCGATTTTTTTCACGGGGGGGCTGTCCGCCCGTGACCACGGATACTGTAAAGCATCCGAAACGTCGGGAAATAAAAATAGATTGTAGAAACTAATTAAAAACGCCATAAAATCTGAAAATCGAAGAAACCATTAAGAAGAAGGTTATAAATGCATTTTCACCCCAGAGGACAAAGGTCTAATGCCTCATAATTCATAATACAAAGGCTCTCTGTTATAGAAGAACCTGCATTTGTAAATTGTAAATTTACAGTTATATATTAAAAAAGGAAAAGTGTTCAGAGGTCGAAACAATTTAGCTCTGTCAACGTACATGTACTTAGGAGTATACATGTACATAGTAGATAGGTATATACATGAACCTGTAGAGCATTTAATTATTTTTAATATCTTCACATTATTACAAATACTGTGGTTGACAGAGGTAGGAGACAATTAAGTCCTTTCGATCCACTTTTACCAAATAATTTTTCGGGTCAACGTGACAAGTGGTGAGCCTGTCGCCATCTTTATATCCAACCCAACGCGAACATGAGCCTAACAGCAAGGGATCGAAGTCGGGTCTTCGGACTCAAATTCGGCTCACCCAACCACTCGGCTGTTGTGACTTGATTATTATTAATTAATTAGAAGTTTGGAAAGTTACGATAGCCGAGTGGCAGGGTGGTCGGAATTTTGAGTCAAGAGACCCGAGTTCGGTCCCCAGTTGGCAGGTTCGTGTTTAAGAGAATGTTTTTAATGTTTAAGAATGTTTTAAATTTGATAATTTCCTTCAAAGAAAGAAGAGCGCACACAACTTTGTTTTTGTACATATCTGCGGTTTTTTAAATAAATAAAGAATGTTGATTGATATGATATAACATTAACGAAATATATTTCACAAACAACCGACACCAGTTGAGACTGAACCCGCGACCTTTTTCTGTAGAATCCTGCCGTGAACTATTAGTGGCCGTTATGTATGTATGTATTTCTATTATGTACTATTCAAGTTAGTTATTTCTGCGTCATCGATTTCAAAAGACCTTCCTTTAATCATCTGATACAGTCGAAACTTTTAGCGATAGAAATATGCAAACACACCCTCTTTAAATTGCCGCCCCCACACGTGCGAGTTATTTCCTTTAGCGAGCGAGACCTTTCCCGGCGCCTCCATTACCCAACACGTCTTGTGAGATCGTTGGCGGACAATTTGATCTAACGCACGCTGTTACTTTCGTTTCTAAAAATGTATATATTAGTACATTGTATGCGTGCAACATCATACAGAAACTAGACTAGAATATACAATACTATATTGAAACTAGAATACTTCTTTTCACAAAACAATTACAAACTTTTTATCCCCTAGCTGGAAGTTCCATAGTTGCATTAGCACCGAGCATTCAGCCGTCAAATACATCAAATAACATTTATTTTATTTGTAAATACAGGATGTATCATGGTAACAGGGACCTTATAAAATAATTATTAAAATTCTCCGTTTTACCCGAAGAGTATACAATTAAGGATTTAAATATGCCTTAAATTACTTGCTTAAAAATAATTAATTAATACACTTAAATCAATTTACAAATGTTAGTCATCCCTTTACACATTAGATGAGTTACAATAATAGGTTTAGATATTAATGGAGATATTATGGTATTCATGAGCAATAATATTTGAGATCAATGTGGAATTTCATTACGACACCGCAGATATCACGTCGAGTTATTCCACTAAATCGCCTACGTGGTTCCATTCTGCAAGCGGGCGGCGGCTGCGGGGCTCGCAGGTCTATTTGCTTTGTACAAATGCCGGCGAGAATCGAATCAGGAGAACAGATCAGGTGTGCATCGAATGTTTCCGGACAAAAGCTGTTTGTATTATGACAGCCTCCATGAACGAGTGGTTGACGCACCAATTTTTGTGGTAACTTCGTTGATTTTGGTTCCATAACACAAGTGTTTTAGCTACTTGCTTTGGGATCAGAGAAATGCATGTGATGTTATCCCTAACTATGTATGTATGTATTTATTTATTAATATTAGAATACGAAACAATAGCTGTATTCTGTGCATATAATTGGCATAGTTTCTTAGGTGGAAAGAAATCGTTTTAAATATAACGGAGTTATGAGCTAACGATCATAAAAGACGTGTCCCCTTATTGAGAACTTCTCCTTTTTTGAAGTTGATTGAAAATATCCGTTGTCCATACGACTGATGTAACAAGCTACGTCCCCGGTAGCATAAAGTCTTTGTGACGCCGTATCAGACTTAAATACATAAATAATAAATAATATAAATATCTTCACGCAATTCCCAATACAGTGGTAGGGGTAGGTCTAGTCTAGACAATTAAGTCCCTTTGATCCACCTTCCACCGAAGACATTTATGGGACAACGTGACAGGTGGTGAGCCTGTCGCCTTCTTTATGTCCAAGCCAACGATGTAATTCGTACATAAGTTTTTGAAAAACTCATTGGTACGAGCCTGCCACCCGCGGATCGAACTCGGGTCTCTTGACTCAAAGTTCCGACCACCCAACCACTCGGCTATCGTGACTTTGATAAAGATTTCAGCAAATTTGTAAAAGTTTTCTAACTTCGAAGTCATAGCGACGAAAGCGTGCTCTGATCGGTTAAGATAATCTCCTGCGCTAATGCCTTCAGCGTGTGCATTGTACATAAACGCAAAAGATACAACTTTCTGTTGGGACAAGGCTCACGGAAGCTCGTTGAGTTGTTAAGATGAAAGAGAACAAGATTCGCTTACTTTATTTATTAAAGGTAACAAAAAGAGAAAAAATATAATCCATATAAACAAAGCCATCGATACATATATTGTTTACATGTTTTTTGGAAAAACCCAATGGTACGACTACTAGGGTCTCATAAATCAAATCCCGAACACCCATCCATTAAATTGTCCTGACTTTTTTTCGTCGTTTCACTAGAAACTCCCTGAGCATTATCACCGCTACCGGTTGAAAACTCTTATTTTATTCGGTTTTTCGAAACTCACTCGCTTATTGGAAACCCCTTTAGATGCCACCTCATCGGCATATTCTCGTACGGAGTCAGCGGTTTAATTGTGTCGCGCTGGCTTTGATGCCGTAGACTCACAAACTTAGTATCTTTCGAGACGAACAACGAGTTTATTGCTTCTTGACTACTTTTAGTGACGTCTGTATGAACCTGTAACAGTGATGGGTGCATTTAAAATCGACATAATAGGTTGATATCGATGCCTGTTGATGATACTAATCAACATAAGTGAGCCAGTTCATTAGGAGCTGTCAAATGATGCACATTTATGTTATGTTTTAAAGCTGAGTTTTAAATAAGCCAGTGACCAGTACGTCTGTTTGGTATTTATAAATTAAAATAAATAAGTGTCTCGAGCAACACATACCACGTAATGACACCTTGCATGTAAAACTAGGTAGCTAACAATTTTCAGAGGTGACGATTAAATTTTCTTAATTTGTAAACATGTTTCTAGAAGATAACACCCACCTTTAAATGAAGAACGTAAAACAAATTATTGGTCAACTTCCTACAGAACTTTCCTTAAATAAGCTCACACATAACATTAATATGTATTACGTAAACCATGCAAGCTCCTGAGATTACATTTCTTCATCAACTGTAGATAGCTCTTAGGCAGAGAAGGTACTTCTCCAGTAATTTAAATTTTCTCAGAAAATTGCTTTACAACTTTTCAGTTTCAAAAAGGAGAGACATAGATGATCTGGTTATCATTCAACATTAAATAATAAACAGCTCTACAGTCTGGGAAATTATCACTAATGCAATCATGTCGCATTACTGCACTTGAAATAATTATTAAAAAGTCAATGTTCGCGTAAATATATTCGCGCGAACAGTATATTGCTTAGGCTCGCTTAAGTTTCTTGTTAAACAACCGGGAAAGGGTGTGTTCTGCAAAGCAGGGATCACCAAAATTCAGGCTTAACACAATTTTATTACGTTCTAGTATACAAAAATTATTTTTTATTTAATTTTTAATGGTGGTAAAGAAAATAATCACAAGGAAACTGGCACGACCTCCGTGAACGAGTGCGCATACACAGGTTTTTAGTGTCGCCATAACTGCGGTTCCGCGTTCGACGGGAGTCGACGGGTCAATGTAAAGAAAACACTCACATTTTCTCGGGTCTGAGTATTTTTGGTGTCTTTTCTCTGTTTCTAATTTTTCATTGTTTTCCAATCCATAACAAAAGGTTTCGCTGCTTACTTTGGAATCCCTATTTGTCCCTAGCTAACTAAAACATAACGCCCAATTCTGAGAAAAATTTTCAATTAAGCACTATCGAATCGTTAAAGAAAGTGAAACAGCCGCTGACGACACAACTTTCATTTTATCCGTTTCCAAAACTTGGTGGCGATATTTTGAAAATATCTTGCGCGACTGACTCATTGCTCGGATATTAAACAAAGTACTTGAATCGCTGGTTTACGAATTATTTCTAACTATATTGTGTTTAACTCTATTTAACTATAAACCAAAAGATTGATACCGCAGAAATAACAAAAACAGATTTTCACATTTGCTAAATTTTATTGCCTTTGAAAATCAACATACGTTTATTAATAAACAAATCTTCGCTCAAAAGAGATACATAATTCCATTTGAATACAATTTTACAACATGAAAGACGAATCGTAAAGGGGACTACGTCACTTCCGGGCTGATCTATTCAATTGCCACACTTAGTCTTCGAGAGCAATGTCGGAGATTCGCGACATCAAAGCGACTTGGGAGTTGTGAGGCCAATTGCTTAAACAGACTTAAATAAGGCGCTAAATTATTTCGGTATATGCTCTGTATTTTTATTCCATTATCATATTTTATAAAGATGTTTTGCTAAATGTTATTTACTTGATGTAAACATTGACACTCTGACTTACTGGTTGCTCTATTTCCACCGAACTACGTGTTTCCGCACATACCGTATGTATTCATTTATCGCAATGTGCGACCGTTGTTTAAAATCTCACCCTCTAAAAAATATGATGGCGAAATCTAGATATATCGCGCGGTGGGTCATCATTGTACAAATTAGTCCTTAACCTTCCTTACGCATTAGAATACTCCTTGGTTGCTTGACTAGGAGGGAAGTCAGAACTGTTTTACTGTGAAATAATCGTTTTTATTACATCTGTCTTCGTGTGCGCAGCCGCCAAGCAGCAGCTATCGTACTACGCTTTATATCCTTTATTGAGTTGTATTATTTTGTTCCTACTCTGCAGCGTTTCGTCTCCTGTCGTGTCAGCCAACGCATTCGTATCTTTACACAAAATTTTTTATTTTTCATTCGTATCTTTACACAAAAATTGCCACATAGAATGCCTATTTTAATATGTGCTATATGCATCTATCTACTCTCCGAAATATTTTGCAGTCGTAACTACATCATGAGGGAGGTCATACTGCATTTCTGTATGAATCCTTCCACCCAAACGGTTAGTTCTACGAGCTATGTGGTCGGCCCATTCCCACTTTTGATTTCCTATCCTTACGGCTATATCCATTCTTAACTTTTAAGTTTAACCATCTAAGGCAGATGATGCATGACGCTTACCGCTAGTCGGACTTAAAATTTTGTGACTTTCAAATTAATATTGATCGACAGCGATCGACCTTTTTTTGGTAATCTTCGAGCATTTTAGCGTTCCGAGATAGGAAAATTATGTAAAGTAGAGGCCTCTGAACAACTGTTGACTTTTTCTAGCATAGAAATTAGTCATATTGGTTATACCGGAAGTGCGAGTCAATGAGAATAAAGCGCTGTACGCCCTAATTTCGTTCTTCAAAAGTCCTAGGTGTAATAAAAGTCAAATGAAAGACCTTCTTTCAACTAAACAACATGAAAATCTCTCGCTCATCTCTGTCTCATCTTGAGAGCAATTCTTAAGATATGAGTTTAGTACATAAAGAGTCTGGAACTCCTGTCCATTACTGCCAGTTTCTGATGTTCAACAATTATATTGTATTCCGGTAAAAGCAGTATAAAGCCAATATAACTATCGGTATTGTTACTAAATTATTGAGAAATTTAAAAAATCAACCGACACCACCGGGTTTCCAACCTGCGACCTCTACCGTACAGTGGTAACTCTCTTACCTCTGAGTCACCGTGTACTACATACATCAGCCGAATGTAAATGAGTATAAAGATGTTAATAGCACCATTTACACCTTTATGATACATTCTTATTTATTTTTAAAGCATGTCATTTATAAAGCGTGCCGTCACGTTGCGTTGGTATACGGTGGCACAGAGGTAAGAGCGTAGCCATGGTACGGCAGTGGACGTGTGTTAAAACTCTGCGGTCGCTCATCGTAGAGTCTACTCGCTTGAGGATGCCTTGTTTTGAGGCGAAACACGTGTCGCGTTTTCGGTGGTGGTGTGTGTTACCTGGTTTGAGTGTAGTGGTGGTGGTGCATACAGTGGAATTGGTGCACACATCTGTGGAATTGGTGCACGCATCTGTGGGAGGGAGGGTGGTGCTCTTCTTCTCCTCGGACCAGGTAGCATATACCTTTTTGTATTTTCATGCGGAGGGTTGCGAAGTAATTTTTTAAATAACAACTTTACAATGAATTTTCGCAAAGTAACGCCTGAGTCAATTAACTATCTCTATCACCCGTGTTAGTTGATTTTTAAATTCCTCATTTAATTAATAACCTAATGTATTCAGCACGACTTATAAGCTTAAAAATCGTAAAAAATGCATCGTAAAAGAAGTATCTCATCCCTCGCGATAACGACATTCTGCTCAAGTGTAATGTCTCAGTAACAGGGTCCTGGTGCAATAGCGCGACTCGTCGATGTGCCCGCTCCGCTCCCGAGGGCAGCACTCAGATTATTTCGTTGTTTGCAGTTTGCACGGACTGCTAGAAGATATTCGGAGATAGGGTCACAAAAAATGTACGAAAACAAGGATGAATTAAATTGTTTTATTTTTATTTTTATGGAAGCCAATATATTAATTAATAATAATAATTCATATTCATTGTCATCATTTCATTACAAAGTTTTCATGTCCTTCGCATAACAAAAAAAAAGGTTGAACACATTATTATAGGTGGGTACCTTATATCTTGTTATATCTTGTATTACAACAATATAAGTAGGCAATTTACATTGTGGGTCTACTTCCTCGATGATGCGTATAAACATGCGATTATATATATTGTCTTGTGTCCCGATTTTGATTCCCGGAGGTGTTGGTATAAAAAACCACTATTACTACTTTGTCTCTGGTGTGGGTGTATTCCATAACACAAGAGGTACTAACTACACACTATATATATATATATGTGTATATATATATATATATATGTATATATATATATATATACATATATATATATATAATATATATATATATATATATAATATATATATATATAATATATATATATATATAATATATATATATATAATATATATATATATATAATATATATATATATAATATATATATATATAATATATATATATATATGTGTATATATATATATATATATATATGTGTATATATATATATAATATATATATATATATAATATATATATATATATAATAATAACATGTGTGTGTGTGTGTGTGTGTGTGTGTGTGTGTGTGTGTGTGTATGTGTATATATATATATATATATGTATATATATATATATATATGTATATATATATATATAATATATATATATATATATATATATATATATGTATATATATATATGTATGTATATATATATATATATATATATATATATATATATATATATATATATATACATATATAGTCACCGAAGTAGTAAATACAAACAAATTAGTGAGCGACGTGTGCTTCTCGCGCGTCGCGTTACTGGGTTCCTTATCAACGTGTGCCATGTGATGTTGTGAGCAATGTGATGTTGTCCCTAACGATGTATGTATTTATTATTTATTTATTTATAATTCAAAAACTTATTTACGATTTATTTCGTTGGCTTTTACCTAAAAGTCGGCGACGGGCTCACCACCGAAACGGGTCACGTTGTCCCAAAACATTGGCGGAACGTGAGTCTAAAGGACTTAATTTTCAAGTCCTCTACTCTTGTATTGCGAATGGCGTGCAAACAAAATTTTTATGGGTACGTTTCTGAGATTTGAACTCGGGCCACTCGGATATCGTGACTATTTATTTAAAAGTATCTTTTAAATGTATAAACTTATTAATATTTATTTTAGAAAATAAGGAAGTGATGTAATATTATGTTACTGTAAGGATTTATTACTAAATTCCAATAAATCTGTACATTTAATCCGCGACACGCATCAATTTCTCAATAAGTTTCCTCGCCATTTCACTCGCGACGTATCAAATCAAACGAGAAAATTTATTCAATAACCACGGAAATGTTACGTTCCATGCTTTATCTTACCTATAATGTATTCTGAATTTCTAGCACTCTAAATGTGTACATTGTATCGGCTTAACAATATAATGATAATAAATACGTACATAGACGTGGACATCACATACATTGCTCTGATCCCAAAGTAAGCAGCTTAAGCACATGTATTATGAAATCAAAAACAAGAAGGTATTTTCACGCTATTCCCAGCACTGGGGTAGACAGTGGTCTAGACAGTAAAATCCTTTCGACCTACCCTTCACCGAAGACATTTTTTGGGGCAACGTGACAGGTGATGAGCCTGTCGCCGTTTTAGTGTCAAAGCCAACGGTACAAGTTATTTATCCTGTTACTAATTACTTTTACGCCGCTCTACCACTGACTTTGTTATATATACTATTTGTCGTATATAACGAAAAAGCAAAAGAAATGGATAAGAATGGATAAGAGACATAAATCATCGTCCTTGGCATTTGATCACTCATTGAAACATACGTATGCACTAAATAAACATTTTTTTAAATATTTGAGACACTATGGAATATATTACAAAACCTAACGCAATATTAAGAGATTTTAGTTTCATTCCCCACATGAAGACTTCGTACCAAAGAGGTTCGGAAACTCGAAATTATTAAATAAAATATTGCTTGAAAATTAAACGACACGCTGACTACGTGTTACGTTGATTATAACTCCGACGAAAATTGGGTCATGTGTCACAAAGTCAAATGTGTCACATTCTCAGACATGACTTCATCGATATGACTTCGTGACACATCTTGTAAAGACAGCATTGAATATTGCTATTTCGCACTGCTAACCCTGATAGTATATTCAATGTTCTTATAAAATAAATGACATATTTATAAAATCAACTGACACGCGCGGCGAGGTGGTAAGTGTCGCCTCGGGACGTCAGACGCGAGTTCAAATCCTGCCTGGTTCTGTCTAATTGTTATAGGAGAGATAATCTCTCCTCTTTAATTATGCTCATATGGCTTAATTCATTTTATGTCTCTTTAGTGTTGTTTTTTCATTTCATCGACTATCAAATCATAACGGTGCTAGTGAAGTGACACTCCAAAAAATACACACAAAATTGAAATTGAAGGTTTTTTGGCCACTAAATAATTATCTAAAATTTTCACTCTCAAAAAGTGATTTAAGCGACATCCGATTAAGACAGTGACCAAACTTTCTGTTTATTCCTCGGGGCTGTTTGCAACTTATTTACTTGGAGATATTTCTAAACTGTTCTTTAAAGTCGCATTTAAAGCAGCTTTGTATTACAAAAGTCACGATAGCCGAGTGGTTGGGTGGTCGGAATTTCGAGTCAATAGACCCGAGTTCGATCCCCAGTTGGTAGGCTCGTACCAATGGGTTTTTCAAAAACTTATGTACGAATATCGTTGGCTTGGACATAAAGGCGGCGACGGGCTCACCACCTGTCACGTTGTCCCGAAAATATCTTCGGTGAAAGGTGGGTCGAAGGGACTTAATTGTCTAGACTCGACCTCTGTCTACCCCTGTATTGGGAATTGCGTGAAGATATTTATTTATTTGTATTACAAGTTTGTTTACTTTTAAATATTTATACCTTTTGACTGTACATTTAAGTATTAATAAGTAACTCCCCGCAATACTGTGCAGATCGTCGCTTCAGCTTGTGAGGTTCATTATACACTGCGATTGCCTGGACGGGGTTGCCACTCTAGATTTTTTTCCCTGGTTTTCTGTGGTTTTTTACGCTGGTTAGTTCTAGGAGTTACAGCCTCCTCCAGGCTATATCGGTGATCGTACAAAGGAGTTATCCACCTTTAAAATCTGAAAAAAAATTAAAGTCAAATCTCTATTGCAGTGTAGTAAATTGCGTGTGTTAAACAAATGAAACAGAAATTGATATTTAAAGCTTAATAGGTAGATAAAAGCAAGAGAAATGACATCAAAAGTTTAATCAAAGCTCCAAACGCGAATCTGAGACGCAGCAGAGATTTTCAGGCATTTTTCGTCGGATGAAATGAAAATTTCTAGATTAATTTCGAAATGCCTCGGGCTATTCATTCATTGCTGTCGTCGATTTTGTTCCTGTTTAACGGATTGGATATTTTGTACCGATATGCTATTGGTTTTAGAATAAAAAGTGTAATATGAAAATTAATCGTTTTGACCGAATTCAAGTCAAGGCTGGTTTTTTTATAACTAAATATCATATATAGATAGGGATACCTCCAAATACATAACTCCGATCCCAAAGTAAGATGCAAAAGCACTTGAGGTATGGGAATCAGAAACAACGAAGGCATCACAAACACCAGATCCGAGAAAATGTAGAAAAAGAGGTTTTCCTATATTAATCCGACCGGGGATCAAACCCGGGACCTCGATATGACAAAACCAGTGCTTACGCCACTCGTCCACTCGTCCACTCGTCCACTCGTCGTGAAGATAAATATTTAACAACATACAAAACTTTTTTTTTTTATATAGAAAAGGGAGGTAAACGAGCAGGTGCCTCACGTGATGCTAAGTGATTACATAGGCATAGCAGATGCGTTGGCGGCCTTTGAGAAAGGTGTGGGCCTCCGGTTCCCTGCGCTTACCAGACGAAACGCAGAAGTTTGTTAAACTTCTACTTCACGCCGGTATTCTGTGAGGCCGTGGTACTTCCCCGGTCGAGCCGGCCCATTCATGCAACAACAAAAGCTTGTGCGTGGCTCTATCACTGTTAAACGTCGACATAAACGTCCATGACTCGAGTACAAACATTAAGAGTCCTCCTCGCGGTGGACTTCAGCAGGTCAGTAAATTATGTAAATAAATAGAAATGTGTCAGGGTCGGAAAGAATTGAAGTCCGCATTCTCTGCCTATCTCTTTATATAGTCACTATAGTGGTTGGGTGATCGGAATGCGCGTCAAGAAACCAGAGTTCGATCCCCAAGTGGTAGGTACCAATGGGTTTTTTAAACCTTATGTAGGATTTATATCGGTTTGAAAAAAGAAACGGCGATGGACAAAAAAAAACGCCCTTAGTGGAAGTTAAGTCGAAACTACTTAATTTTTTAGACCTCGGTTGACAATTGGGAAAGAAAGTAAAATATTTTTCGCATGACTTTTATTTCTCACCGAGTGCCGCTCCTCTTTGAAGTGGTGAATCCACGTGAAGCCGCACCGGAGCGCGCGGCGAACGACTCGATCGCTTCGGAAATGATGCAGATCACTTTTATACTCACTTGTAATGTATTGTTAGGAAATTGCTATTCAAATTGAATTTACCATTTATTTTTAGAAAAATGGTGAACGTGCTACAACTAAAAATAAACTAACTAATTATACATAGATAGGAACAATGTCGCATACATTGCTCTGATCCTAAAGTAAGCAGCTTAAGCACTAGTGTCATAAAGTCGGAAACAATGAAATTACCACAAGCATTCAGACCCAAAAAAAAAAATAGAAAAAGTGTTTTCTATATTGACCGGACCGGGAATCGCAATCTGGATCACAGAGCTGGCGACAAAATGAAAACCGGTGTGTACGCCACTTGTCCTCGTTATCTAATGGGATTCTCATAGAAAACTACAACTATTATTTACAAACCTAACATTTTACTGTACTGATATTTTACAAAAAAGTAGTGCGATCGAGACAGTCGCTAGTGATTACCGACGCCTGTGTACATTCCCACCACTGCTGGTGCGTGTAAAGCTTCTTTTAAGGCGTCTCCATTAGGTACCAAAAAAAAGTAAGCACGAAGTTGAGTAGAGATAGAGGAGAAGGTACCCTTCACCGATTGTTGGTTAATAAAGACCGGAAGATTGTTTCCGATTATTTAAGTCATTAGATGAAACGCAACTGCATGATGTAATTTTACGTTCTGCTCATTTTTGATGTGAAAAGTCCCGATAGTCGCGTGTTAGGGTGGTCGGAATTTCGAGTCAAGAGACCAGAGTTCGATCCCCAGTTGGCAGGCTCGTACCAATGGGTTTTTCAAAAACTTATGTACGAATTATATCGTTGGCTTGGACATAAAGACGACGACGGGCTCACCACCTGTCTCGTTGTCCCGAAAATATCTTCTAATCTTTACAGTTTCAAAGCGGTGATGCAGGAAATGTGTTATTAACGGTGTCAACAATAAAGCAATAATAATAATTGTGAAAAGAATCTAAAAGAAATCACGAAATCAATTCTCTTTAATTTAATATAATGAAAGAACTTAATTGTTAACATTCGAAATGGATACACCTCTTCACCAACGGGTCTTAAATTAATGATGGTTTCGGAGCTGCTTTCTGTAATGTAAGAGGAAATGTATCGCAAAAATGTAATGTAAAGACAAATGTGGCCATTATGGCTATGGAACTCATGGCAATCTATGAAGAGCTTAACTTTATTACTTGACCAGTAATGGGCCAAAATTTGTTCATATTTACGGATAGCAAAAGTGCCTTACAACAAATAGCTCGATGCGCCTCTGGTTTTAGCGGAGGTGTACCGATAGCTTATGCCATTTTAAAAATTATACACGATTTCAATAATCACAACATAAATCTGAAGCTGCAATGGGTTTCATCTCATCTAGGTAAAAGGGGCAACGTCCCCGTTCACACTGCTGACAGATTCAAAATTAAATGTTATGCCAAATTTAAAGAATATTTTTATGAAAGGAGCAGACAAAAAGGTATATAGTATAAAATCATCTTGTGTCAGCCTCCTCGACTGCCTTGGTTTATAGAAATAAAAATGAGTAAGCCATTTATTGTAACGGCAAATAAATTTGCATACCTTATGGGGAAAATCAGTTCTCCCAATTGTGACGTATGTGGTTTAGTGTAAGATGTACAACACATACGTGTGGAATGTGTGAAACACGAGAGAGAGAGAGAGAGAGAGAGAGAATCATTGATGCAAACACATAACATAAATAGAGTGGATGATGGAGAATTTCAGGCGATATTAAAAAAAAATATCTTCACGCAATTCCCAATACAGGGGTAGACAGAGGTCAAGTCTAGACAATTAAGTCCCTTTGACCCACCTTCCACCGAAGATATTTTCGGGACAAGTGGTGAGCCCGTCGCCGCCTTTATGTCCAAGCCAATGATAAAATTCGTACATAAGTTTTTTGAAAAACTCATTGGTACTGCCACCTGGGGATCGAACTCTGGTCTCTCGACTCGAAATTCCGACCACCCAACAACTCGGCTATCGTGACTTCAGGCGATATTAGCTGAACCAAACTCTGAAGCAGCGAAAAGCTTATTTGCTATGGTCATGCAGCATCAATTATTCAATCTCTCGATTGTGGCATTAAGTTTTTATTAATGAATAATGATTCAAAACTTTAAATCAGGCTATGATGGGGCTGGCATATCCAAAAAGTATAAAAGCACCTTAATAAATATAAATTAAAAAAAACAATGAAGAATAAATAAAATAAATTACAACTATGTTGGTCACCCCAGTTCTGTTGCATAATTCTTCCTCGTTCACATAGTAAAGATAGTCAGTGCATCCCGTGTGCTATTATGGTTCTAATACCACCCGTAGGAGTACCATCCCGCGGTAATAATATAATGGTAACATTACCACCCCCACTTATCCGTGGGTGTCGTAAACCGTATGATCTAAACTAAGACAATAGTTGGATGTAATACAATTCCCAACACAGGGGAAGACAGAAGTCTAGTCTAGACTCTTAAGTCCCTTTCACCTTCCACCGAAGATATTTTCGGGACAACTTGAAAGGTAGTGATCGCATCGCCGTCTTTATGTTCAAGCCAACGATATAATTCGAACATGAGTTTTTTTGAAAAAAAACCTTTGGTGCGAGCCTGCTACCTGGGAATCGAACTCAGGTCTTTCGACTCAAAATTCCGACCACCTAACCACTCGGCTATCGTAACTATTGGACTATGGATGTAATGTATGATGTTCATATCGTTAAAAAATACTTCGTACTCTTGACCTTTCCCTTTTCAAACATGCTCGCGTGGTCTTCGAAAGTTAGTCTCGGCCCATCTCGACTTCTTTGATAAAGAAAGAAAGATATTTATGTATCGGTACAACCAAAATTAAATTAAATAAAACCAAACACAAAAAAATACTTAATTATCGCGTATCATAACTTTTATTGTTAACTATAGCGTTATACTTATAAAACAGCAAGATAACATAAAATAGAACAAGTTTATTAAAGCAGAATATCACGAAAAATAAACAAACCAGAAACAGTAAAGGAAAATACAGAAATATGTATGAAATATAACATGCGTATGAATCGACACGTAATGCTTAACAGGATCATAAGCTGTCGTTTGCCGCAAGTGACGATATTAGCGCGATAGTTTAAAATGCTTTAATGATAACGGTAAATATATTTTAACATATAATCAACGCTGAAAACTTGACTACCCGATAGCCTACTTGGTAACCCTGCCTTCGGTTGTGGGTTCGAATCCGGTAGCCACTAACATTTGTTGATGAATATGTTTGTACTCAAGTCATTGATGTTTATATGCATATATGAGTATTTGCCTATGCAAATGTGTATGTAACTATATTGTACCGTTATCTGGGGGAGACGGCGGTCGGCTCATCAACTGTTACGTTGTCCCAAATAAACTTCCATTCCGATATTCCATCTGGAATAACATCAGACCAAGATCAAGCAGACCGGTGACGGTAGTGGAGTGTAAGTTGCGGTGGCGAGTGCGATCGCCAGTCTGCTTGCTAGCGTGGTAATGGCTTAACACGCTCTTATGAATTTTTATGTTTTTGTATTTACCTCATTAGCTTTCCTTTTTGTATATTTATTTGTGGCATAGCAACATTGATAATTAAATCAAATAAAAACAAATACCTACAAAGAAAGAGGCAACATTACATACATTGCTGTGATCCCAAAGTAACAAGCTAAAAGAAATGTGTTATGGAATCAGAAACCAAAATGTTACTACAAAATCTAAGACTTGAGACAATGTAGAAACAGACTTTCTACGTCGTCCCATCCAGGAATCGAACATGGGACATCAGAGCTGGCCATGAAAATCAGTGTGTACGCCATTTGTCCACGGCGGTCATGAAATAAAATACATATGTGTGTAAGCAGCAGTAAGTTTCCGTTTAGACCGAACCATCCGAAATCAACTCAATTACGTTGTGCTTAAAAGGATCGGCTGCGCGGGAAACGGAAGTGTCGCGTTTTTCCGCCAACTGAATTACTTTCCAATAATTTGCATAGCTTTGTATCTGTCTGGAGTATACTCTTGATTTTAGGGTCCCTTATTCATAACAATGTAAACAGTGTTAAATGGAAGTCAGAAAAATATTTACGCCGGCCGTAGACGTGTGGCGTTCACGCCACACGTCTACGGCTCACGTTTTCATAGCGTTGCGTAGATTCCATTCCCCGAAGGAATAATATATAAAATGGTAATTTTGTATATCATCCCTTCCGGGAATCGTCCGAGAATTTTCTACATTGTCTAAAGTATGGGTGTTCGTAATATCTTTGTTTTTTTCTGATTCCATATCCAAACAAATGGTACAATAATACTTACAAACATATATTTCTATATTGATAGATTTTACGATGTGAGGAAAATCCTTGAAGAGGGGAGGGTCAAGAGTACTCGAATGCGTGTACACTTGACGAGCTATACTTTTTGGCTACCCCGTCAGAGATTATGCGTGAAAATATCATAATAATAGCCACTTCACTAAGCTACCATAACTAACATGTTTAACCTAAAAATAAAATACAAGACAACAAAGAGCAGACTGATATAAAATCCTTCTCAGGTCGCGGTTAGCCACAACATGTTTTGCATCTAGGCCGCTTGTTTGTACCCTTGTTTAAAACAGATCATAGGCGGGACGGATTAAACTAAATAAAATGTTGCCTTTTGAATAAGGATCCCATTCACTCTCACCCACAATGCTCTAACTCTTTTCACAGGCCTATAGGCTGTAAAAAGCCCGCACAGGATAAAGACAGGATTGTCAAATGCAAAGCAAAACTACTGTCCTTTTTAATGTTTGCTTCTCATTGCTTGTCCAGTCTCGTTTGCTTTTGTCAGCTATTATTGTTATTTTTTCTGCGTGTATAGTCTGTGTGTCTGTCTTGTCTCCTTCTAATCTCGGAAATGGCTGGACCGATTTTAACGGGACTCTCACTGCATAAGGGAAAATAATATTGCTGCTTATGCAATTGTAGCGGATGATGTGCTGCAGGAAAAGGGTAGCTACCCGCCAGGTCGGGTGATCGTGACCTGGGGAGGACGTCTCCTCCACACTGTTCGCTATCGGTAATCGTATATATACTTATAATCGTGCGAACTTCGATAGCGCGATGTAGAACGTCGATGTATTTCTGTATTTCTTCTAATGTGTAGACATAGATGTCGCCACATCACTCCCCTGCTGAGACTGGAGGTCGGAAGTGCGGAGAGCTTGACGTTGAGCAATCTGGCGTTGCGAAGAGAGGCTGTGACCAGTTCTACGGTGAGTCGAGATGTATGGTCACAATGCTGATGCCGCAGTGTCAGCCTGAGGAGAAGGGGGCCCGCCGTTGATGATCCTCAGTGGCTGACAGGACTAGGAAGCACGCGTTGTGCCGACAGTAGTCCGGTGCTGTGACTGCGTAGATGACGTCGATGTTGATGAAGAAGCTCGTTGCGTTGTTCTTCTGTGGTCACCGTCGGTTGGCGGTGAGATCACGTCGGGGTCACCATTGTATTGGATGATCACTGCAGGAAAAGGGTAGCTACCGGCCAGGTCGGGTGATCGTGACCTGGGGAGGACGTCTCCTCCACAGTGTGCGCTATCGGTAATCGTATATATACTTATAATCGTGCGAACTTCGATAGCGCGATGTAAAACGTCGATGTATTTCCTGAATCCGAAACAATTAGGGTTTCGTTTTAAGTGTTAAACCGCGGGCTATGTCTCGCGGGCTAGCTAGTTAGCGATAGAATTAACGCAATAAAATGTATACATGTGTTGAACCCAGGATGAGTTCTCATCAACGCCGATACCACATGGCACATACTGTATATATATATATATATATATATACATATATTATTATTATTATATATATATACATATACATATTATTATTATATATATATATTATTATTATTATTATATATATATATTATTATTATTATTATATATATATATTATTATTATTATTATATATATATATACATATTATTATTATTATTATTATTATTATTATTATTATTATATATATATACATACATATACACATACATATATATATATATTATTATTATTATTAATATTATTATTATTATTATTATTATTATTAATATTATTATTATTATTATTATTATTATTATTATTATTAATATTATTATTATTATTATTATTATTATTATTATTATTATTATTATTATTATTAATATTATTATTATTATTATTATTATATATATATATACATATATATATACATATATATACATATATTATTATTATTATTATTATTATTATTATTATTATTATATATATATACATATATATATATACATATATATACATATATACACATATATATATATATATATATATATATATATATATATATATATATATATATATATATATATATATATGTAGGGATTATCCTGATTAAATGAAATAATTGGTTTTTCAACTCACTTCAGTCTTTTATTTTCACTTTTACTATTTTTGAATATTAATTTCGTCTTATCACTTTCTTCTTCCTTTCACGTACGCCATTCGTCTCCTCTCTCCCTCACACATCATTCTATCTCATCTCATTCATCTCAATCAATCATTATGTCATATCTTCCCTCTTAGTCTCACTTATCCTTTCTCTCACTCATTTACACATCCTACACTCGGCCATCCTGCTTTCATATCTGTCCTCAGATATGGTTTACATTTTAATAAAAATTTTTAATCTAGTAGGAACATAGATTACATCATCACTAACTTAATTAGTACTTAAATAAACTAGACATCTTTAGAAAACTTAAATAAACTAAACTTTTAAAAGATAATAACACCTTATGGTGTAACACGTTGTTACTTTATAACACAAAAACAACAATAAAAATATCCTACTTTAACATTCATTCTTCATCCACTCTTACACATACTGCTGAAAACTATCAAAATTAGTGTTCACCTGAAACATACAAAAATATTAAGACACATTAATCATCATCTCCAGGCCACCTCTTCATCAAATCAGCTGAGCTTGATGTCTTCTTCGGCCCTTCTGTAGTGTCGTACACCTTCTCCACATCATAGCGGTCATTTCGTTTTATCTTCACTACTTTGTAAGGTCCAAAAACTTCGGTTTCAGTTTCAACCCTGGTCCAAACTGCATTCTCTTGATAGCAACTAGCTCATCTAGCTCGTACTTGTTGCTGTCCTTCCTTTTCTTATCATAGGTCTTTCTGTTTTCTTCCTGTACTTTCTGGATTTGTTCTTTGGCCTTCTGCCTCAGTTCTTCTCTCTCTGTTCGTTGTGTTGTTCTGCTAGCTCTTGTTGCAGTAGTTCAACAATTTGTAGGTCATCTTTACATTTCATCTTTGAGCCCACCATCAACTCAAAAGGTGTGGTATCTGTACTCCTCTGGTATGTGTTGTTCAGCGCTCTCTGTACTCTGCTCACATGTTTGTACCATAACGATTTGTCCTCTATACACAGCTTCGTAAACATTGGAGTGAGTATGCGGTGAACCCTCCACCTGACCGTTTCCTCGTGGTACTCCCGTCGTGATCTTCGCATGCTCTATGTTTTCATCTAGACAGTATTTCGTGAAGTCGCCACTCGTGAATGCTGTTCCTCTATCAGTTATGATTCTGGTAGGGTTGCCAAATATCTGCTGGTGTGCTTGCATCTTCGTCAGTACTTCTGCGGATGTTGTCGACTTCGTGGGTAAAGCCACACAAACTTCGTAAAGGCATCAATCACTGTCAAAATATGATTGTACTGCTTCCTCGTCTCCGTGAGTGGTCCTATGTGATCTAAATGAAGGGTATGCAGGGTGTTCCTTCTTTATTGATTGGATTTAAAAATCCTTCTGCTTTGCCGGCCTTTCTTGTAGCCAATAGGCACGGGATACAACTATGTATGACTTCTTCAATTCTCTTGTCAAGGTTCTTATGTAATAGTCTTTATTTATGGCTTCTTTCATCTTTCTTGTTGCAAAATGCCCATTCTCATGAATCTTTTGATTATTTCCTTCTCCATAGATCTTGGTACCACCATCTGCTTCTGATCTCCTTTGTAAATAATTCCATTGTCCATCCAGTAGTCGTTGTATTGTCCGTCCTGTAGTATAATCGTTCTGATAGCATTCAGCTCATCGTCTGATTCTTGATTGTGTCTCATCTCGTCATGTAAGCTTGTTATAGCTAGCACGCATGGGTTTCTGCTCAGTGCATCAGCATGCTTCATCTTCGTTCCTGCTCTGTGCTCTATTTCGAAATCATACTCGTCTAAAAACAAATCCCATCTTGCCACTTTTGGAGCTAAATCTTTCTTTCTCAGTGTCATTTCGAATGCCTTGCAGTCTGTCACTATCTTGAAGTGTACTCCGTACAGGTATTGTCTAAACTTCTTCACTCCTTGAATAACAGCTAATGCTTCTAGCTCATAGCTGCTATACCGGCTCTGCATCACTTGTTTTATGACTCATGTAGTGTACTGGGTGTAGGTCACCATCGGCATGTCTTTGCAATAGTATTGCGGCTAAAGCTTGGCTAGATGCGTCTGTGTGCAACTCCGTAGGTAGTGTGGGATTATAGATCTTCAACACTGGATCTGTCCTCAACTTCTGCTTCAATTCATTGAACGCACATCTTTGTTCTCCACCAAAATTAAATCTGTCATCCTTTCTGAGTAAATCCGTCAATGGTTTTGCAATCTTTGCGTAGTCTTTGATATACTTTCTGAAGTATGAAATTAATCCAATAAAACTCATCACCTGTTTTGTGTTCTTTGGTTCTGGGAATCTCACCACAGCGTCTATCTTCTCACGGCTGGGTCGTACTTCTCCGTCTTTGATACGATGTCCTAGGAACTCAATCTCTTCATTTAAAAGCCTTGCCTTCTTCCAATTTATCTCTAGACCATAATCAGCTGCCACATTCAGAACTTGCTGTAGTCTTTCCACGGCTTCGACCTCGCTGATTGCTGGAATAATAATATCGTCTATAAATATCATCATCACATTCTTTGCTATTAGATCTCTGAATACAATCGTTATAAATCTCATGAAACACTTAGGCGATGAAGTCAATCCAAATGGTGCCTCAGAAATTGAACTGCCCATGATGCGTCACAAATGATGTGTATGGCACTGACTCCTCGCACACCTTCAAATGAAAAATCCGTTTTTGAGATCTAATACGCTAAATATCTTGCCGTCTTTCAGTTTGTCAATCACGTCATCTATGATTGGCAAAGGGAATTCATCTTTAAGAATCTTCTTTTTAGTAGCCTGTAGTCGACACAGACTCTAGTAGTGTCATCTTCTTCTTGACCAACACCAGGGACTAGCATATTCAGAAAACTTACCCGCGCAATGCCTTCTCTATCCACCTCTACCTGGTCTTCCACTAACTTTTGCTCCGTCAACGCCAGCCGTCGTGGGCGTTGGGCAACTGGGATGTCGTCCTTCAACACAATCTTCAATTGTACTGGTGCTTCTTTAGTTTGGCACGGTTTGTAATCCAATACCATTTGCTCCACCTGCTCGAGTGTTTACACCTGCTGCACAACCTGTTAACTCAATTTGGTTAGCAAAACAATCAACTCTTCCACCATTCATCATCTTTCGGGGACAACTTCGCCTCCATCACATAACACCATCACTAATTCACTCAGAAATTCTTGCCCTAAAATAACCGTAAACGGCATACAGTCTCTAGGCACTACATGGAATGTCACGTCTTCGTAGAGCTCTCCGTCGATCGTCACGTTAGCACGAAACTGTCCGCTCGATTTCACCTTTGTTTGGCCAAGTCCAGATATCACCAAGTTGTCGTCGTATTTCTCGATGTTAAACGCCATAAACTGGTCGTCGGCCACTAGATTCGCACATGATCCTGTGTCTAGTAATGTCTTGACTTGAAAACCACACATTTCCATCATTTTCATGGGTTTTTCTGCACTTTCAACTTAAACTCGTCTTTGTTATTGTTTTGAATGTGAAACATTCCGCCATGTTCTCCGTTTTCATTGTCAAACGTGAACTCTCGCTCCTCATTGGCTGTTGTCGTGTTTTGACAATCACTTGCAAACATGGCCGCCCTCGGCTTCATGTTTGGTTGGTCGAATCTTCGAGGCGTCGTCTTATTGGCTGGCACCCGGCGCCGCCAAATTTGCATGCATTTCCGCCGCTTCCGCTGCCAACAGCGCCATCACGTCTAGCGGAGGATTGTGGAACCTCGACTTTGCAATGCTTACTCAAATGTCCGAATGCATTACAGCGAAAACACTTGATTCCTGTGGGACAGTCGCTCGCCATATGGTCATTCTCCCCACAGTTGTAGCACCGTCTCCGCTGCTGACCACCTGTCTGCTGTTTGCCACTCGTCGTTGGTCGTCTCGAACCTTGTCGCTCGCTGGTCTCCTTTGGTGCAGAGCTTCTTTTAGCCTCTGACCTCTCCTTCATTTGTTCATACAGCTTTAATCTATCTTTGAGTACTGAGTATGTAACAGCGCCATAAAGTATAGTCTTGTTTACTTCACTATCTTGAATGCTGAGGGCATTGTATGCAGAGGGCAATGTACTGTATTGCCACATTGTCATTGAACCTAGCGCGCTTGCCCATCTCCTTCATCTTTAGCATGTACTGCATGTAGGTTTCACCAGGTTCCTTCTTCCTAGCTGCCATCAGCTCATGCATCTCTTTGCTGTTGATCTTTTCAGGGAACTCTTGTAACAATGCCGCTTTCAGTTCTTTGAAGCCTTTGAACACCTTCTCCGTCTTTAACCATAGTGCTGCTGTACCTTCTAGTGATCTTCTTGCAATAATGAGCTGCTGCTGAGGTGTCCAATTGAATATTTCTGCGTTGTCCTCAATGTCTTCTGCCCACTTCACAGCAGAATAGGTATCGTCATCGCCGTTGAATTTGGTTATGTTGTAGAATCCATCTAAATAGGTTACAAACAACTTCTCCGGTTTTTCCGTCTTATCAGTCGTCTTTTCTGATTCCGTCGTCATTGTGATTGTATCGTCTTCTTTGGTTTATTCGTCTTTTCGTCTTTGAGGTTATTAAAAAAAAGCACGCCGGTCACGTCGTAAAAATTTTGGGATGATCCCGGACGAGCCCCCAAAATTTGTAGGGATTATTCTGATTAAATGAAATAATTGGTTATTCAACTCACTTCAGTCTTTTATTTTCACTTTTACTATTTTAGAATATTAATTTCGTCTTATCACTTTCTTCTTCCTTTCACGTACGCCATTCGTCTCCTCTCTCCCTCACACATCATTCTATCTCATCTCATTCATCTCAATCAATCATTATGTCATATCTTCCCTCTTAGTCTCACTTATCCTTTCTCTCACTCATTTACACATCCTACACTCGGCCATCCTGCTTTCATATCTGTCCTCAGATATGGTTTACATTTTAATAAAAATTTTTAATCTAGTAGGAACATAGATAACATCATCACTAACTTAATTAGTACTTAAATAAACTAGACATCTTTAGAAAACTTAAATAAACTAAACTTATAAAAGATAATAACACCTTATGGTGTAACACGTTGTTACTTTATAACACAAAAACAACAATAAAAATATCCTACTTTAACATTCATTCTTCATCCACTCTTACACATACTGCTGAAAACTATCAAAAATTAGTGTTCACCTGAAACATACAAAATATTAAGACACATAAATCATCATCTCCAGGCTATATATATATATATATATATATATATATATATATATATATATATATATATATATATATATATATATATATATATATATATATATATATATATATATATATATATATATATATATATATATATGTATATATATATATATATATATATATATATATATATATATATATATATATATACATATATATATATACATATATATATATATATATATATATATATTTATATATATATATATATATATACATAGAGATAAATTATCTAAAGAGCAACGATTAAACTTATAACAAACATAGTTATAAGCACAATTGAATAACACAATAACCGAATGAAATCTCAACGCCGCAAATCAATTATTCAATCGCAGCTGGATTTACTCGCAATTTCGCTCTCGGTGTATCGATTTTACCCACAAAATGTATTCAATAACTATGGAAATTATATCTGCGTAACTGCGCTCCAATAGAGTGTAGTGAGAGCTTCGACAGCTTTGTCGCTAGTCTCGACCTCCGCATATCCAATTTAAAGCTAACAATTTAAGCTATTCGTAAAAGCGGTAACAAGCAGTGTAAGGGAATAGAAAATAACAATCATTACATATTCATTGAAGTAAATCTTCTTTACAATTGTTGTGATTAGAAACTCGATGAGACGAAAATACATGACGATAACGAAACAAAAACATAAGTGTAAAGGTTCAAGTCGGCGAGAAAATTAGATGTATTTAAACATTATGTTACATTCCCAATCTCCGCTTTGTTTATGAAATTTTACTTCTGCCATGTGTTAATTACACACACTTTTTTATTTATATCTTCCTAGTTCTGCGGTAGACAAAGGTCTCGATCATTAATTTGTTGTCTCGCGAATCACCTTTCACGAATACTACTAGAAACTACTAGACAGAAATTCACGATGAAGCAGACCGACGACGGACTTCTGGTACTGGGATCACCAATCTGCTTGCCAAGCGTTACTATAATGGTAAACTCTCCTGTGGGAGAGGTCTATGTCCAGCAGTGGACTATAACGTTCCCTTATGTTTGTATATATGTATAAGATAAGACAACCTCGATCATATTTCTGCTTCTAAAATATCATTAATTCATCATTATCTCTGATACAGTATACGAGAACATTACACAAGTATGTCCCAAGAGGTCTCAACGGTACACCTCTTGTTATTACTTGGCTCGTCTCATAATTGATGTACGAGACAAATTTAGACCTCTCTCTAGTTATGTGACCTAAACTAATAAGAACTTCAAAATAAATAGGTGAAGTTCACCTGTTGTTATTTATTTTTGGAGCATAATATTTATGCTGAACTTTTTGTTATTAAATTAGAGCGAAATAAAAAAAATAACAGACATGGGTGGGATTCGAACCCGCGACCTCCACCATCCTGCTCTTTCCACGGAGCCACCATGTTCACACGCATTAGTTGAAATTGTAAATGTCTTTCTTTATGCTTGTTATAGCATTGACAAAATCTACCAGAAGAATTTTTTTATTAATCTTTACTTTAATAGTGATATTATAGTCACGATAGCCGAGTGGTTGGGTGGTCGGAATTTCGAGTCAAGAGACCCGAGTTCGATCCCCAGGTGGCAGGCTCGTACCAAAAGGTTTTTCAAAAACTTACGTACGAATGATATCGTTGGCTTGGACATACAGACGGCGACGGGTACACCACCTGTCACGTTGTCCCGAAAATATCTGCGGTGGAAGGTGGGTCGAAGGGACTTAATTGTCTAGACTCGACCTCTGTCTACCCCTGTATTGGGAATTGCGTGAAGATATTTATTGTTTTTTTATTTTACTTTAATATTTAATAACTGAAGTTTCTAAAAACAGTTGGAACTGTTTATGTATGGTGTAACCTTCGGCATTAAGAAGTTAGTTCTGAAAATTGTTTGACTAATAGAAAGGGATATTGATCTAGAACGTTAAAATCTCCCAATTTTTTTAAAGTGTACTGGCAATACCAAACATTACTAGTACCTATATCTGGTACCCACCCTAAATAAGCTGCAATACTTTAGTCTTGTTTTATGGAGTGATTAACGACACTAGTATTAGCGGACCCGCGGAGTCGGGTTACCTTATGTTTCCCAGCCCGCACCCTAATAACCCGATGACTATGCGACAGGTTTTTGGGTTAGTTATTACATCAGTTACACCGCAGTTTTCTAACAGAAATGGATGAGACTGTGATGTAATGTTGTACTCACCCAGACGAGTACAACAAGACATAAGACAGAGAAGGAGAAGTCGACAGGAAGATATTGCGTAGTTTCCCGAACTCTGCGCAGCCGAGTTGGATTCATCGATTGACCTCTGGGTCGAAGTTGGACTTACCCGGTTTGACAATTTGTCCCCGATACGAGTATACGTATTCGTCGACAATTTCGAGCGTAGTGTTCCCAACAACCAACGGCATTGGTCTCACATTGTGACAATGTGAGACCAATTAGTACCAGTAGTAAGGTGGAGAAGTATTAAATAATTAAATATCCTCTAATCGTGTACCCGTAGTTTTGCAACGAATATTCTTTTTTTAGCACAGCCGAATGGTTGTTGCGTAAGAATATACCAACCGCTTTCTTTTGAGTACCGATCATGGCTACCGATAGATGAGAACAGCCACCACCGATTAGCGGACTATTAGAATATTAGGAGAACATACATTACCAGATCAATAAACAGCTGAGCGGTGACGTGCAGCGCGTCGAAGGTGCGAGGTGTCTGGTACTGCGATCGCCAATCCGCGATTAGCTCCTATTTGGGAGGCACGTTAGAGCTAACCGTGGACACCTCCCATATGGGAGGATTAGAGCTAACTTATTGCGATGTATATTATTTAATAAAATAACTTTATTAAATAATATACCTCGCATAAAAACATAACCAACGGCTATAAAATAATTTAATGCGATTGTTGAAAGATATTACAATACCGCAATTCGTTTAAAACAGCAGTAAATGTCATAGAAATTGCAATCACCTTGAAGCCGCTCCCCGCGCGGCGGCGACGTGCAGCGTTTGCTTTAATTGCTTAATATCTGCGGTGAAAATTATAACTCGTTGTGTAATAATAATGTGATAATATTTAATGAAATAGTTTTCTGGGAAGTGCACTAAGAAAATAACTAGTAATGCCACATTCGGTCATCACCTGCCAAGGTGTTTCAATTAAACTTCGGTTTAGGTGGGCCTGAAGAACTTATTTGTCTCTATTTACCCCTGTTCCTGTCACTATACTGGGAAAATGCGTCTGTAAGAAAAAGATATTATAAAACATAAAAACAACTTTTATTCTCCTACGTCTACCATCAATGTCAGATATATATATATATATATATATATATATATATATATATATATATATATATATATATATATATATATATATATATATATATATATATATATATATATATATATATATATATATATATATATATATATATATATATATATATATATATATATATATATATATATATATATATAATATAAATAAATAATAAATATAAATAACTTCACGCAATTCCCAATACTAATAATAGACTGAGGTCTAGTCTAGACAATTAAGTCCCTTTGACCAACCTTCCACCGAAGATATTTCGGGACAACGAGACAGGTGGTGAGCCCGTCGCCGTCTTTATGTCCAAGCCAACATATATTTTGTACATAAGATTTTTGTCAAACCTATTGGTATTGCCACCAGGGGATCGAACTCGGGTCTCTTGACTCGATATTCTGACCACCCAACCACTCTGTTATCGCGACTTTTTTCTGTTTAAATTAGTACTACAATGTACCTGCATAGGTTTAAATTTAGATAAAAACAGATTGTATATCATATGGGAGGAGAAATTAACTATTTATTATATTGTTATTATTAGCTTCATACTTTCGGTATCAGAACAATTTATGTGATTTTCTTCCTACCCATGTATGTATTTTTTTTTTTTAATTCTGGTTCCCCTGACATGGGAGATCAGGGCCTTTTTTATTCTTTTTATGCTTGATTTTCTGTTTCTTTTCTTATCGCTTTACTTTTTGTTTTAATATAATGCTATTTCTTATATTGCATAGTTTTATTCTACTCAAAATTTTTAAATGCTTAATATTCTCTATATTGGAACTGGTAGCGTATTCTATTATATACGCCACAATTTCTTCCACGCCACAGTCACTTATGACTACTCACTTATTTTTATTTACTACTAGATTTGCTATATATTTACAGTATCTTATGAATCTATTTCTACTTTTCTCATTCCTAATTATATCACAAATATTTTCTTTATTAATTTTTATACCTATCGCAGCTTCCACATCGTATCTTTCCTTACCATAGATGGGGCACCCTGTAATAAGGTGAGTCACATTTTCCTTTTTCTCAGGGTCACATGCGCATGATGGGCTCTCCTTACATTTAAAGCGATGCAAGTAATCCGAGAACCCACCATGTCCCGTCAGCACCTGTGTTGCCTATGTATGTATTTAGCACTGCTTACTAAAATTGATTTGAAGCGATCGATGAGTAATTAAATTAGCATTAGAAAGCCTTGCCTCGGTCGCTGCGGGCGTCCAGAAACACTGACGGAGTAGCGCTCCCCCGCCCACTGATTAGAAGTGAATTTGTAGCACCTACCGTGACGTATTACAAATAGTCTATCAGTATATATATGTTTACTACTAAAATACATTGAAGTTTCCTTCCAGTTCCACCGTGTGTATTTATAGTAAAATTTTTACTGATGCGTGTGAGACACTGTGGCTCAAATGTTATTACGGTACGGCAGAGGTCACGAGTTCGAATTCGTTCGCCCGTGTCTGTTGATTTTTTAAGTTTCTCTTCACGACTTTCCCTATATATATGTCGCCGTCTTTATGTCTTAGCCAACATTCTAAATCGTACATACTTTACAGGTACAGGCGTGCTACCTGGGGATCGAACTGTCTCTTTGTCGGGTCTCTTGACTGGAATTACGATCATCCAACCACTCGGCCATCATCAGTGAAAAATTACTTAATTTCTCATTTAATTAATAACAAGAAATCCAGCATTAAAATATCAATAAAAAGCATCATACAGGATTCAATTCAACAGTCTTGAAGGGTATCAGCTCAGAAACAATTGGATTCATTGTTTTCTGGGGCTATGAGGCAAAGAAAGAAAGAATGAAAGAAAATGATTCTTATTTTCAAAAACCTATGGAGCTTGTGTTTGGTGTGCCAAGACTTTCCTATAGTCGTCTTGCGACACCCACGGAATGAAAGAAGGCGGTGTACCCTTACGCATAGAGCAAATATTTTTTTATTTAGTTTAATTTGTTTCAAGATATTTTTGATCAAAATAGAGATCAGGTTTGAGAGATAATCTTATCATTAAAATAGATAAGGGCGTGCATCGATAGTTTGGGTACGTCGAGCGTATAGATGTGCACCTACATGTGCATGTAAGAATAAAATGATGTATTTGAAAGAAGCGAAATGGTTCTGATTTCTCTGCCTGCCCAGTCAGGGTCTGTGCGTGAAATGAAAAAAACATACACCTTTCCGACATTTTTCACCGTGTCCCCTACACAGCAGTCAGTGTGTAATTATTTGTGTTTTAACTGATGCGTGTGGGTGGTGGTTTTGAGGTAAGAGTGTTTTACGATACGGCGGAGGTCGCGGGTACAAATCTCGAACGTGTCGGTTGATTTTTTAAATTTCTCATTCATTTAGTAATGAAAAGTCCCACATAGCTTACATTCTTTAAAAATCAACAAGATGTGACAAAAGATATTTATTATTTAGGTAATACAAAGATGGAAGATTTTCAGTAAGAATGCCGCACGAAGATGCGGGCAAAACTTCGCACTTCATAAAGCGTATCGCTACGAAATTTCGTAAACTTTTTCTTACAGTCGACTTATGTCATAAAACTCGCGAGGAGCCATCAATCATAACCGCTGTCGATGCAAAAAATGTAGTGAACTGGATATTGGAGCCTATTAATCGTTACGGACGTGATGACCAAAAATCGAAAAGTTAATTGTCATTTTTTTATAAAAATGGAGGCAAACGAGCAGGTGGTTCACGTGATGGAATAGGGGGAGGGGGATGTGTAGGCCTCCGGTTACCTGCACTCATCAGACGAAACGCAGAAGTTTATTAGACTTCGACTTCACGCCGGTATTTTGTGAGGTCGTGGTACTTTCCCGGTCGCCGGCCCATTCATGCAACAACAAAAGCTGATGCTTGGCTCTACCACTATTAATATATTCAAAAACAATTGAAGTAACGGCGTTTCTTTCGCTTGTTTCTTCTCCGTTATAGAAATCTCATTACAAAACGGTGGTAATTTAAAAATATGCCAATCTATCAATGTAACTAATATACTAAAAAATCTATTAATATGGATAAATATTACTGGTGTGGTGTCTGCATTCAAATTTACCACTCCCTCCCTTTCTTCTCGTGGGAGTTGTAAAAGACGACTAAGAGAAAAGCACTTAAATAGAAATTGCCGATAGTTGGCAGGCTAATCATCTCTAAAAATACTAGATCAAAATTAAGCAGATCTCTAACTCTTTCGGGAAAGTTATAGTACCATAGTACTCAGTAGGCTATAGTACCAACTACCAGCGACCCTGCCTTCGAAGCAAACGATTCAAATCTCGAAAGAGACCAACATTTGTGTGATGATTCTAATTACCAGGAAGATTTCATGTTCATATAAATATTTATTAACGTCAGTACACCTAGGTAAGTTTATTGGATAATTAGCATGGACATTATGACAGCGATAGACTCACTACCTGTCACGCTGTCCCAAATAAGCCTCGGTGAAATGTGAGCTGAAAGAAATGAGGTCAACGGAGGAACCGTTGAACCTGGTATTGCAAAAAGCTATATTTATCTTCACGCAATTCGCAATACAGGGGTAGACAGAGGTTTAGTCTAGACAATTAAGTTCGTTTGACCCACCTTCCACCGAAGATATTTTTGGGACAACGTGACAGGTGGTGAGCCCGACGCCTTTCGTCTTTATATCCATTTTGAAAAACCCATTGGTACGAGCCTGCCACCTGGAGATCGAAGTCGGGTCTCTCAACTCGTAATTCCGACCATCCAACCACTCGACTATCGTGACTTCAATGTGCAAACTTGTTCAATTAAATAAGAGAATATATTATGATATTAAATTACATTATTTCGCATACAACAATAAAATGGCATATGTTGAGTGTGCAATGACTCTACACACGTAGAGTCTACACGTGATGATAATTTGTTTCGAGACGAAACAAGTGACTCGTAATTAAGTGTCGTGAGGTATGGTATGTTGCCTGGTGTCGAGTGCAGTGCCTATAGTGTGGTGGTGTATTCTGTAGAGTTAGTGCACGCATCTGTGGGAGGGAGGGCGGTACTCTTCTTCTCTTCGGATCAGGTAATTTGTGCCATTTATTCATTTTCGCTTGACGACCCAATAGCCGACTTGGTTTTACTTCGAAGCTGAGGGTTTTTTTTTTAACATGTACTGCCGCGTACGGCGTGCAATCATAATTAAATTTATATTAAAATGTTTATTTCCCATCAATCTAAAAAAGAATCTTTCCATAATTCTATTCCATAAGTCTTAAATTTTAAAACAGATTTATGTAATAGTTCAATAAATAACCTACAATTTATATAATGTTACAAATAAATTTAAATTACAATATAAATAATAAAAAATTAATTAGTTAAGTCAAATCACAATTAGTTAATTAAATGTCAATTTGGTATTTAAATAATCATTAACACTGTAAAAGCAGTAATCTAAGAGCCATTTACACAACCTATTTTTAAAAAATTATACAGGTTGCGAGTTTGAATCCCGCTAGAGGCAAACATTTGTGTGATGAATATGAATGTTTGTATTCGAGTCCTGAAAATTAATATGGCGATAGGCTCACCACCAATTTCCGAAAAGTAATGCTGTCTTTTAACTGTCTATCAAACGTGTATTAACTAATTTGTTCGATTGATTTAATTACATTGCCACTAATTGTCAATGTACTGATGATAATGGGTTAAATTCTGGAAATGTTCATGCATCAATCCCTGCTTTCGCTTTAAAAATAACCCAAATTTGATCCTAGGACGACACCAATAAATTGTTAATAGCAATTTAAGTGCTGAAATTTTTATGATGAGTTAAGCGATAAAAGAAGAAGAACTATAACGTTCGTAAGACCTTCGTCATGACATCATGCTTATTACGTCTCAGAAAAAACATTTAACAAAAATGTTATCTAATTGTCCTTATTCACGCAGTCCTTTTTATTTCGCAGAAAGGTCTGCCTGGAAGAATTTGCTATTTCAGTGAGAAGGCCACCCTTTGTACAACCATATTAAAACTTCAGAGATAATTTTGATTTCGCTAAGTTCGGTTAGGTTTTTCATTCCCAAAACTGGGGTAGATAATTAAGTCTTTTCACCAACCATTCGTCGAAGATATTTTTTGAGATAACTCGACACGTGGTGACTCTGTCGCCGGGTCTATGTCCAACCCAACGATATAAATACCGTATAAATACGTGCCTATCTCCAGGGGATCGAACTCGGTTCTCTAGACTCGAGTTCCGATCAACAAACCACTCGACTATCATGACTTTGTAAGTTAGTTTTATGAAAGAAGTGCTTGAGTTTGTTTAATTACTTTACATTATTTAACTCGTTGACCTTTTGCTCGCGAATTCTTTCCTCCAAAGGCAGCAGATCGTACTGAGCTTTGTTTTTGTAGATATTTGCGTTTTTTCCACAAATAAAATGTTCAGCGTTATGATATGACATTAACGAGTTATTTTGTACAATAACTGACACCAGCGGAGACTGAACCCCCGACATTTTTCTATCGATTCCTGCCGTGAACTTTTACCGGCCGTTATGTATGTATTTCAGTTATGTACTATTCGTCTAAACAAGTAAGCTATTACTAAATCATTGATTTCAAAAGGCGTTCTTTTCATTATCTGATACAGTTGATGCCATTAGCGATAAATCTACAAACCTCTTTAAATGGCCTCGCCCCACACGTGCGAGAGGGGCGAGGCCATCCTCGAGGGCGAGGACATCGAGGAGAACCTTTCCCGGCGCCTCCAATACCCGACACGACTTGTGAGATCATCGGCGGTGTCACGTCTGCGGACAATTTGTTCTAACGCACGCTGTTACTTTCGTTTGTAAAAATGTATATATTAGTACATTGTATGCGTGCAATATCATATAGAAATTAGACTAGAATATAGAATACTATATTGAAACTGGAATAGACTTTTTTCACAAAACAATTGTAAACTTTTCCCTAGCTGGATTTTATGTTCCAAGCATTTAGCCGTCAAATAATTTTTTTTCATTTGTAAATACAGAATATGTCATAGTGGTACATAGTGGTCATAGTGGACATGGGTCTTATGGAGTAATTATTAAGAATCTCTGTATTTAACCCGAAGGTTATACACATTCTTAAAATTAATTACGTAAATAATAATTCATTAATGTACTTAATTAAATATACTAATGTTAGTAATCCCTTTATATATTAGATGAGCAACAATCATAGGTTTAGAAATTTACAGAGACAATATAGTATTCACAAGCAATACGACAATATTAGAGATCAATATGGAATTTAATTACGACGCGGCAGATATCACGTCGAGTTATTCCACTAAATCGCCTACGTGGTTCTATCCCGCGAACGGGCGGTGGCTGCCGGGCTCGCAGATCTATTTTCTTTATACAAATACTGGCGGGGATCAAATCAGGATAAGAAGCAAGAGTGCATCAAATGTAGCAGGACAAAACCGTAGCTGTATGACGACCTATATGAACGATTTATATGAACGAGAGTTGTACGCACAGATTTTAATGCGAGCTCTGAGATCCCGGGTTCATTTCCCGGACGGATCAATGTAGAAAACCACTTTTTCTACATTATCTCACATCATGGCACTTGTGATACTTTCGTTGTTTCTGATTCCATAAAACGCGTGCTCCAGAAACTTACGTAGAGCAACTTATCTGTTGTTGTCCCTGACTATGTGTGTATATATTTACTTATTATTATTAGAATCCGGAACATTCTGTATTCTGAGCTATAATCGGCATAGTTTCTTATGTGGAAAGAAATTGGTTTACATATAACGGAGTTATGAGCTATCGAACATAAAAAGAGGTGACCCTAATTGAGAACTTCTCTTTTTTTGGAGTCGGTTGAAAATATCTGTTGTCCATACAGCTGATGTAACAAGATACGTCTCCGGTGGCACAAAGTCTTTGCTACGAGACAGCTGAAGTCTGATGCCGCGCAGAAGTCAATGTCTTTGGAACATCCCGCTCCGGGCAGATTGAAAAGGGGATACATAATTTACAACTTTAGGACTGGACTTTGTTGTGTTGTTTATGTACAATTATACGTGAAAGTATGCAGTGCGTAAAGTGAATGTTGTCACTTTGTGTGTTGTGTTCAATACAAGTGCTTTTGGTGCTTACTTTGGGATCAAAGCAATGTGTGTGATGTTTTCCCAATATTTGTATCTCGTATGTATGTATGTAATTTTGTAGTCGATTTATATAAATTTTAGAACCTTTAAGGTTTTTAGTAGTCACGCTACGAGTGGTTGGTTAGTCGGAATTTCGAGTTGAGAGACCCGAGTTCTATCCCCAGGTGGCAGGCTCGTACCAGTGGGTTTTCCCATACCTTATGTACAAATTATATCGTTGGCTTGGACAAAAAAAAGGCAACGGGCTCACCACCGGTTACATTGTCCCGAAAATATCTTCAGTGGAAGGTGGGTCGAAGGGACTTAATTGTCTAGACTAGACCCCTGTCTACCCCTGTATTGGGAATTGCGTTAAGATATAATTTTTTAGGTTTTTTTTTATATTTAGCAAAATTTTATATAGAAATGTAATCAAATTAACAGTTGCAAAACTTTTCTGCCTTGTAATCGCCTGAGTTGGTTACTCTGTAACCCATTTATGTTTTCGACTAACAGTCTTTTGTTTTAGCAAAGGTTTATATGCTGCAGTTATTATCAACCAAATGAACCCTTTTGTCCCTTTGCCACGGGAAATGTTAGTATAAATTTACTTTGAACCTTCTGTTGGTTCATATAATTTCGTTAAATATTCAAACGTATTTAAATACGTAGTAAAATCTATACAAATGGTACAGTTGATGACTTAATGTAAGAAACCCCGTCTCCATCAATCAAAGCCCCCCGTAAAGTGGCGGCTGACAAGCGTGAATCAAGATTTTTCTGGCCCTCGTTCACCCGACCACACTCGTAGATAGGTTACCATATGCGCATACTACGTTCAATGGTTAAAATCTATGAATTATAAAAAAAAAAAATTTAAAAGTTCAACTGACACGGGTGGATCCGCGACCTCTGCAGTACCGTATCCATTGCTGCAATATGTTAGAAGTAAGAATAGTTTCTGGCAGTTATTGTCAACGCTCCTAAGAGGGCTACGAATTACAGATTTCAAATTTCAACTAATGGCAGTAGGACAGGGTTATTCGGAGGTAAGAGAATACCCAATTGTCAGTTGATTTATTAAATTTCCCGTCTATTTAACAACATAAAGCTCAGCACGGCTTAAATGCATTAAAAATCATCTGAATTGCACCATGTATAAAATATTTCTCATTTCGCGCTTGAAGTCCTTTGCCGTTGAATACATAAAGAGGTGAGTAATAAATGATAAAACTTTGATCACGTGTTTGTATTGTTTATGATAGTAGCACTTCAGTTTCCATGTTTTTATAAATATAACTTTATTCGTTCGTCTTGAAAATAATAATAAAGTTATAGAATTCAGATATTCAGGGACGACGGTCATCATAGGATCAGAGCACTGCAGTACAATTGCTTGCACGTGTGTTATGAAAACGGAAAAAACTTATTTACCACATATCCAGACCCGAGACAATGCAGAAAATGTAGTTTTCCACAATGATTCGACAAATATTTCTTAGTTTAAAAGACAAAACTTATGTGTGGAGCTTCATGAAGAAGTTTGACAAAATTCGTTACACCCTGAATTTCTAATTTAGACACGAATAGGAAAGAAAGAATTATATTTACTAACGAATTGATGAAATAGAAACAACACTTTCACAACAAATAACGTAGCGTAAAACTTATACAGTTTTTATATCGTGTAATATTTAGAAATAACAAAATAATACAACTATAAATGCGGATTATCCTTTCAGTGGGAGATGACCCAAATGTAACATGTTCTCATGAGATTATAGGATGCCGAAACAAAATTCCACAAAAGCGGGTAATTGTACATTTGTGTAGATCCGAAGCCTGCGTTGTTCGGATACAGAGGCTTACCGAGTAATCTTCGATGGGCTCATCTGCTCTTGTGCTCCCGAATCTAAACTGCGTAGGACTTTACTCCTAAACCAGTACTCAATTATGTATATAATTCATATCTAATAGTCACAATAGCTGAGTGATTGGGTGATTGGAATTCTAGTCGAGAGACCCGAGTTCGATCCTCAGCTGGTAGGCGCGTACTAATGGGTTTTTTCAAAAACTTATACACGATTTTTATCGTTTGCTTGGATATAAAGATGGCAACAGTCTCACCACTTCTCACGGTGTCTCAAAAATATCTTACTCAGGTCCGTTTTATACTAATTATAACAATTTACGACGTTATTAAAATAAAGAGAAAAAACATATCATTATAATTTCAACTGACACGGGGGGGACTCGAACCCACAACCTCTGCCGAATCGTGGCAACGCTCTTACCTCCGAGCCACCTTGTCTTGCCACGGTTTTATTTTTTATAAATATCTTCACGCAAATCCCAATACAGGGGTAGATAAAGGTCTAGTCTAGACAATTAAGTTCCTTTGACCCAACTTCCAACGAAGATATTTTCGGGACAACGTGACAGGTGGTGAGCCCATCGCCGTCTTTATGTCCAAGCCAACGATGTAATTCGTACATACGTTTTTTTAAAAACCAATTTGTACGAGCCTGCCACCTGGTGATCGAACTCAGTTCTCTCGACTCGAAATTCCGACCACTCAACATTTTTTCTCTTTAACTTAATAACATAAAAGTTCAGCATAACTCATATACTTTAAAAATCAATAACAAATTTGCAGTTAATAATAATAGTAATGAACTTTATTTCGTTATTTTTAGTTTGCATTTTTTTGAAAATGTAATAGCAGTGACTAAAAACTGCCTGAGACACATGACTCCGCTCGAAGGCTGGGCTGCTACCAACCAGGATATCGGGTCGTCTGTCCGGTCATGGTGTAGCAAGTAACGCCTTTAGTAAATTACACTTTAATTAAAACTTTGCAGGAAGAAAATATAAAAAGTAAGCTAGATGTGAAAATCAATTTCCGAAACAAACAATCCGTTATAATATTGGCGGAGCAAAGACGCCGACGTTCAGATTACTTCTTCCAAATATTATTCCAAATACAATTCCAAATATTATACTACTATTGTTTATCTTCACCCCAATAGTGGAGTACTCAGAATTCTAGACGGTAATTCTTTTTTTCAGTTTTAAAATATTGCATATTATTGTATTTTATTTAAAATGAGGTGTCCTGTGGATTAATTCCCTGTAAATAGCAGTGTATTAGTCACGATAGCCGAGTGGATGGGTGGTCGGAATTTCGAGTCGAAAGACCCGAGTTCGATCCCAAAGTGGCAGGCTCGTACCAATGGGTTTTTTCAAAACCTATGTATGATTCATATCGTTGGCTTGGACAAAAAGACGGCGACAGGCTCACCACCTGTCACGTTGTCCCGAAAATATCTTCGGTGGAAAGTGGGTCAAAGAGACTTAATTGTCTAGAGTAGACCTCTGTCTACCCCTGTATTGGGAATTGCGTGAAGATATTTATTTATTTATAAATAGCAGTTTTCCCAAAACATATCTTCTGTAAAAGATGGGTCGAAATTACTTAATCGTCGCGACCTCTGTCTACCCCTTCGGAAATGGCGTATAGATACTAAATACAAATTTCAAATACTGCGGTTATTGTAGTCCGGTTATTGTGGGCAGAAACTCTGCAGCTTCTTTATAAAAAGTATCTTTCCCACAAAAGTTTGTCAACCTACGAGTACTAAGCAGTGGGCAATCAAACTTAATATCTGGTAGATTAAACACAGAAAAGAGTTTGAGAGCGCGGCGTGTTCGATATGTCTCAACACCTTTCTAAAGACATTTACTTTGTTAAAAGAGTGTAAGATGAGTTTATTACTTCTACTTTATCAATAGAGTCACAGTCAGTTGAGTGGTCGGAATATCGAGTCAAGAGACGCGACTTCAAACCCCAGGTGACAGTCTCGTATCAATGGGTTTTCAAAACTTATGTTCCAATTGTATCGTTGGCTTGGACATAAAGACGGCGTCGGGCTCACCACCTGTCACGTTGTGCCTAAAATATCTTCGGTGCAAGGTGAGTCGAATGGACTAATTTGTCTAGACTACCTCTGTCAACCCCTGTAATGGGAACGCCGAAAAGATATTTTTTTACATTACTACTGTTAGCACCCGACGTCGTTCAAACTCGTCTCGAATTTTATACGGGATCTTTCAATTTTCCAACTATATATATATATAAATATATATATATATATATATATATATATATATATATATATATATATATATATATATATATATATATATATATATATATATATATATATATATATATATATATATATATATATATATATATATATATATATATATATATATATATATATATATATATATATATATATATATATATATATATATATATATATATATATATATATATATATATATATATTTATATATATATATATATATATATATATATATATATATATATATATATATATATATATATATATATATATATATATATATATATATATATTGCTTCTTGACTATTTTTAGTGACGTCTGTATGAACTTTTAACAGTGATGGGTATATTTAAAATAGACATTATAGGTCGATGTCGATGCGTTACTAATAAATACAAGTGAGCCAGTTTATTAGGAGCTCGATATAATTCGTCGAAGCCAACGATATAATTCGTACGTAAGTTTAAAAAAAAAACCCATTGGTATGAGCCTGCCAACTGGGGATCGAACTCGGATCTCTTGACTCGCAATTCCGACCACCCAACCACTCTGCTATCGTGACTATTGGCATTTAGGTATAACAAAACATTGAAATAATTAGATTATTCAATATTTTAGGAAGATAAAAATCTGTAAGGGGAGAGGGGTTAATAGTACTCGCTTATGGTGGCTCTTGAAAATTTTCTTTTTTTCGTGGCTTATATACATAGTCAGGTCATAAGTATTGTCACACAGTAAAAACTTTTCTTTTAAAATGCTGGCCACAAAAAAGTTTATTGATTTCGAATTTCGAATTGTTCATGAAAAATAAAACTACGTACTTTTTACAATTTTACTCATCATTTTTAAATATGGTGTGGGCGCTTAAAGAAGACCGTGTTGCAGTTATTGCGTTGCCTCATTGCGGTTACGCGCCAATTCAAGTTTTTGACATACTGAAAAATTTGAATATAACCAAAAGATTCGTTTATCGTATCATCAAACGATATAATAAAGACTCTAGTATAGACGACAGGTCAAGAAGTGGTCGCCCTCGGTCTGTTAGGACTTCAGCAGTGATAAAAGCTGTGAAGGCTCGAATTCAAAGAAATCCAAGACGTAAGCAGAAACTGTTGGCCCTTCTGATGGGGTTAAGCAGAACCACGGTGAAATGGGCGTTAAATGAAAACTTAGGGTTTCGAGCATATCGACGAAAACAGGACATTGTTTGAATGCGTGTCTAAAGCACCTGAGACTGAAGAGATGCCGCGCTTTGTTTAAGCGGTACGCGGGAAAAAAATATCGGGAAATTCTTTTTTCGGATGAAAATTTTTTTACCGTAGAAGAGAGCTACAACAAACAAAATGATAAGGTGTACGCACACAGTAGTGAAGAAGCGAGCAACCGAATTCCGCGTGTCCAACGAGGTCATTTTCCATCCTCGCTCATGGTATGGTTGGGAGTTTCTTATTGGGGCTTAACAGAGGTACATTTTTGCGAGACAGGTGTAAAAACGAATGCAGTTGTGTATCAAAATACAGTCCTGACAAACCTTGTGGAACCTCATACCATGTTCAATAACAGGCACTGGGTATTCCAACAAGATTCGGCGGCAGCTCATAGAGCGAAGAGCACACAAGACTGGCTGGCGGCGCGTGAAATCGACTTCATCGGACACGAAGACTGGCCCTCCTCCAGTCCAGATTTGAATCCGTTAGATTACAAGATATGGCAACAATTGGAGAAAAAGCGTGCTCAAAGCCTCATCCCAATTTGGAGTCACTCAAGACATCCTTGATTAAGGCAGCCGCCGATATTGACATGGACCTCGTTCGTGCTGCGATAGACGACTGGCCGCACAGATTGAAGGCCTGTATTCAAAATCACGGAGGTCATTTTGAATAAACTTTATTGTCATAAGAATCTATGTTTTGTTAAGTTCATTTTGGTATATAAATAGTTACATAATGAATAAACGTGTTTTAATTATTTTAGGTTAAACATGTAACAGAAATTATGACCTGACTAGGTATATTGACACGTGAAATACTTTTTTTACACATTTAATTGCTCATCCGTACACTCAAAGTTTTTTTTTTATCCGTACACTCGCAGTAAATATGAACAAACGAGCGCGCGGCGCGAACGAGGCGCGGGTGTAGCGCGGAGGCGGCGACGGTGAGCGTGCCGGCTCACTGGGCCGGAAGGACGCGCGGTGGAGCCACTTCGAATAGAGCTTTATTCTTAAGTCGCAGACTTAGAGGGAAAGGACTTATTCGAAACTTACATTCTGATTTTATTTGCACCTTATTTTTTTATTATTATTATTACTGTAAAACACTTAATGTTAATAATAAGCTTAGTAAAATAAATTAACATCTTAAGGTGTCAGGAACTATCCTGACGGGGTCGCCACAAAAAACAGATTGCCAAGTGTCACGAGCCACACACACCACTTACGTAACGACACATACGTAATCCATAATAAACACATAACACATAAATAAGACTCCAGTAATTTAAATTTCCTTAAAAAATTGCTTTACAACTTTTCATTTTCAAAAGGGAGAGACATGGGTGATCTGTTTATTCTTCACCATTAAATAACAAACAGCCATACAGTCGGGGAAATTATTACTAACGCAATCGTGTCGCAGTATCCTGTAATTACGCTCGCTTAAGTTTCTTGTTAAACGACCGGGAAAGTGATCAAGGTATGTTCTGCGAAGTCGACATCACCAAAATGTGTGCCTAACACAAATTTATAACGTTTTTGTACACAAAAATACGATTGATAGTCACGATAGCCGAGTAGTTGGGGTATCGGAATTGGAGTCAAGAGACCCGAGTTCGATCCCCAAGTGGCAGGCTCGTACCAATGGGTTTTTCTAAAACTTAAGTACGAATTACATCGTTGGCTTGGACATAAGGACGGCGACGGGCTCACCACCTGTCACGTTGTCCCGAAAATATCTTCGGTAGAAGGTGGGACGAAGGGACTTATTTGTCTAGGCTAGACCTCTGTCTACCCCTGTATTGGAAATTGCGTGAAGATATTTATTATTATTTATAATTTTTAATGGTGGCAAAGGAAATTATTACCAGGAAACCTGCACGTTTAAGAAAACGTTTGACGATCTCTGTGGACGAGTATTGTATACTCAGGTTTTCAAGATGTCGCCATCTCTAAGGTCTTGGGTTTAATTCCCGGACGGGACACGACTTTCACGAATCCGCTTACAAACCATGCTGACGATATCATGTAAGACCTACTCCGTGCTACAATGTTTTTTTTATACTATATTCTGTTTAACTCTATTTAACTATAAACCAAAACATTCATACAGCAGAAATAATAAAACATTTTGACTTTATTTACGTATGAAAACCGGCATACGTTTATTAAAAACAAACTCCTCTCAAAAGAGACACGTAATTCCATTTGAATACAAGTTTACAACATGAAAGACGAACCGTAAAGGGGACTATGTCACTTCCGGGCTGATCTATTCCATTGCCACACTCGGTCCTCGAGAGCAGTGTAGGAGATTTGCGACATCAAAAACATACTTAAATAAGATGTTAAATTATTTTGGCTAACGCTCGGTATTTTTATTGAATTATCGTATTTTGAAAAGATGTTTTACTAATAAATGTTATTTATTTGATACAAACTTTGACACTCACTTACTGGTTGCGCCATTTCCACCGAACTTCGTACTTGTTGTTTTCAAATTGTGTAGTCTTCAATTATCACCCATAACTTTCTATATTTTTTTCTTTTCCGCACACGTCTTCTGTGTTAATTTGTCAGTAACAGGGTCCCGGTGCAATAGCGCGACGTCGACGTGCCCGCACCGCTCCCGAGGGCAGCACTCAGAGCAGTTCGTTGCTGGCAGTTTGCACGGACTGCTAATAGATATTCGGAGATAGCATGATAAAAAATGTACGAAGATGAGGATCAATGAAATTGTTTCCTAGATTTTTATTGAAGCCAATATAAGGCAGTTTACTTTGCGGTTCTACATGTACGTTAATGCGTATTAACATGAAATATGTATTAGTAGTGGTGAGCCCGTCACCATCTATATAACCAAGCCAAAGGTATAATTCGTACTTATGTTTTTGAAAAAACCCATTGGTACGAGCCTGCCACCTGGGGATCGAACTCGGGTCTCTCGACTCGAAATTCCGGCCTTCCAACCGCTCGGTAATCGTGACTTTTGCTTATAATTTTAACCGTCATTTCTATAAAAAATAATCACATAAATTAGCCGAGAACTAAATCAAACTTGTAATTAAGCCACTCCAAAGTATAAATTCAAATGTTAACGACTTAATGAAACCTCTGCGTTCTACTTTATACATGTTGCTTGATTATGGATTCTGCAGCGCACTCGCGCGTACCTACCTTGAAGCTAATTAGCACTCCTTTACTGATGATCTTAGGTTTGGTTGCTTTCAGCTACGCAAGTTAGCTGGGTGTGACTCTTGGTGCTGAGTCCTATCAACGTAATCACGGGCTATGTGGTATGGTCCATGACAACCAGTACCAGATGCCTGTGCCGAGTAATGGACGAGAGGCATACACACCGGTATCTATGGTGTCGTTTGTTTTTGTTTTTGACCCAGTCGGGTCAATGTAGAAATATTTTTTTCTAAATTTTCTCGGGTCAATGTGTTTGTGGTAACTTTGTAGTTTCTGATTCAATAAAAAATGCTCAAGCTAATCAGATTAGGATCAAAGCGATGTATGTGATTTTGTCTTTATCTACGAATATATGTATTTATTTATGAGCTTAGGATGACATTCTTTGATATAAGCTCTGCACCATGCAGTAGGAATAACATTAGTTACCCGTATCATTACTAGTACCGTATTTAATTTACTCTCAATAATACATCTTATTCTTGTCCAGTAAGCATTATAGAATAGCCACAATAGATAAGTATCCTACCATATCTGGATTGAATATCTAAACAGGAAACCCAAGTTAGAACTCACGGAGGAACGCTATCAATCAATCAATCAATCAATCAATCAATAATTTATTTGCCAGAATGTAGGTAACATTAGTTCTTAATATTTTATAAAATATAGCCCTATACATTCTGCCTTATTGAGGCATGCAAAAGTTTAATTACAATATAAAAAAAATATAATAAATTTAATAGAAAAAATTTTGAATTTATATAAACATAATATTTAGTTGAACATAATTAAAGTAAATTATAATAATTGTGAATAATACTAATAATTAAATAACAAATGTCAAGAAATATCAATTACAATTTATACATTTACACTAGAAAGGTATATTATCTCTAAGGAAATCGTCAATAGAATAATAACATTTCTCAGTTAAGAGTTTTTCAGCTTATTTTGAAATAACCCGCTAGACAACAGTCTCCAACTTTGTGGTAATTTATTATATATGTTTGGAGCCATACAACATACACTTTTGGACATTAGTGTTGTTTTTGTACGTAGACTTTATGTTTATCTCGTCTATTGCGAATAATTATATCTGAAACTTTTGGAAATAATGTAGGATTATTTTTACAAACATTACACTTTCATATATATACAGCGATGGGAACGTCAGCAATTTATATTTTTAAAATATGGCAAACAAGATTCTTGTGCATTGACCTTAAACATTGCTCGAATGCACCTTTTGTGACTTAAATATAATATTTGCGTCCGTTGAATTCCCCCAAAAGATAATTCCATATCTAATATTAGAGACTATGAGACCATGGTATGTTATAAGTAGTGTCTCAATACTTATCTGGGGAGCTATTTTATACAAAGCATAAGCAGCACTATTTATTTTTTTAGACAAATGTTCAATATGATATTTCCAATTTAATTTACTATCTATGTTAAGTCCTAGGAATTTAGTCATGTCAACGTCTTCGATTTTATTATTGTCATAGGTAACGTCAGGATAATTGGAAGCAGCTGTATTGCGTTGTCGAAAATGAATTATTTTAGTTTTACTTAAGTTGATTTTTAAATTATTGTTTTTTAACCAATTAATAATTAAATTTAAAGTTGTTAAAATGTCATTTTTATAATTGTTAGTATTTTCACATTTAATTGTTACAGTACTGTCATCAGCAAACAATGTCATAGGTTGATTTGTAACACGAGGTAAGTCATTTATATATATTATAAAAATGAGTGGACCAAGTACACTACCCTGGGGAACGCCATATTGTACTATACGTTCATTTGGTAAATGCGTTTCTTCAAGATTGGTTTTTAAATTAATACTTGTTATTTCAGTGTATTGTTTTCTATTATCTGAATAAGATTTGATAAGCTGTAGTGGTATTCCTCGAATTCCATAACATTCTAATTTTAGAAGTAGTATTTTATGGTCAACATAGTCAAAAGCTTGTGTCACATCACAAAAAACAGAACAAATGGGAGTTCTGTTGACTACATTTACTAATATACTGTACAGCTACTCATAAATAGCCATTTTTATAGTTTTGTTTTCTCTAAATCCCTTTTGTTCTTTGCTAAACATGTTGCTCGATTCAAAGTATTTATAGAGTGCTATATAAATGTACTTTTCAAATATCTTTGCCATTATAGGTATTAAGGATATGGGTCTATAATTCTCCATGTTTTCTTTATCTAGTTTTTATGTACGGGTTTAATAATAGATATTTTAATGCATCTGGAAATACACCGGTACTAATACTTAGGTTAATAATGTGAGATAATGGGTCACTGATAATATTAGCAGCACATTTTATTATTTTAGTACATACGCCGTCAAATCCTACGCTGTTTGAATTTTTAGAGATTTTATTATTTGTAAAACATCATTTGGTATGCATGGTTTGAGAAAAATGACTCTTTTTAGTCGTTATGAAAGTCGTCACATTGCTTTCTGAATTTTTGGTTGGTACAATTTTGTCAATAAAAAAATCATTAAACACGTTCGCTATCTCGTTCGGGTCTGTTATTTTGTTATTTTTATTTAATACTATTTTTAATGGGGTCTTTTGGACGTTTTTGTTTTACGCTATTAATAATACTCCAGGTTGCTTTAGACTTGTTTGATGCCGTTTGTATTTTATGATTATTTTGAGCCTTTTTAGTTAAATTTATAATTTTTCTAAATGTTTTAGAATATTTATGGATTTTTTTTTTAAATTTTTTCTGACAGTTTTATCTCATTTCCCATAGTAATTTTCTTTTGATTTTACTACACAATTTTATACCACGTGACAGCCATTGTACTTTATTGTTAGTTTTTAAGGTTATAATTTTATACGGAAAACAAAGGTCATATAATAATTTAAAGTCCTCAATAAAACTATTGTATGCATTGTTAGAATCATGTGAATCATAAATATCACTAAAAGATATTTTTTTTTTAATTTTTTAAGAATTTATTTAAGTTATCCTGCGAATAGTCACGGCGCTTAATACGCCAGTATTTCAACGTAGAAATTGTTTTTATTGGATATGAAATAATTTGGGCTGTGTGGTCTGATAACGCAAACTCTGTAACATCAGTGGCACATGTCTGTTTATAGCTATGTGCGAAATTGTCAATACAGGTTTGACTTTTAAGTCTAGTGGGTTGTCTCAACACAAGCTTTAAATTATAATTTAAGAGCAAACATTCGAAATCTTGAGTCATATTGTTACTTTTAGGAAATCCATATTAAAGTCTCCAGCTACTAAGATAAACTCGTAATTCTTTTTGATAATTCATTCAATGCCTTCTCAAATTTGTACAGAAACCTAGATAAATTATTTAATTTTATCACCTACAATTTTTTCGAAACCTATTTATGCTTACCACATGTCATACATACATACATACATATATACATACATACATACATACATACATACATACATACATAAATATATATGTACATACATAAACAACGGCCTGTTAAAGTCCACTGCAGGACATATGCTTCCCCCATGGGGAGGATTTGCCATAATCGCCACCCTTGGCAAGCGGATTGACGATCGCAGAACCAGACCACTGGCATCGCAGATGCTGCTGCCCATCTTAAGTCTGACATTTTTTTGGTCTGACTGTCTATAGGTTGCCATTAGGATATTATAGGGACTTTTCCTTAGTCGCCTCTTACGAGACCCACGGGATAAAAGGGAGTGGCAACATTCTGTCACACGGTAACGGTACACACACGGTACCACATGTCACTTTGTTCTAATTAAGCTTCAGTAAAAAGGACTAAATGATTTATACTTCTGACTACCTCATCATTGGGGAATGCTTGAAGTTATTAAGCACATTTCCCACATAACAGAATTAAACTGGTATGCATGTTGTTAAGCTTTATCTAGATCACAATGTATCGTACACTTGAAATGTCTCTCAGACAGGTGTCGTTTGCAGCAAAAATAAAAGCATAAAATAACTCTCATATGTCTCTTTTGTTCAATAGTATTGCGTGAAATACAAATCACCAGTATGAGGTCAGCCGTCGACCTTTATTAGTAGAACAAACTGCTGACAAGCAAATTGTGGCGACTCTAATTGCAGCCCTTATGCTAGTCGCCAACGCAAACGCAGATTTAATGAGTGTCCGGCAATGTACGAATAGTGAAGCGAAAATGCAAATACACAGAAATTACTAAAGCTATTTCAAAATGTTATTCGGTTTTCATCTTAAAAATGATAGTAAGTGAAATGTGTACTACAATAACTTACGAGTATAAATTACGACCCGTTAGCTTAGTTGAGAATGACCCAGCCTTCGAAGCTTAGGGTTACCGATTAAAATCACTTTAAGGGCAAATATTTTTGACAGGAATATGAACGTTTGTATTATTATCATTTGTAAAAAAAATCTCTTAAAAAATATCTTCACGCCATTCCCTACACTAGGCTACACAGAGGTCAAGACAATGACGTCGTTTTGACTCACCTTCCACCGAAGATATTTTTGGTACAACTGGTGACAGGTGGTGTGCCAGTGGTCGTCTCAATATCCAAGCCAACGATATAATACCCAAAGATAGACTGGCAGAGAATGCCGCAGGCATTAAGTCCGCCTATACATTAAAGGTATGAAGTTTAATAAATAAATAAATAAATAAATAAATAAATAAGTAAATAAATAAATAAATAAATAATTCAAAAGTTTTTGAAAAAAAAACTAAAAACGCCTGGGGATTGAACTCGGGTCTCTTGATTCGAAATTCTGACCACTCAACCACTGGGCTATAGAGACTTCATTACGATATAATATGTATGCTTATATCATAAGCATACATATTAAATGGTACATACAGTTTTGGGGTTTAAGCATTCTTATCATCATCAAATTTGAGTCTCTTTATTCGAATTCCGAAAAGCCAACCACTCGGCTATCGTCACTATAAACTACAAAAATATTAATATTTAAAACTTGACAGATACATTACAAATATATTTTTTTCGGATCAATAAGTCGTATCATAAATAGTCTACGACACCCAAGGAATTAAAGAAAATGGCCCATATACCCGATAAAAAAATGATATAATGTATAAGAAACAAACACATGTATCATTTTTTTTATAGAAGAGGGAGGCAAACGAGCAGGTGGCACACGTGATGGTAAGTGATTACCGCCGCCCATGAACATCTGCAACACCTGAGGAATAGCGGATGCGTTGCCGGCCTTTGAGAAAGGTATAGGCTCTTTTCTTGAAGGTCCCTAAGTCGGTCCGCTTGTGACGTGTTGAACCGCTTGATGGCAACAACTTGTAGCATACTAAAACGACGAAAAATATATAACCTACAAACCCAATGCGGAAATTACAATCATTAGTTCTGCGCTCAACTTCGAAATCGATTCAATAAATATTTAACAGTTCAGTAAATATTTAACTGTATCGGCTTCGCAACAATTTTATTTTTCCTTCAGAATGACAGGCTATTTTATTTAACGAGTCTTTATAAAAGTTTCTCAGTTAAAAAAGCTAATTCCAATTAATAAAAGTTCATTGCTAAATTTTATCGCAACTGTTATTTTGGAACAAATTTAGATTTTCTCGTTTAGTAATATTTTTATGGGCTTTGGTGAAAATGTTTAAGAAGTGCACTTGATGCTGTAAATTGTTACAGCAGTCCATCACATCTACTAACAAGATCAGATGCTTACAACCTTATCACCACCAACCACAAAGATGCTATGCTATGCACATTGTCCGTAATTATATTGGCTCGCTGTACCATTCAAACCGAAACACAACCGTTGTTTCACCGCTATTTGGCTGCAGACAAATTTTAATCAACATTCATGTACAATTGTACGTTAACTACCTACTATATTAGTATAAATAATTATTCAGTTAAATCTTTCTTCATGCCTTTCCAAATTCTGGAGTAGACAGAGGTTTAGACCATTCTGTCGTTCTGTCCCACCTTTCACCGAAGATATTTTTTGGGATAACGTAACAGGTGGTGAGCCTGTCGCCGTCTTTATTTAAAAGCAAACTATATAAATCGTATACAAGTTTTGGGAAAATCTATTACCACCTGGGGATCAAACTGTGATCACCCAATTACTCCGCTATCGTGACAATTATTATTAAACCATCATTATAGTTAACCCTTTAAATTAATAATTTTGATATTAAAAAATATTAGTATTTAACTAATATTTTTCATTCGGTTATTAAAATAAACATTAACAAACGTCCATAATTTACGACGACTTGTTATTATGGGTTGAGTACTTGTCTGTTTGTTGTTTGAATCTTGAATTGTTTGTGGTGAATTCACCTTTTACTTGACGTTCTTTGAATGCCAAAATTAGTCGCTTCTTACAACTACTGCAAAAAAAGATTACGTTGTTTCTTAACTCGCATTTTGTAATATTTTTGATATCATTAATATTAAATGTAACGTATTAATTTATGATAATTTATCAAAAGATAAGGTTTGATCACTGGAGTCTAACAGTTTCGACAAGAATGACTATAAATTTTTCAGTAATCAAAGATGTGTTAAATAAAGGTTCGCGAAAGGAAAAACAAAGAATTCTTAATTTATTGTTGAATTTTTGCATGAATAGTATGGTAAGGATATTTCCTTTTAGTGAACAAATTCACGATGGACGGTTGCACGATCGGAATTGGAGTCAAAAAACACCAGTTCGATTACGAAATGGTAAATGGTAGACGCCAATCAACCAAGGTAGTTTTTTTTAAACTTACGTATGATTTACATAGTTGGCTTGAACATCAAGACGGCGACATGCTTACCACCTTTGACGTTTCTCTTAATAAATATATGCGGTGGAAGGTTGATCTAAAGGACTTAATTTTCTGGATATCTGTCTACCCCAGTATTAAGAATAGCGTGATTTTTTTATTTATTCTACTATCAACTTAAAAGTATAATTTTGAATAAATATTTGTACACGACGACCCTACAGATGATTAAGTAGGATTACGACGGTAAGGGTCACGGTTTCGAATCCCGGTAGGTGTGTCCATTTGTTTGTTGAATAGAAATATTTGTACTCGCGTCATATGCTTACCACCTTTTATTTGTCTCAAATAAACTTTAGTGAAAAGAGGGTCAAAGGGAAGTTATTGTGTGGATTTCTGCCTACTAAGTCTAATATGCTAGATCTTAAGTACTACTTCACAATATACCGTGTGACGCACACGAGTTGACCGGCGAGGCAGCACCTATATTCAGAACGAGCATCAGCCGAGTCGATCCGCGCGTCGAACTTGTTGTCAATACGAAGAGCACTCGGGATCGGGGTTTAGTTATGAACTGCGAGCAGTTGTTATATAATCCGCGTCCACTCCCGCATGCGCATCCTTTTTTGTGAAGTGAATGAAGCCTTAAATTTATTGTCATAGTAATAGAGAATTTGGACTTTCCTTAAAATTGTAAACAAAAAGGTGCCCCAACAAATTTACGCCACCTTATCAAATTATTAATATTGTAAATTAAAATAAATAACCGGACCAATTTTCAAAGGAATCTGATTCTACTCAGCAAAAACAAAGACAAATAATAAAGCCGGCTATTTCCCTTTTCCTTTCTTGACATTTAGGATGTCGTTACGGTAATTACTATGCAGTTAATTCCTTAACGAGCGTGCGTAAGGAATAAATTGGTTGAGGTGTCTCCGCACTATTTGTAAGCCGTTCCGACTCACTCGCTGCTGGTACCAGACGTGCGCGATGGTGCAATTATAATACAGTTACAGACTGAAACTTAAGGTAATGCTCGAGAAGCACACTCATACAAAGGAAGTCTCTTGTAACAAAAATTTTAGTCTGTGAATCAAATCTACGTAACATTGAGGGTAGGTGCGATACCAACAACAGCTGTTTTGGAGCTCTCGTAATTTAATTAATGTTTTAAATAAATCTTAACAGTTTTTCAAAATAATTTATTTTTGCTATAATAAGTAATAGTATCTGGATATTTTGTTATAATATCACATGTATATAAGAAAGTTATAAGCACTTACATAGTACACCCTCCTCCATAAACTTTCATAGCACTACATTTTGTATATAACATAAAATGGCAAATATTTCTGATGTGGAAAATATACAGAAAGAACTGGAAGGAAGTTTATTTCTAAAAATGGCGGAATTCGAAAGACGTTTGAATGCAGCATCCACTCCACCAAACACAACACTTGTACAGTTACGTGAAGAGTTCTGCGTTTTCAAGGATCTGGTAACTTCAATGCTTAGTCTTCTACGTCAGCAAATATTAGACTGTTCGAAAAATATTGATGAGATCAACATGAGGCATCGACGGAAAGCACTCCTTTTCATGGAATCCCTGAATCTCCAGAGTTAAATACACAGAATGAGGTACTCCAACTGATTCGTGGTAAGATGGGTCTTCCACATATCGCCGACTCTTCTCTCAAACAGTGCCATAGACTTGGTGCGAGACAGAGCGATAAAGTTAGGCCTGTTCTTGCCTATTTTCATGACCATCACAATAAAGCAGAGGTTTGGAAGGCAAAATCCAAGTTGAAAGGATCCACTGTCTCAATCTGTGAATTTTGACGAAAACACGACAAGCAGTTCACAAAATGCCCGTAAGTATTTTGGGGTTAAAAATGTTTGGAGTCATGATGGGATTATTCATATTAAGCTTCCTGAAGGTCGAAAGAAGATCTCCTCTGAAGATGAGTTGGAAGCTCTGAAGGTCAAGTTTGCTTCTGCACCGTCGTCTAACAGGGCTGGCAATAGTCCTCGTCATGTAGACAGCGTTTCAGTGAGCAAGAAGGTCTCTCATTCGCAGCAAAGCCCATCTAATTCTACTTGTCAGCAAGAAATAGCGCGAAATAATAATCCTGCTAGAACAAATCAGAAGCAGAGTGATGACATCAAAAGAGCAAGGCGTTTCGCTTCCAAGCGATAGTCTCTTCACTCCTTTAATAATCAAGGTGAAGTAATTAGAACATAATATTGACATTCTTTGTGTTTTAACATATGCACTTTATTTTTTATTCAGTTTTGTTGTAGACTTTCACACTTTTGAATACTTGGTCTTATAACTTTATTGATTTGTTTTAGGCCATTACTGTATTTTTATTTGTAATATTTATCAAAATCTAATTATAACATCAATGTCAGTTTACTAAAGTAAATGACAGTAACAATGTCAAAATCACAATGTCAATGCCAGGTTATACGTGTATTACTCTATGGTCACAGATAATAACAGTGGCAGATTTTCTTTACTTCATTGAGACGACTATATACACTGCGTAGTACTTAACCTCGTCGTATTAAATTCGCTTTCTATTATTTTGGATATTTTTCAACAGTGTTTCGTTATTATGTTTAGTTAATTGATGCTTCCTGTATATTTTGGACATATATTTGTAGTTCTGTTTCGATATTGTTTTCGTTTTTGTTTTCTTTATTTTTATTATTTTCTACATGTTCATAATTGTGTAGTGTTTATTTTTTTTTTTCAGTTTGGTTTATTTTAATGTAAACAGTCAACTTGAGGGTTGGTGTATTATGATTGTTTGCTATCCTTCTATATCATTTTGCATGTTTGTAGTTTACTCTTAGTTTTACATATATTCTTTTAAAGTATTTGTATTTTTATTTTACATTAATATTCATATTTTTATTTTTTATTATTATTTTTATTTTTATTTTTATTTTACATAATTACATTAATATATATCTTATTCCATTATGACTGATGATGATTCCTTTTATTCCTATGACTCAGACTTGTCTTTTGTTTCTTGCGATGACCAGTTAAATGACAACGTTTCTTCTTTAAATAGTCTTTTAAATAATGTGTTCCCTTCAGCCAGTAAACTGTTGAATATTTGTCACATAAATGCACAGAGTATACCAAGTCATTATGCAGAACTCGAAACTTCATTTGCTTATACAAACTTACACGTTATTTTAATTTCTGAGAGTTGGTTGAAGCCGTGTTTACAGTCAACCATGTATCCAATACCTGGTTTCGTACTTATAAGAAATGATCGTACAAATAAAGGTGGCGGTGGAGTTGCTATTTATCTTCATAGCTCTTTACCATATAAAATATTATCAACGTCTCCATCTCCATACTCTGCCTCCGATGAACACTTATTTGTGGAACTTGATGTCAAGGGCACAAGGATAGCTCTCGGAGTAGTGTATTGTCCTCCTTCTACTGATTACTTCGCCAATTTGGAAATGGCTCTCGAAAACATAGGTTCTAAGTATACTGCATAATCATGGGGGATTTCAACACTGATATTCTGAATAATTCTTCTCGTACACAAAAACTTCACTCGATCTTAGAGTCCGTCAATCTTGGAATTTTACCTTTAAGGGCTACCCATCATAATTTCGACACTGAAGACTCTCTTTTAGATCTCATTATTACTAGTTCTTCTGATCATGTGGTTGCACATGGTCAGCTTCCTGCCCCAGGATTCTCCCGACATGACCTTATTTATGCTTCGTATAAGCTTAGACCCCCTAAACGTGGTACTTCATTTTTACACTTCCGTAACTTTACTAAGATAAACTTGGATAATTTGCACAGTGATGCGTCTCAAATTAATTTTGCCTCGCTGGCGGCTGCTTCTACGGTCGATGAAAAGGTACATGCCCTAAATAGCACGATAATTAGTCTGTATGATGCCCATGCCCCAGTCCATAAGGTCAGAGTTAAACGTTTGCCAGCTCCTGGATGACTGACGATGTGCGGAGGGCAATGGACAGGCGAAACCGAACTTTCTTGCGATTCAAGAGGTCTCGTTTTGAAGAAAACTGGTTGTCTTTTAAAATGGCTAGGAACAGGTGTAACCAGATGGTACGAACTGCTAAACGCCGATACTTCCTAAACAATATAACTAACTCTTCACCAGCTGATGTGTGGAAATTTCTCAATTCGATGGGTGTAGGTAAATCACCTATCATGGAGTATGGTCCTTCTCTTTCCCACGATGATTTGAATCTATACTTTACTGCTACTACTGCAATGGACCCTACCATCCGGGCACAAACCATAGCATACATTGCTTCAATGCAGTCTCCACACATCCCTGTCTTTAATTTCTCCCGTGAATCAGGATGAGGTACGTAAGGCAGTACTGGCAATTAAATCCAGGGCCGTGGGATGCGATGAGGTTAGTAGGGTTATGATAGCCAACATCCTTGAATTTATACTTCCTGCTATCACTCACATTATTAATTTCTCCTAGACTCTGGACAATATCCCTCTCTTTGGAGAAAGGCTTTCGTGCGACCTCTCCCCAAAGTACCTAATCCTACACTTCCTCATCATTTCCGTCCTATTTCAATATTGCCATTTCTCTCTAAAATTTTGGAAGCCTGTGTACATAAGCAAATTTCCAAATTTGTATATGAACATAACCTACTGAGTAACTTTCAGTCTGGGTTTCGTCCTGGCCACAGCACCACAACTGCACTACTTAAAATCACTGATGATATTCGTGAGGGTATGGAGAAGAAGAAAGTTACAGTTATGGTGCTTGTGGACTTTTCGAATGCTTTTAACACAGTCGACCATGATATCCTTCTTGCAATTTTTCTAACTTTAAATTCGCTTCCACGGTATTGGAGTGGTTATCTTCTTATCTTCGCGGACGTCAGCAATCGGTCTATATGGGACAAAAGACCTCTCAATGGGCGGGACTAGGTTGTGGCGTTCCGCAAGGCGGTATACTTTCTCCCATTATCTTCTCAATTTTTATAAATTTTATCACTTCTAATATTAATTGTTCGTACCATCTGTATGCAGACGACCTGCAGATTTATGTACAGTCTGATATTGAAGAACTCCAAGATGCAATTAATAAATTAAATGACTGTCTGAAAGCAGTATCAGACTGGTCCTTACGCTTTGGAGTATCTGTGAATGCAACAAAATGCCAATCTTTGCTGGTTGGTAGTACTAAAATGCTAGCTAAAGTCGATGTTGAAACCTACCCTTTATACGACCTACGTGGACGAGTGGCGTAAACACCGGTTTTCAAGATGTCGCCATCTCGAGGTCCCGGGTTCGATTCCCGGTCGGGTCAATGTAGAAAACCACTTTTTCTACATTTTCTCGGGTCTGGGTGTTTGTGGTGCCTTCGTTGTTTCCGATTCCCATACCACAAGTGCTTTAGCATCTTACATTGAGATCGGAGCAATGTATGTCATGTTGTCCCTATCTATATGTATCTATATATGTACCCTTTATACGTTATAACGATGCAGTGATTCCATTTTCGGGTTCTGTTAAAAATCTTGGGCTACATATCGATAACACCTTGAACTGGGGAAAACACATAACTGAAGTTAGCCGTAAAGTAACGGCCACGCTACGAGTGCTCTATCGCCTCAAAAATCTTCTTCCATGGGAAACTAAGCTTATGCTTGTCCAGACGCTCATTTTACCAATCATTGATTATGCAGATGTGTGCTACTGTGATTTGAACAAAGATCTTCTAAACAAGCTAGAGCGCCTTGTTAATAATTGTATAAGATATATTTTCAACCTTCGTAAGTATGACCATATTTCACAATACCGTTCTCGTCTTAAATGGCTTACTATACAACAAAGGCGAAACTCTAGAATTCTGCTTGTTCTTTTCTCAATCATAAATGATACTACTTACCCTTCGTATCTTAAGGATAAATTTCAGTTTCAATGCTCAATTCATGATCGGTGCCTGCGGTCTTCATCTAATTACAAGATGAGTATCCCGCAACACTTTACCAATTTTGTTGGTCACTCCTTTACCATTCAGGCTACACTGCTCTGGAACTCTTTGCCCGAAGACATCAGAAAAGTTACCAATAAGTCGATATTTAAAAGACTTGTACGTGAACACCTTTTAACTGTCAGTTAGAATTAGTGATTGGTCATTACAGTCATAATAATGTTTTTTTTTTTTTTTAAGTTTTATATATGTATGTATGTATATGTATATGTATATTTGTGTATATATGTGTGTATGTATGTATATGTATATATATATGTATATATGTGTGTATGTATGTATATGTATATATATTATATTTATTATTTGTATTAGTATTTTATATTGCATCTTTATTTTCGTTAGGTCCTATATTGATTTTCTTTTTCTGTAACCCAGTTTAAAGCACCTTAACAATATTTCTCCACGCCTCGGGTTGACTGGCAGAGAATGCCTAATGGCATTAAGTCCGCCCTTTGTATAACTTTCTTTGTGAGGTTTGCAATAAAGTGTAAATAAATAAATAAATAAATAAATTACTTATTCTACAATTCTTGCTTGATTCAAAAACGGGGGAAAACGGGTAAACAATGATTTTTACCGTTACAAATTTATTGAAACTTGTTATGTGCCATGGTAGAAGGTTTGCAGCAGGATAAACGCTACTGCACTACTGCCTTGATATTAAAGTAGTGCAATAATAATGAATGATAACAAAACAATGCAAAATGGCAATGAACTCATACAAGGTAGCGACGATGTTGTTTAAAGCTAAAAAGTGACTAATCGATACGATTTCGATTTTGTATTCCATGTATTTAAATTGGACGCAGACTGCAGCGAGTGACGCAGTGGTACGTAATTAATTTACGCTCAGTTGTACATTACTCATGCACATTCTGTTACTCTCCTTTATTTCACAGCCAATAATATTAATGTTTACGTCTGTTACAAGCTGCTTAACTTATTTACAATTTTACCACTATATTAATATAACTTCCTTCAGAATGGTCGTGTGATTTAAAGTACAGGGATTTAAGAAGAAACATCTTAACATTTACTAATTAACTGATGACTTCCCTATTTACTAGAGTGGTGCACCCTACCCCTTAAAACTTTCTCACTGATATATGGGCGAATTAATAAAACAGTGATAGCAAAGCTTTTAAAATACTAAAAGAATTAAGGCTTCAAGGTCTAGTTTAATTAGTAGTCGCCTCTTCGGCGAAGGCCTCCTCCAAATCATTATATATTTTTCTTTCTCTGCCCTCATTCAACTTACAACTGCGGTCTCATAAAACATAACCCTCGTTTTCTCCGTCTCAGTCCTATCTCAGTCCAATTGTATCCATTTTACATAGCCGTGATATCCGAAGGATTGGGTGGTCATAATTCCAGTCAACCGACCCGAGTTGGATCATAACAATGTTTTTTTTTTCTAAAACTTATGTATGATTTATATCGGCTCACCACCTCTCAAATCCCAAGAAATGTCTTCAGTGAAGGTGGGTGGAAAAGCCTTTATTGTCTAGACCTCTGTCTAAGATATCTATTTATTTATGTTTATTCTACATAAATATACTCATTTTCACTTTTTTGGGTCTGCCTTTCACTTCATACCACTTTTTGCAAAATTCCATTTCAACATTTGGGCATAGTAGAGATCCAATGTAATCACGGGCTATATGGCATTCTATCTTGGATCTCGGTGCAATGAAACTCATCATCTATATCTTGTTTTCAGATCATTATTATATATCGTGTACTGCAGTCGTCACTTTTCATAGACTTTTACTAGGTGTTTCACCCCACTGCCATAAATAGCTCGCTAAACTGACCAATTCCTTCCTCGCTTTAATAAAAAATAACGAACATAATCGATGGACGTGCTACGTTCAGACAAATTATACAGCAGACAGCAGCGACGTGCACTGGCTCTGAATCATCCACGAGACAACATTTTACAACAAAACGTCACGTTCTGTGTAAGCTTCACTGTACATAAAATTTTCTTAAGAGCTACGAGGGGCCCATAATAAATAGTCGTGCATGCCTCGCATAGTATCTGACTAAAAAAATTGCCAGAGGAACTCCTATCGTTGTTAAGAAGCAATACTGTGGCACCAGAGCAGCGGTGCGTAAATAAGCGTAGTTCAACATCGGTCCCAATTCATTCATGTTGTACCCAGTTTGGTAAGCATTATGCACGATATTCAATACAATTTATACTGACTTGCTAAAAGTTTTATGTTAAAATTTTATGTTAGAAGTTATTGACGACCTTCATGGACGAGTGGAGAACACCCCGGTTTTCAAGGTTTCGCTGTCACTGAGGTCCCGAGTTCCCGAGTTCGATTCCCGGACAAGTTAATACAGAAAAAACCCTTTGTTTACATTTTCTCGGATTTTGGTGTTTGTGGTGACTTTTTTTGTTTTAGCCAAAAAATTTGTATATATTAATTAATACATTAGGTAAAAGTCACGATAGCCGCGTGGTTGGGTGTTCGGAATTTCGAGTCAAGAGACCCAAGTTCGATCGCCTCGCTCGTACCAATGGAGTTTTTCAAAAACTTATGTACGAATTATGCCGTTAAAAATAAATTGCGAAGATCAGAGCACGCAGCGCGATGATTTCTAACGCAATCGACGAGCTGTCGAATGCACTGCACTGTGAGCACAGACAGAATCAATTAGGCCGCTCTTCGTTGAAAATTGATAGCTATGATAAAGCAATTTTAGGACCAATCATCCAAGATTTATTTTTGTAAAACCATGAAATATAATAATATATCATTTTTTCCTCGAGGTTTAAGAAAGGACCATTAGTTCTTCTTTTCTGTGGACATCCACGGAGTTTTTTAAAATCAATATAGGAAGAGCTTTAAAATGCTTTTTAAATGGCTTTGGTAACCTATATTAAAATTTATTGAAATATACTAGACTAAAAGGAAAAGAATTAATATACTTCACGCAAAAAAATATTTAATTTTGCATGAAGTATCAGAGTCACATAAAATAGTTCATTACCATTCATTTTGTTGATCGCAACAGATGAGAGTACCGGCATTGGCTTTGAAAATTATAATCAATTCGCCGACAGCAGTCGCGTGGTCTGACAGAACGAAGCCACTCCGTGTGACGATCCTTCTCTGGGTCAGGTAAACTATATGTTTCAATATTTGATGTTTTGTTTGGTGGAATTCTTAATTGTGGTGTGGTTAGTCTTTTTCTGGTGAGTAAATCTAATTGTATGTCCTGATTATTATATACTTCATACAATTATCAGGTCAGAAGATGGGAAGATAAGGGCGATACAATATGTTTTAATAACTTAACTCTTTAGTTTTTATGCAGTTTTTAAAAGGTGAATCGACGAAGTTTTTGTGAAATAACGCTCCAAGCACTTGAATAATCCAGGACTCCAAAGTTATTACAACTCATACAATATTGGGGACGACCTCCGTAGACGGGTGCGTAGGGTGTATCCACCAGTTTTCGATGTGTGGCCACCTTTGAGTTCAGGAGTTCCGGAAGGGTCAATGTAGAAAACGACCTTTTTTTACTTAATCTCGGACCTCGGTGTTCCTGGTGCGTTTCCAAACCATGACGCAAGGGCTTTAGCTATTTATTTTGAAATCAGAATAATACATGTGATGTAATTTTTTAACGAATATTAACGGTTTGACCACGACAACGTCACACGCGTGGAGTTAAGTAACGAACTGAATAAAAAAACCACATTTTAGACTGAATTATTATATTTTTTTGTAATTGTAAAGATTTTAAAAACTTGTCAAACATATGGTTTTAAAATCTTCAAAATTATGAAAAAAAATTTTCACCGAAGGTTGTTGTTGTAGGTGTTGTGGTGGTGATACTTCTGTTTGTATTCGTGTTAACTTCCTACCGTTACACGAATGAGTTAAGTTTTGAAGAATACATGATAGGTAAACGTGATATTTTTAACAATGGAATCAAGTTTTGCTTCTGGCAGCACTCTCCGTCTGTACACGGCGAGTACGTTACCTAGAGCTATTAAGGAATTGAGACGAAACGGGAAATATATTGCGTATATTTTTTCCGACTGAAACTGTAATCCATTTAAAGAGATAAAATCAAGTTACACTCTTGCTTAATGATTCGTCGATGTTTGATATATTTCTGAGGAGAGAGACGGTAAAGTAATTGTGATTTTCAACTTCCGACCTCGATATTTTATATGCTGCAAATTATGGTTTTGTGAGCGATATAAAATATTATGATCTATGATTTAATAAGTAACTTAGGCCTTATAAAGCTTCACCGTAGTTCAGTTTATTTGAAATAACACATTTAAAGGTGTCGGTAGCCATGTGACCCTTGTGATTCCCGGATGAAGAAAACCACTTTTCTATATTTTTTCCGGTCTGCGTATTTCGTGTCGTACCTGTGTTGATTCCGAAATCATAACATTAGTAATATTTTTATTTATTTATTTAAATAGCTAAGTACACACAAAATCTAATCTATCAAAAAATTAAAATCTAGGAAACTGTAACAAAGATTGTCGACAACAGCTCTCGTCAATGTTCGGATAGAACTACTCGATAACAAAATACACTTTAATAAGCACAAAAAATACATTAGGAACTTAAGGATAGTTAGTATAAGATAATTATAATTTTTTGCCATCGCAGGAATCGATAAGCAGCCCTTTCCTTTTGACATCGTAAGAGGCAACTGAGGGAACTGTTCAAAAAGATTAAAACGGACATCTGACCTAGTACTCGTGATCTAACACAATTAGCATATCATATAATGTAAAGAAAGTACTGACTTACATTAGTGACACAAAGACAGGTAATGTTTTCGTGGGGTTCAGGTTATTTCTAGTTAAGTTGTTCTTTCATTTTTGATTCGGAGAATCACATTTATGAATTATGGCGTTACCATTTTTACTGAAGGAATAAGTTCGTATGCTCTCATTCGTGTTTAAATTCACTAGAATTATATGGTTGGATAATAATTGCATTTTTTAACTTTTTATTTTACTAACAATATTCCACATTTTTAAGGGTTTTTTCATTATCAAGTAGTTCAAATTTGTATTTGTAGAAATTTTATTTTATTTAGTCGAACAGGAAAGGTAAAACCTTACGCGCCCAACCCGTAACATTACTGCATCTACATTTGTATAGTGTACAACATCATACATACATGCATACATACATACATAACGGCCTCTTAAAATCCACTGCCGGACATAGGCCTCTCCCATGGCGAGCATTTGCTATAATCGCCACGCTTGGCAGGCGGATTGGCAATGGCAGTACCAGACCACTCGCACCTCAGACGCTTCCGCCCATCTCCGGTCTGATATTTTTAGAGATGGTTATCCCGCTTTCGATCGGTTATCACAGGCTGTTTATTACACAACGATATTGCAGGTTGTTTCCCTTAGTCGCCTCTGACGATATCCACGGGAACATCCAGTGACAATATTCTTTGACCCTTATCTCACGGTTTGTATTTTTATACCACGTACATTTTGCATATCATAGTGTACTACAATGCCTTTACCAATTGTCGAAAAATATATTTTACTAAAATAGGCTGACGAAGAAGTCGTATTTAAAACAAATGTGTCAAACAAAAATGTCGTAAAATACCATTACAGTTTTATCTTTGCAATAAAAACAATACATATAAATGAGCTTACAGGGTTTTGGCTTCGTCTCGCTCATCCATAACCCTGAAATCATTCTAAATAATTTTATCGAAGTTTAGAGCATGGCTTTTAGAAATTTTAAATTAACTTTAACTTTTTAACATTTATTTGCTTTTTAGAAATCAGTCCTCTTTGCGAATTCGATACTTTAACAATACAGAATTCTTCTGCCAGAAATTTTGTTCGCAACATATTGGCCTACCTGTTCTACTATTTATTGACTTACTGTCATTTAAACTGATTATTCCAGCTCTACTTCGGATGTCATAGTGAGAATCAAATGCACTGTTTAAAGCTATATTACTTAAACAGTACTTAAAATGACTCACATAATAGAACCGCTCAATCATGAAACCGCTATCATATTTCTGACATTTTGTTTGTGTGTCACGCACCACGTGACGGTGCTGCCAGTGACGCGTCACCTAGACATAACGTCACTACCTATATAACGTTCATGTAGCTTTTCACTCACAAGCGTGCTTTTCAGGACCATTAACTTAGAATTAAATTTTCATGGTCACACTTACTGTCTTAGTGAATTATTGCTCGAGTTCCAAATTTTGATATTAATAGAATTAAAAAAGTCATGACAGCCGAGTGATTGGGCGGTTGGAATTTCGAGTCGAGAGACCCGAGTTCGATTCCCAGGTGGCAGGCTCGTACCAATGAGTTTTTCAATAAACCTATCTACGAATTATATACTTGGCTTGGACATAAAGACGGCGACGGGCTCACCACCTGTCACGTTGTCCCGAAGATATCTCCAGTGGAAGGTGGGTCGAAGAGACTTAATTGTCTGGACTAGACCTCTGTCTACCCTTGTGTTGGGAATTGAGTGGAGATATTTATATTTTATTATATATATATATATATATATATATATATATATATATATATATATATATATATATATATATATATATATATATATATATATATATATATATATATAAAGGTTAAGTATATGGCACTAACGATACGGTCTAAAAACCTATCCTAGATCGCATATTGAATTTTCGTTGGGAAAGATTTTAATTTAGTCTTTTTAATCTTATTTTATAATTGAAAATGATGAGATTTTTTACACTGACCATGTTACTGGCTGCTACATTTTTCTTATTTTTAATAGATTAACTTGATTTCTGACGGTATAAGAAGTATTTCCAAAGTATATTTTTACATTATAATATATGTTAACGGAGCAATCAGTGTCGAAAAATAAAAAAAAAATATTTAATTAACTTTGTTAATTTTTAGAAATACTTAATTTCATATTCACATGTAAGTGTATTAATGTATAGTAATACACATTTTAAATGTTACACCATCGAACTGATTTTTCACCACTCATAAATAGATATAATTGACCAATCCAATACTGAGTATCTTGATTGCGAACGCATATCTTGAGGATGAAGTCAATCGTATCGAAATTCCCTTGAGAAATTACGATTTCTTTTATGTGACTGTTGCTGGTCACAATTCGTGGTCACTTGAAGTTAGAATCGATACAGTTGCTAATGTTTAAAAAAACGCGTTTGAGCGATATTAAGAAAAAATAAATAGGGTAATTTCACTTTAGCTGTTTCAAACAGAAAACAATCACAGATCAACAATAAGTAGAACACTAGAGCGAACCCGAGCACAGAGAACTTGTGCGTCAGAAGATCGGGGTAGACAGAGGTTTAGTCTAGACAATTAAGTCCCTTTGACTCACATTCCACCAAAGATAATTTCGGGACAACGTGACAGGTGGTGAGGCCGTCGCCGTCTATATGTCCAAGCCAACGATATAATTCGTACATAATTTTTTTTTAAAACGCATTGGTACGAGCTTCCTACCTGGGAATTGAACTCGGTCTCTTGAATCGAAATTCTGACCACCCACCAATCTGCTATCGTGACAAATAGTGAATCTTATTTATTACGCACTAGTTTGAATAGCATTTGAAACTACATACAACTTATTTTCCAAGACAAGTAAGATTTATCATTAGCTTCCAACATCACATCAATCATGTTCCTGTATCACTGTAGTGACAGTTTTTCAGAGATAACTACAGTTTGTTGATTTCGTATCAATTATCACAGACTGACGTTATTAACACGAAGATTGCCACCTGTGTGCTTTGAGAGCTCTTGACCTAGATGCATAGGAAATTAAGCAACAAGTAGTATACGAGAGATGTTTCATAAATTTCTGTTAAATATTGTTAGTCGGCGCTGGTTAAATTAAAAATAAAATTGTGTTACGCTTCGATTTTGTTTTATTATTTACTACTACACAATTTTCTCATAATTTTTTATTTTTTGTCTTCAACGCTGTTATAAAAATATTGTCAAAATAATAAAATTTGCTTGAACTTATTATTTGAAGTCGTGCAAAAAATAACTTCAAAATTTATTAATAAGACTTGCTTCGTTCACTGTTTTTGTGTTCCGCGGTACTCACAGACAATATTAAAATTGTAATTAGCTCTCGTAACCTACTTAGGAAGATCTGTTTTCGGCCGAGAGAATTACAGAGCTTTTTAATTTTACTTCTAATTAACTGAGCGCTTCTACTTTTTATTTTTACTTAGGCACATATTATTTAAAGACAGAAAAAATATTAAGTAGTTTCTAACACCAGTGTAATCGTATCGCAAATCACTCGTGTTGTTTCCGCACATTAATCTCGTCGCCGTCGGACTGAACTTTCCTAAACCTTGTTATTAGTACGTTGGTTTCAGAGAAATGTCCGCTTTCTTGTACTTATTGAGCTTGTTAGAGTGCCGCTACTGGTGTGTCGTACGGGGCAATAAAAAAGAAGAATAATACGATTAGCCGAATAGAGTATAGAATCGAATAGAATAATATAATACATTCTACTTTTTTCAGTTACTCGCAATGACCCTCCGCAAGATATTTTATTTAATTTTTGACATCAGCAACAAAAAACACCCCCGGATGAAAGCGTTTGGAAGAAACAAATGATTGAGAAAATGCTTCAGATAGAGTGACAGCGTCACTTCCGCTTTCATAAAATAGAAAAATATGGTTTGAGAGCAATGAAACCGTGTGGTATCGACCTAAGAATTTACCATATCCTTTCTTTTTTTATAGAAGCAAACGAGCAGGTGGCACACGTGATGGTAAGTGATTACTGCCGCCCATAAAAGTGATTACCGCCGCCCATAAACTTAACGTGGGTGTCGTAAGAGTTTTGTAAGGGTGAAATTTTTCAAAATTCACGGCCTGGGTACCGAAAGGCATGATAACGATTTTGAAAAATAACAAACCAATGCACAGCAGACCGGATGGTGTATGTGATGGGTAGCAGCTATTTAGATGCAGGGTGTGGTAGTGCAAACTGGATCAATCCAATCCAAAGCAAGGCGTAGTGGCAAAGGCGTTGAAAGATGTCGAATTCCCCATGTAAACCTTGAACACCTTCAATTAAACCTCATTCAATTCTTCCTCTTAGGGGATAACATATATTTCTAACCAGAAGCAGGTATATGAATTGAATGTTACTTGTGTCGGATTTTCCTACAAATGTTCGTTCCATACTATACCCCTTAGAAGTGAATTTCAGTTCAGAAAATTCCTTAGTGGATGCATATAATATGAAAGGTATCAACAGCCGAAATTTCACGTTTGTAGTCCCAGTGGTGTAAGAATTGCCTTGAGGAAGTCCGTCGGGACAAAAAATAATGTTTTATAAATATTGGGGAAAGCTTTTTGTGATGAATTTTAATTTTTATTGTCGAGTTATTGCTAATTGTATTTATCTATGTAAATATATATTTATGTATTATTGTACCGTTAACTTGGAATTTAAGACACCGATAGGCTCACCACCTGCCACGTTGTTCCAAATAAGTTTTGGTGGAAAGTCGATGGAAAGGTATTTATTGTCTATATCTTGTAGGTCTAGTGAAGAAATTAAGTGCATTAATTTTAAAAAAATATATTTAGATGGAATACGAACCTTCCCCTTTTTACAGGCGAATAGAATAAGTTATATTTAAATAAAAAAATATGTGAAAGATTGTTGTAAGCGAGAAAACAAGCGAGAAATTTGCAAGCGTTAGCATATTTAATAGTGATTGACAGGAGATTGGCAGAAGGTGAGGCAATGGAATTGGTTTCTTTCAATTTAACAATTAGATATCAGCACCGGGATCCGTTTAATATTTCACAGAGTAACACTTCAATTAGATCGAGAGCTGTTCAATCAACCCTTTCTAAACTAGTGCGGGGGCGGGGCGCGGGGCTGCGGTGGCGATGGTGCGGTCTTTGGAAATAAAATTTACGAACATTATGGATTTTGTTTTAAATCCACAATATTTAGGTGAAGTAAACACAAACGACGACTGCTATGAAATGAAAATTATAAAACGTGTTCTTCGACCTCCGTGGATGAGTGGCGTACGCCCCTGTTTTCAAGGTGTCGCCAGTACACTATCTCGTGTTTGGGTGTTTGTGGTACCTTCGTTGATTCCGATTCCATATTTCAAGTGTCTAAGCCATATACTTTTGGATCAGAGCAATGTGTGAGTATGTGTTTAAGTAAAGTTTATTCCTAATACTGGAATATCCAGTGGTCTAGACAGTACAATTCTTTCAACCCACGTATTACCAGATTTAATTTTGGGATAACGTGGCAGCTAGTGTATCTGTCATCGTCTTTATATCCAAACCAATAATATAAATCGTACTTAAGTTTAAAAAAAGGTTTTGAGAAGCTTTGACAACAACTGCGGATAGATTGCGGTATAACCAATAATACAAAAACACCAGACAGGTTATGGGCAGCAGTACTGTGATCGCCTATCCGCGTGCCAAGCATACCGTTGTCGTAGGTTTCCCCCATACGAAGCTTACTAATGGGACACCTTAAATGTGCCCCAAAACCACCTTACGACAAAGGCTTTTATCCTGCACTGGACTTTTATAGGCCCTCAGGAAAGTACGTATGAAAATGATTTTTGTTTTGTGCACATCTATAACATATTATATTAGAATTATTAACGTACGTTTCCAGAAGACTGAGAAAATAAATATTTTAGTTAAAGCTTAATAAGTCACGATAGCCGAGTGGTCGGAATTTCGAGTCGAGAGAACCGAGTTCGATCCCCGGGTGTCAGGCTCGTACCAATGGGTTTTTAAAAAACTTACGTACCAATTATATCGTTGGCTTGGACATAAAGACGGCGATGGGCTCACCACCTGTCACGTTGTCCCGAAAATATCTTCATTCACGTTTGTTCGTACCCAGTATTTACTGGGGTAGATAGAAATGTAGACAATTAAGTCCTTTCGGCACGGACCTGTCCGGTCACGGATAGGCTCGGCACCTGTCAGGCTTCGGTGGAAAGTTCACCGAAGCCTGACAGGTGTCGAGCCTATCGCCGTCTCAGTTGCAGCTAACGGTACAATATAATTACGTATTTAGACAGATAAATATTCATTTGTACATATAGACATCCATTACTCGAGTACATTCCATAATGTTTGTACTCGAGTAATGGATGACCTTGAAAAATACCGACCGTCAAAGATATCACAATCAATCAAGAAGTATATATCACAATCGCCACGCTGGGTAAGCTGAAGCTGGGCACTCTAAGGCCGGCAACGCAACTGCTATGCGTCTGGTATTGCAGATGTTCATGGGCGGCGGTAATCACTGACCATCACGTGAGCCACCTTCTCGTTTGCCTCCCTTTTCTATAAAAAAAAAAAAAAAAAACTCGTAACTCGTTCTCATGTAATAATTAATAAATTTAAAATTAATATTTAATAAGTAGCTAAATATTATTTGAAGCATATACGCATTTGCGTGCTATTGTAAATGAACGAAATAGGAAACATATTTATTCATTGGCCACCATTGAAATTGTAAAATCCTGTTCATAAGCAAAAAAAGTTTATTTTTAAGATGTAAATGATATAATCTGCCTCAACAACTGGCCGAACAGAAACAGAAATCAATACAAAAAGTGTTTTGTACCTTTAAAGATCGTTCTCTAAATTAACGTAGGTATGAGCGGTGTTCTCTTCAGTTTCTAATGGATTGCTTTTGTTTTTGCTTCGGTCGGATATCCCCCAGCCTCGGCTCCCTCGTGTAATGATTGCGTTGAAACCGATACGTCGCTGTGACTTAACAAACTTCGATGCTTCTCGTTTTGTTTTGCTGTCTGCATCAAAGCATATCATACAGACTTAGAGTGGTTAACAGGAATACAAGATATTATGTTTACCATTTCTGGTATTTAAAAAAAATGGGTTAAGAGCAATAGCCTTTGTCACCACAATAGCGTACGGTCGCATTCAGAATAGAAAAGTTGTGTAAAAATTGATCATTGAGATTGCAAAAAATTGATCTTTACTCCAAAACCAATGGCACCTTTTTAACATGTTTCAATATTAACTAATACCAGCAACTTTCACCAGAAGAAGTACGCTGAGTGCAGACAGGTCGTGTCGAGGTTGGTAGATTTCAACTCTACACGGAATGAGACTAACATCCATAAATATGTACCCACATATGTACATTGCTTTAATCCCAAAGTAAGCTGATAAAGCATTGTATTATGGAATCTGCAAGAACGAAGGTACCACAAACACCCATACTGGTCTGTCTAAACCTCAGAACTGTGGACACCATGAAAACTGAGGTGTACGCGTCTCGACCACGGAGGTCGTCAAAATATTATAACAAATCGTCCTTACGGGAGAGTCCTTTCCCCACTGTGGACTTTGGAGTAATGCATATACTCTTCTTATGTATGTTTATATTTCCAATCCTGTAGAAGATGTTATACCTCTATTCACTGTAAGTATATACAACAGTGTAATGAAGATTGGTGTACTGAATCTTCACTAATAGCTCTGTTTTTTTTTTTGTGTTTATTTCAATTAAGATTGATTCCTTACTCGACACTCTGTGCAATTAACCTGTGCCCTTTACAATGAGTGTTCCGTGTCTTCTATATTATATAGAATAGAATTAATAAAGATTGTTTTACTAAAGCATAACCAAAAAATAGAGAGATTATATGTGCGTGTCAATATGGGTTTTATGCGGAGAGTTTAAGAACAGGCTAAACAGAAGATAGAAAAGAATTCTGAGCTTCAGGGAGTGCTTTTATTATCTTCTTGCATTCGCCAGCACTGGGGTAGTCACAGGTCTAGACAATTTGGCACTTTTTTCAACTCAGTTTTCATCGCAGCTTATTTGGGTCAACATGACAGGTGGTGAACATGTCACCGTCTCATTGTCCAAGCTAGATTACAATTTGCTTATTACTACCATAGCCAAATAATTATTAAACCTCTATGACTCGGGTACAAACTTTTATATTTATAAAACATAAAAGTTTGTACCCGATATAAGCGAATATTCGCTTCTAACGGAATTCGAACCAGCAACCGTCAGCTTCGAAAATATAATCACTATAATATCGGTTATAGGATCGGTCGCCATTTTTTATGTTTTAATAGATAAAAACATATTTAGTGAGCATAGCTGGTGTACTTACATCAGTAAACAAGGATAACTCAATGGAAGAAGGTTAAGTTTATGAGCTTATTTGAGGGTACCGTAAAGCTAGGGAATAGCAAAGCTATAATTTATGTTTCGAGATAGGATAGGATAGGATCCCATTTTTTTTTTCAACAATACTACTTATTTAACAACAATACTAATACTGCTTCAGTACTTAATCGGCCATTGCCTACAACGCCTTGCCCAAAATGAAAGCGTTCGTTATTCCACAGCATGGAAATATTACGTAAATGATTTACATACACCATTATCACAATGTGCGCGGAGATTGTGCTTTATTGTTTGGTAAAATTAAGTGTTTACGTAGTGACGTAGCCGGCTAACGACTTAAAAGACGATGGCCTTAATTCTATTTATGCTAATGGAGGTGAGTTATTTAGAAAAATATTTTTAAATGGACACGGTATTATTATTCCGTCGGTATTCTGTCGATGTACGGTTAACATAGAAAACATTTTTCTGCATTGTGACATTTGGTCTCGGGTCTCGGTGTTTGTATGGTACCTTCGTTGTTTCCAATTCCATAACACGCGTGCTTCGACTACATACTTTGGAAACAGAGCAATGTACGTGAAGTCCGTTACTTGAGATGTTTTCCACCATCATCAGTTATCGAATGTTCCACTACCAGCGAGTCGTATCGCGAAGGCAAAGATGAAATTTGAAAACTTTATTAACCTCTGACATCGTTCATCTTATCTAATAAAGATATTTGTTTTTGGTAAACTTATTTTGTCAGATATCTAAATATATTTATGCAAGAGGAACATCATGGACGAGTGGCTTACACGCCGGTTTTCAAGGTGTTATAGCTCGGAGATCCCGGGTTCGATTCCAAACTTCAAACTAATGCGTAAAGGGCCGTAAAAGGGTTGACTCAGAGTTTGCTAAGCAAGGATAGTCTTACTCAATGCTGATTGTCAGCTAAATAACCAGGGCTTTGGCGTTACATAGTTCTCACTTAGATAATTATAAGGTACTAGCTAACTGAAAGATACATATCTTATGTTACATACCATTACACTTATACTATGATTTCGTTTGAGGTCATGATTAAAAGCATAAATGTAGGCCATGATAAAAAGCATAAAATAAGACATTTTTGGGTCAACGTTTTTTCGTCAACATCGTTTATTTAAAATACATACATACTATTTTATTATATGTCATTTAATTGTTATCTATTATAATTTCGAGTCAAGAGTCCCGGCCCCAGGTGGCATGCTCGTATGGATTTATCAAAAACGTGGCAATCTTTGGGAGAGGCCTATGCTTAGCTTTGGACCTATGAACGGTTGTCATGATGATGATGTAGATATTGAATAAATAATATTGAAGCAAAATGAAACTTCCTCCTTTTCTTTCCAATTTTTTCATAACAAAAATAATTCTCTTTTAATCTTTTCCCTCGTCCCTTCGTCAAACATCTGACACATGTCATTGTAGTTTATACTTTAAGTCTATCAAAGTAGCGGCGGTCCAGCGTACCTTCTCGTACCTTTGCGTTAATTATTTCCTAAGTTACATATTTATTTATATTTTATATATGTTTAGTTTTAGATTAAATATGCATATATTTATACTACACTGCCTACAACATTTCTAAAACTTATCCTCTTTACGCCTTTGGGTGCCTGAAAGATCGTTATGCAGCGATAAGGCCCCTGATAAATGTACCTGCTACTTAAGTCTCTTAAGTCTCTCTTCTTTCGTTTTTTATATTTTTCGTTTGTGCTGTACAATAAAAGGTAATAAAGGTAAAATAAAAGGAATAAAAATCATTAATTGTAATTGTAGTCTCTTCATGGAACTTTATAGTAAAATAAATACAAATCCAGTTTTACTAATTCTATATTACAATTTTAAAGCTATTATATATAAATGTCGTGGTTTTATATATAAATGTTACTAATCAACTCTTTAAATTTCTAAACTTTTGTTTATTTAACTTAAGCAACAAGCAGAAGAACAGACGGTCTTTAGTCACTTTCAATGAAAGTTTTGATTGAGCTCAAAAGTTTCTGCACTCGGGACATGGAGGCAAGGAAACATTAAAAACAATTAGAATTTAATAAGCGTAAGATAATTTATGACTGTCTCGTAAGTCTGCAGCATCAGTCACTGAAGTAGTAAATACAAACAAATTAGAGAGCGACGTGTGCTTCTCGCGCGTCGATTTACTGGGTTCCTTACCAACGTGTGCCATGTGATGTTGTGAGCAATGTGATGTTGTCCCTAACGATGTATGTATTTATTATTTATTTATTTATAATTCATTATTTACGATTTATTTCGTTGGCTTTTACCTAAAAGTCGGCGACGGGCTCACCACCGAAACGGGTCACGTTGTCCCAAAACATTGGCGGAACGTGAGTCTAAAGGACCTAATTTTCAAGTCCTCTACTCTTGTATTGCGAATGGCATGCAAACAAAATTTTTGTGGGTACGTTTCTGAGATTTGAACTCGGGCCACTCGGATATCGTGACTATTTATTTAATAGTATCTTTTAAATGTATAAACTTATTAATATTTATTTTAGAAAATAAGGAAGTGATGTAATATTATGTTACTGTAAGGATTTATTACTAAATTCCAATAAATCTGTACATTTAATCCGCGACACGCATCAATTTCTCAATAAGTTTCCTCGCCATTTCACTCGCGACGTATCAAATCAAACGAGAAAATTTATTCAATAACCACGGAAATGTTACGTTCCATGCTTTATCTTACCTATAATGTATTCTGAATTTCTAGCACTCTAAATATCTACATTGTATCGGCTTAACAATATAATGATAATAAATACGTACATAGACGAGGACATCACATACATTGCTCTGATCCCAAAATAAGCAGCTTAAGCACATGTATTATGAAATCAAAAACAAGAAGGTATTTTCACGCTATTCCCAGCACTGGGGTAGACAGTGGTCTAGACAGTAAAATCCTTTCGACCTGCCCTTCACCGAAGACATTTTTTGGGGCAACGTGACAGGTGATGAGCCTGTCGCCGTTTTAGTGTCAAAGCCAACGGTACAAGTTATTTATCCTGTTACTAATTACTTTTACGCCGCTCTACCACTGACTTTGTTATATATACTATTTGTCGTATATAACGAAAAAGCAAAAGAAATGGATAACAGAGACATAAATCATCGTCCTTGGCATTTGATCACTCATTGAAACATACGTATGCACTAAATAAAAATTTTTTTAAATATTTGAGACACTATGGAATATATTACAAAACCTAACGCAATATTAAGAGATTTTAGTTTCATTCCCCACATGAAGACTTCGTACCAAAGAGGTTCGGAAACTCGAAATTATTAAATAAAATATTGCTTGAAAATTAAACGACACGCTGACTACGTGTTACGTTGATTATAACTCCGACGAAAATTGGGTCATGTGTCACAAAGTCAAATGTGTCACATTCTCAAAAATGACTTCATCGATATGACTTCGTGACACATCTTGTAAAGACAGCATTAAATATTGCTATTTCGCACTGCTAACCCTGATAGTATATTCAATGTTCTTATAAAATAAATGACATATTTATAAAATCAACTGACACGCGCGGCGAGGTGGTAAGCATCCGTGGTCACGGCGTATGGCATGCTGTAAAGCACCCGAAACGTCGGGAAATGAAAATAGTTTGTAAAAGCTAATTAGAAACGCGATAAAATCCGAAAATCGTTTTATTTTAAATATTAATTATGTGATTCATTTTGATATAATTCAATACATTTGAAACAGATTTAATTTAAATTTTTTGTAGCCCAGTCCATGTTAACTTTAACTAACCTAATCTCTCACTCTCCGTGTCAGTAATTTGTTGAAAAAGTGGTACTAAGTGTTCTCTTCTCTTAATGTATGTATATGTTCCAGCACGGTGTCGTGAACGCTTGGAGCCAGACTAAAACGAGTATAATATCCAGAGCTGTTATCTCTGCACCCTCGGGCGGCTGCAAGTAGAATTTAAGAAGCATTGCAACTCAGAGGAGGAAGAAATGGTCGCAAACATGACGGCACTGGCATGATGGCAGTGTTCGTTCGCTCTTCTCTATCAATTCGATTCTCCGAGTGAGGCCTTTGTCCACAAGACCACAAAACCAGCCGAAACGAAGGTCTTTCCCTTAGTCTCCTCTTATGGAATTAGCCAGAGGTCTAGACAATTTACTAATTTCGACCCAAATTTCACAATTGCTGGTAGCTTAGTTTAGATCGGATAATTTAAATAGCAGTCTCGTGTTCGATTCACACGGAGATGAAGGCACGTACTTAAGAGGTTTTTTTTAAAAATGATTTGCGATTTGTATCGTTTGTGAGCTGTGACTCAGGTTCTTCACTTATTCTTATGCATTATCATGTAGACAACGTCACTTATGTTGATATCCTAAAGTTCACAAGTAGCTGAAGGAAATCAGTACCCAAACAAAATCGAAGACCGCAGAGCTCTGCCGTAGCATCAAGCTCTCAGCTCTGAGATCCATACAAAATTACCATGTTAAAGTTGTTATTTAAAAAATTACTTCGCAAAATTAAATTAATTAATTTAATTAATCCTCAAGAATCTGTTGTGTAAGATAAAACTTCCAAAGAAAATCTCATTACAACTCGGAAAGTAAGAACGTTTACTCCACAGCTCGAGGTTAATCCGACCCGACCTCCGCAGCTGGTGCTTACCGCCCACGTTTTCTTTAAGCTTAAACATGTCAGGGGTTGTTTCGAAAGATTAAACTTTCAGGTAGTTTCATTTAAGTACGGAAGTAGTGTGACAACAGAGCTTGTCGCTAAATGCATTATCGATCAGCGAATCACTTGACTCTAACCTGAATTCGTACATTATTTTTACGTAATAAATATACACTACACATTCATAATCTAACCACTGAATCATATATTCTATGAGCGACTTTTGTACCGATATCTATAAGTATCAAGCAGAACCTCTTGTTCCAGGATAGTCAACTGCGCGACAGTAGTGTTCCGGTTTAAAGTGATGTTTTATCTTCACGCATTTTCTAATACAGAGGTAGTCAGATGTATGAACTGTTTAGTACTTTCGACCCACATTACACTGGAACTTTGTAAAAAAGCCAAAATAAATAAAGAAAATATATTAAACTTATTATACAGCCAGATTAAGGAAAACTGCATTTTCGGTGTTTTCATCATTTGAGAAAGTGGCTTACTAGGTCCTTTACTAGGTAATACGTGAAGATAAAGAAAACAAATGTCTATAGCATTCCATACTTGCGCTACATAGAGGCGATTCCTACAGTAAAACAACTTCTTTGAAATAAAACCAAAGTACCACCGCCGGCCGTGTCCATTTGCAAGTGGATTTAATTAAAGTTACATAAATACAATTCCAGAAAGTTCTATCGAGTACCGATCTACATAGACAAGACGTGTTTTTAAAGTTAGATAATGAGAACCTTGAACACGATCTCTTTGAACCAATTGTTAGAAGCTGCCCGACGACATCCGATTAAGACAGTGACGAAACTTTCTGTTTATTCCTCGGGGCTGTTTGCAACTTATTTACTTGGAGATATTTCTAAACTGTTCTTTAAAGTCGCATTTAAAGCAGCTTTGTATTACAAGTTTGTTTACTTTTAAATATTTATACCTTTTGACTGTACATTTAAGTATTAATAAATGACTCCCCGCAATACTGTGCAGATCGTCGCTTCAGCTTGTGAGGTTCATTATACACTGCGTTTTCCTGGACGGGGTTGCCATTCTAGATTTTTTTCCCTGGTTTTCTGTGGTTTTTTACGCTGGTTAGACCTAGGAGTTACAGCCTCCTCCAGGCTATATCGGTGATCGTACAAAGGAGTTATCCACCTTTAAAATCTGAAAAAAAAAATTAAAGTCAAATCTCTATTGCAGTGTAGTAAATTGCGTGTGTTACACAAATGAAACAGAAATTTATATTTAAAGCTTAATAGGTAGATAAAAGCAAGAGAAATGACATCAAAAGTTTAATCAAAGCTCCTTACGCGAATTTGAGACGCAGCAAAGATCTTCAGTGAAGGCATTTTTCGTCGGATGAAATGAAAATTTCTAGATTAATTTCGAATTACCTCGGGCTATTCATTCAGTGCTGTCGTCGATTTTGTTCCTGTTTAACGGATTTGATAATTTTGTACCGATGTTATTGGTTTTAGAATAAAAAGAGCAATAAGAAAATTAATCGTTTTGACCGAACTCAAGTTAAGGCTGGGCTAAATTTTATACGAAGGCTTTTTTTAAATACCCGTTCTGTGATTGGATTATCATATGTCGGTCTATACTCTTTCACGTAGAGCTTAAAGGAAGCAATACAGACAATGTTATAAAAATAAGTACTTCGTAAAAAATTTGTTCATAGGTATTTTTTAAATATTTTCATGCATTTCTTCGTACTGAGGTAAGCAGAGGTCTAGACAATTTCCATTCAACCCACTTTTCTCCGATGTTTGTTTGAGACAACGCGACAGCTGATTAGACTATCGCCGTCTTAATGCAAACGGCACAATATTTATGTTTATACATATATACACCTATACAAATATGTTTACATAGATAAATATTTAAGTCAAGAGTCCCGGGTTGGATCCCCAGATGGTAAGTATAAATGGGTTTTTCAAAACTTATAAGGCATTTTTACGTTCAAACCGATACACAAGACCGTACGTCTTGTGTATCGGTTTGAACGTAAAGACTGCCTTACTATCTGGCAGGTTATGACAGGTGGTAAGCCAAAAATGTCAAATGTTTTCAGTACAAGTAATAAAATTAATATAATAAATAAATGATTAATATCTTCACGCAATATCCAATACAGTACCCCCGTACCCTGTGACAGAGGTCTAGGCTAGACAATTAAGTCCCTTCGACCCACCTTGCACGTAAGATATTTTCGGGACAACGTGACAGATGGTGAGCCCGTCGCCGTCATTATGTCCAAGCCAACGATATAATTCGTACGTAAGTTTTTTAAAAACTTATTGGTACGAGCCTGCCACCCGGGGATCGAACTCGGGTATCTCGACTCGAAATTCCGACCACCCAACCACTCGGCAATCGTGATTTTTTTTGTCCATTGTGATGTCCATCATACACTTCAATAATTCATTTTCGAAAGCAGAGTCTCTACCAACTAAGTTATTTATAATAAATAAATAATAAATATCTTCACGCAATTCCCAGTACAGGGGTAGATAGAGGTCAAATCTAGACAATTAAGTCCATTTGACCCACCTTCCACCGAAGATATTTTCGGGACAACATGACAGGTGGTGCGCCCGTCGCCGTCTATATGTCCAAGCAAACGATATTATTCGTACATAAGTTTCTGAAAAACCCATTAGTACGAGCCTGCCACCTGGGGATCGATTTCGTGTCTCTTGACTCGAAATTCCGACCTCCCACCACTTGACTATCGTGACTTTAACTAAGATATTTGGTTGTCAAATATTGATTATGTAATTGCGATTATTGTTAATTGTTGTAATGACCTGTCAGCGTGTACTGCACGGCGTAGACCTCTTCCATAAGGAAGGTTTGACTCTATCGCCACGCTCGGTGAGCGGACTATTGATCACAGTACCAGATACCTGACACTTTAAATGCTGCGCGTCATCTGTATACTCAATTTTGTTTGTTTTTTTGTTAGTAAAAGTAAAAAGTAGGAAAAAACTAATTCATAAAATAAAATTTTTACACCTCTAATCTTTACTCATATATGCCAAATATCAGAAAAATAAATGCCTTCTTATTCTTATTTTACGAAATCGTTATTCCGCCGCGTGTTGGTATTTTTAAGACTCTTCTCTTAGTTGCCTCTTACGAGAGCCAAGGTTGGACACGGAGTGTGTTATTACGACGTAACAACACAGCAGTGTGTATGTAATACTATGTTGTAACTATGTTGCAAATCTCCTACATTTTTCAGTTTCAAAGCGATTTTGAATGATCTATATCTTAACCAACATATATAGTATATAGTCTTAACCAACAATTAAATTGTCTAAATATAGACGAGACCCTTTTAGGTCTAAAAGGGTCAGGTGCTCCTTATTCATTTGAGGCTAGCGGCATTGTAAAGTGATGACAATGTACCACGGCCCTCAGGCAATCGCCGAAGTTAGATGTTTGCAGATCTATTATGTGTGGACTACTCATATTGTAATCTTTATATGTATACTGGCAGCAGAAATAGATAAAAGCGTTAAATAGGTAAGTGGTCATCCATTTATTGCGTAGCGTAAAGCCATTACTAACGAAAGTAAAGCAAATTATATTTGATGTAGAGAACAAATGACAAACAGACAGTCGTAAAATCATTAATTACTATTTCAGTATATTAGTTTCGGAGTAAAAATTGTATGCCACATATGACCTTTAACATTAAAATGTAAAAAGTAAATAAACATCTTCACGCCATTCCTAATTTTTGGGTATACAGAGGTTCATACAGTTAAGACCCACCTTTTACTGAAGACACGTTTTAGAACAACGTTGTCACGTTGAGCCTGTCACCGTCTTTATGTCCAAAACAACGATTTAAATCATACAAAAGTTTAAAAAAATACGACTCTACTCCACTTCTGAATAACATAGGCCCATTCCTAATCGCTATTTCCCCAAAGCATGGTCCTAAGCCAGGTGCATCCACCGACCTATCGCATCTACCTTGTGCAGGTCTTCACTCCATACACTCAAAAACTTATCTACCCCATTGATTAGATAAGCGAGATATACCGCTTACTACCCCCGTGGGTTTCGTAAGAGGTGACTGAGACAATCGATGGATGTAATTTATGTTACAAATATCAATGAATAAATGATTATTGGTACACGCACGGCTAGAAGTCCGAGTACTCTGGACCCTTCACTCTACGAGAAATCTGCTCACTTGCTATTCGAAAGTTAACCTCGGCTCACTTCGATCCCTTTTATTGTTGACTGTCATGTTATACAAAATAAAACAGCAAGATAACAGAAAATAAAACAAAATTATTAAAACAGAATATCACGAAACATAAACAAAACAAAAACAGGAAAGGAAAATACAGAAATATGTACGAAATGTAACATGCGTATGAATTGACACGTAATGCTTAACAAGATCATAAGCTGTCGTTTGCCGCAAGTGACGACATTTGCGCGATAATTTAAAATGCATCCGTGATAACGTCAACGCTGAAAACTTGTCGACCTGATAAACCAGCTGGTAGTTGTCCTGCTAAACAGAGGGTTGTGGGTTCGAATCCGGATTTGTAAATGGTTATGTAACGAATAAGTTTGTACTCGAGTCACGGATGTTTATATGCATGTATGAGTATTTGTCTATGTAAATGTATATGTAACAACATATTACCGTTATGTTTCACACTGAGACAGCGATCGGCTCACCAATTAACACGTTGTCCCGAAAAAACTTCCACCGACAGACGGCGGACATTCCATCTCGAATAACTTAGGACCAAGATCAAGTAGACCGGTGACGGGTGGTAGAGTGTAAGTTGCGGTGGCGAGTGCAATCGCCAGTCTGCTTGCTAGCGAGATAATGGTAAATCCTTCTTATGAGAGAGGCCTACTTCCTTCAACGAAGCTTAACACGCTGTTATGAATTTAAATGTTTTTGTATTTACCTCAGAAGCTTGTCTTTCTGTATATTTCTTTGTGGCATAGCAACATGGATAATTACATCAAATAAAAATAAACACATACATAGATAAAGATAACATTACATATATTGCTCTAATCCCAAAGTAGATAGCTAAAACAAATGTGTTATGGAATCAGAAACCAAAATGTTACCACAAAATCTAAGACCCGAGACAATGTAGAAACAGTCTTTCTACATCGTCCCATCCGGGAATCGAACCCGCGACCTCAGAGCTAGCCATGAAAATCAGTGTGTACGCCATTTGTCCTCGGGGGTCGTGAATTAAATAAAAATGCATGTAAGCAGCAGTTTAAGTTTCCGTTTAGACCGAACCATTCGAAATCAACTCAATTACGTTGTGCTTAAAAGGATAGGCTGAGCGGGGAGCGGAAGTGTCGCGTTTTTCCGTAAATTGAATTACTTTCCGATAATTTGCACAGCTTTGTATCTGACTGGCGCACGCTCTTGATTTTAGGGTCCCTTATTCATAACAATATAAACAGTGTTAAATGGAAATCAGAAAAAAATTTACGGCCGTTTTAATAGTGTTGCGAAGGTTCGATTCCCGGACGAGATAATATACAAAATAGTGACATTATCCCGTCCGGGAATTTTTTACAATATCTAGGGTCTGGGTGTTCGTGATATATTGGTTATTTTGTTTCCACATCCAAACAAATGTTACAATAATGAGTCATATATATATATATATATATATATATATATATATATATATATATATATATATATATATATATATATATATATATATATATATATATATATATATATATATATATATATATATCTTCACGCATTTCCCTAGGCAGTGGCAGTGGTGAACCACATACGTACACATACATTGCATACATTTCATTATAAATGTAATTTGTATAAACAACTTCTAATTTGTTGCAAACTCCTCTCCTAAAAAGAGTAAAACGCATTTATAACTTTCTTTTGGAGTAGTTTGATGTCATGGGCTTAAACAACCGCTTACCATCAGTCAGTCTGTTTAAAATATCGTAAATGAATGGTGATGAAATCGATATCAATGGCTACCGAAAGATAGTAAGATAACCCTTCCGAGAAGTAATGAACCGAAATTCAGCAAACCGATGACTCGCGTCTAAGGTGCGAGGCGTCAGGTACTGCGATCAGCTATCCGACTGTCAAGCGTTGCGATTATGACAAACCCTCCCACGGGAGATGCCTATATCCAGCAGTGGACTATTAAAAGCTGTGTATTTGGATTGGATAAGATAATGCTGAAGGCATAAGATAAGTATATATCTTATCATATATCTTTTCCATATTTCTGCTTCTAAAACATGATTCCTTCATTAATTCATCACTGTCTCACTTGCACTTTATTATACACACGCACGTCCCAAGCGGTCCCAACGTTAAACTTCTTGCTACAACTTGGTTTATGTCATATTGATGTACGAGACAAATTTAGACCTCTCTTTAGTTATGTGACCTATACTAATATTAACTTTAGAATTAAGTTGGTAAATTTTACATATTGTTATTGATTTTTGAAGCATATAAATTATTCTGAACATGAAGTGTACTAGATTAGAGGTTTACAGGAAATTACAGGTACATTTCTGCAGGAAAACTGCAATGTAACTGATATTCTCTATTTTGAAAGGTTAAATAAACCCATAAACTCACAATAAATTCATTAGCGTCAACAATCTAATTGTATAGCGTGCGGACTGCGAAACATTGCGTTCGGTTCGGGCCCGCCGTGTGACTATTACCGTTAACCACTCCAGGCACAAGCGTTGCAGTTTAGTTGGTGTGGTTAACAGGAATACTAGTAATGTTATTTGGCATTGTTAATATTCTTTCAATATTAATAGATTCTTCAAATATAATAAAATAATTTTCAAAACTGATTCAAAACACACGAAACCGAAGATTATACGATATAACTGTTCCAAAGTTACAAGCTTTGCCTACTTAATATTAAAATAAATAAATATCTTCACGCAATTCCCAATATAGGGGTAGACAGACGTCTAGTCTAGACAATTAAGTCCCTTTGACTCGCCTTCCACCGAAAATATTTTCGGGACAACGTAACAGGGATCGAACTCGGGTCTTTCGACTCGAAATTCCGACCACCCTACCACTCGGCTATTTATTATTATTAAAGTAAAGATTAAAAAATATCATCTGGTAGATGGTGCCAATGCCATAACAGGCATAAAGAAAGAGATTTAAAATTCAAACTGATGCGTGTAGGATACGGTGGCTCGAAATTAAGAGCGTTGCCCCGGTAATGCAGAGGTCGCGGGTTCGCGTGTACACGAGCGTGTCAGTTGATTGTTTTTAATTTCTCTTTTAGAAACGACGCCTGGAAACGAAAATGTCCTTTAACTAATACAACTTTGAGTTATTAAATTACCATAACAAAGTTTTGGCCAGGTCGCTACAAGCGTCTAGAAACTCTGGTGGAGTAGCGCACTATCGTACTACTGTTTTTATTGCTTCATGCATCTCCAAGTAAAGTAGCCAGATATTTTTTTATAGAATAGGTAGAACAGGTGGCTCACGTGATGGTAAGTTATTACTGCCGCTCATGAACACCCGCAAACCAAATGCAGAGCATATGCGTTGCCGGCCTTAGAGTGCCCACCCCACCAGACTTGGGGGAAGGGGGTGTGTGGGCCTCCGGTTATCTGCACTCACCAGACGAAACGCAGAAGTTTGTTAGACTTCTACTTCACGCCGGTATTCTGTGAGTACTTTCCCGGTCGAGCCGGGCTATTCATGCAACAACAAAAGCTAATACGTGGCTCGAAATGTGGATCGAAAGGACTAAATTGTCTTGACCTTTGGCTACCCCTGTATTGGTAAATGTGTGAAAATAAAAAAAATGCAATACGATGAAAAATTGTCATTGGCAGACGAATTGGCAGACGATGTCGTGGGCAGAATCTAGTAAGGCAATAAAAGGTTAACAGGCAATATTAACCGAGTCGAAAAGACGTGTGGGGTGATCCCGAGTACATCGCTTAGAGAAAATGTTTACGACGCGGCGGCGATAAAGTCCGCGGAGGCTTTGTTCTTCGCAATGTACGAGACACATTCGGTCGCGGATTTATTACGAGGCCGAGCTTTATTATCCACATGTATTGTTCGTCAAAACGTTATTTTTAAAAGCTGGTCGACCAATACAAAACTAAAATAAGCAGACCAATGATTTGCAACAGCTTCTAAGGCTCTATGGTGTTTGGTTTGTGGCTTGCCAATATAAAATATCCTCATGCCATTCCCAATACTGGACTAAACAAAGGTCTAGACAATTGAGTTCTTTCGACCCACCTTTCACCAAAGACACGTGAGCCTGTCGCCGTCTTTATGCCAAGCCAACGATACAAATCGTACATAACAATCGTATAAGCGATTCTTTTGAAGAAAAAAACCCATTGTTACGCGTCTGCCACCTGGGGATCGAACTCGGATCTCTTGACTCGAATTCCAATCACCCAGCCACTCAGCTATGTTTACTATGGTATGACATGACGTAACGAGAAGTCGTTTGTATACAAAGTCTTATATACTTAAACTTTTAACTTACTTAATGAATAAGTAATATATACATATTTACACAGGGATAACATCATATACATTGCTCTGATCCCAAAGTAAGTCGCTAAAGCACTTGTGTTATGTAATCGGAACCAACGAAGGTACCACGAACACTCAAACCCGAGACGATATAAAAAAGAAGGTTTCTACACTGACCCGTCCGGGAATTGAATAAGAGCACTCAGACCTGGCGACATCATTATGTAAAGCTGATTAAATCGGCCTGTGTTAGGAATATTGTTTCGGATGGATAATGGATAGATTTAGGACGGGATTATAAAAAATAATGGAAAATGTTTGGTTTACATTGTTTTATTCGCGCTTAATTATTTTATTATTCGTTAAATATTGAAAATATATAAGGCTTAAGTAGCTAAATCACACGTGTTATGGTATCAGAATCAACGAAGGTACCACAGTCACCCAAACCCGAGGAAATGAAGAAAAAGAAAAAAGACTTCTGTTCTAGACATAATACCAGATTCATCCAGACATTTTCTTTAGGTTTCTTCACGGGAACCGGGCATTTTTTCCGGATAACTGTATACTATATTCAGGTTATAGTGTATATGTTTGCCGTTAAGGTGTGATTAAAAGAAAGAAGAAAGGACAATCGTGTTAACTACGTCTATTAATTAAAATTTATATTTTTATGTGCTTAGAATGACACGTCATTGCGCTTCTCAAAAATGAAGTATTTTTTACAAGTTTTCAAGTGTTTGATTTGTCATTGGATACATCTACATCTGTGACATAATTTTGTTCACCGTCTTTAATCGATACAAAAAAAACTAAAAAAATAATGCAAATGCTCAAAACATGAACTAATAATCTCGGAATCCAAGTAAAAAATGTAGATAAGTCTCTATAGTCTAGTGGTTAGGAGATCGAAATTCGAGTTATGAGACCCGAGTTTGATCTGCAGATGGTACCCCAGTGATTCGCAATAATGGGTATGTTATGTTACAAACTTATGTACGATTTATATCTTTGGCGTGATGATATTTAAAATGTTAGGTAGATCAAATAGAATTTTTCCAATCCCAATACTGGGGTAGACAGAGGTCTAGACAATCAAGTCCTTTCGACACACCTTTCATCGAAGACATTTTTTGGACGTTATGAGAAGTGGTGAGCCTGTCACCGTCTTTATATATCTTTATATCCAAGCCATCGATATAAATCGTTCATAATTTTTGGAAAAAAAAAACCATTGGTACGAGCCCATAGTCAATGTGGTTACCAATTTGTCAGTATCAAAGCATTTTACAATAGTGCTGAGGGTGTGTAATTTTAGCTCGAGCTGGCCTGTATGCGAAACTAATGCAAATCCATTAGTCTTCGTATAACACGGGCTCACCACCTGTCACGTTGTCCCGAAAATATCTTCGGTGGAAGGTGGGTCAAAGGGACTTAATTGTCTAGACTTGACCTCTGTCTACCCCTGTATTGGGAATTGCGTGAAGATATTTTTTTTTTCGTACACGTGTTCGGGAGATTTACTTTGTAAAGAGATATTGGTAAGAAGTAGTATACATATAAAAAGACGAGAACGGGTTCACAACCTGTCACGTTGTCCCTACAAATATCTTCGTTGGAAGGTGGGTCGAAAGGACTTCACTGTCTAGACCTCTGTCTAGCCCTTTTATTGGAAATGGCATATCCCGCAATGAGAACTCAATATGTAAGCTTTTTAAATAGACGACCCAATCTCCGCCTCCGCCAACTCGTGCTATAGATGCTTGTATGAATATTTATCCAAGAAAATATATGTCTATATAACAATACCATTGAATACAATTTAACGACCTCCATGAACAAGTGGCATACACCGCGTTTCACGAAGTCGCCAACTCGGCTTTTTCGATTGCCGGTCGTGTCACTGTAGAAAACACCTTTTCTACATTTCCTCGAGTCTGGATGTTCGTGCTATCTTGTTTTGTTTCCGGTTGTTATGTGATAATATCATCCAATATTTATTTATTTATTATTTGTCTGAAATTCTGTCATTTATATATCTCTTCCTTACATATGAAGTAGTAAAATTCTAATTTATTCATTAAAATTATTCTAGTCATTGTTTTTTATTAAAACCTTAAAAAAAAACTTCTATTGTCATAAACAGTAACCCGTTAAACGGCTTTTAACAGTAAACGGCTTAGGAAGGTCATGAGCAAGGTTTGTTTGTATTTTGTTATCGAAGTTTTATGTTTCTGTAGTTATTTTAAATATTTGTCGCCTTAAAACAATTTATTATAATCATGGAGGTACAAGTATTTAAAAAAAAGATGTTATCAGGACGTACTGGTCTGCAAAATTAGAATTAGAAGTAAAATGGTACATTCTGTCATTCAAAAATAAAAAGTAAAAGTTTTTTTTTTGGGATCAAAGCAATGTGTATGATGTTGTCACTATCTATGTATCTTATAGTTCAAGTCACGCACGTAATATAAAAATATCAAGACAACTTAGACTTAATATTTCAGTGTTATTAACATATTTATAAGCTTCGGTTTCAATAAAATTGAAAGAATAATATTTATAAAAAAACATGTAAGTAAAGTAATACTCATAAATAAATAGAGTTATTATTATTTTTTCACATGTATAAAAGGCTAAAAGTTATATTTTTCAAAAGAATTTGTTTTCATTCATTACTAAGTCAATTTCTACGATAGTCACGTGAAGAGATACATCGGTACTCGCAGAGCGCACGAGGAAAATGTACGTTTTTGCAATTTGACCTTTGACACTCGTCATATGCATCACAATACTAGAGAACATAACTGTCAAACAGTAGTTAGATCTTTGCCTACTCTGGATACAAGTGAAATCCAATCACACGTCGCTTCCCCTCTGTTTCATTCAAAATTACTTGTTATTTAATATCGCAACGGAGGCGCTCGGTCTATTCGAGGGTTTTGTTTATAGCCGTAAATAATATTTAAAATAATATTTATTCTATCGTTCCGTCGGCAATGCGGATTATTTAAACACTACATAAATTAAAATTGGAAATTTGAAACTTGTTCGACCGGCAATTGTACCAAATTACTTTTAAGGGAGAAGCCTATGTCCTGCCTTGTATAGGCCGTTAAGAAAGTAGTAATTATTAAAAATAATAATTTGATATTTACTATGCACCCGCAATGCGATAGGAAATATCAATGTTGACTCAATATATTTGAGAAAGAAATTAGATATATTACATTGTTGTATTATAATAACTATAAGGAACAAAGGAGGTGATATAATTAATGCTGTCTCCTCCGTTTGTTCCATTTCCTTGTCGTAACATTGGGGTCCTATTGTTGGACGAGTAGCACATACACCGGTTTTCATGGTGTCGCCAGGTCCGATGATCTGGGTCCGATTCCTAGACGGTTTAGAGTAGAAAACCCTCTCTCCATGAGGAACACGGACGTATAATCTAACATTGAAGAAATTAGATATATTACATTGTTGTATTACAATAACAAATGTACTATAATATATATATATATATATATATATATATATATATATATATATATATATATATATATATATATATATATATATATATATATATATATATATATATATATATATATATATATATATATATATATATATATATATATATATATATATATATATATATATATATATATATATATATATATATATATGTATATAGTCAGTGTCAAAGTGCTCCTTTAATAAAGAAATGGGTGAAGAAGTTCGAAGAGACGGGATCTACACTAACTGTGAAACAAACCTGCGGCCCACGAACTTATCGGAGCGAAGAGAACATGCAGCAAGTTTCCGCTTCTGTTCGACGTGATCCAGATTTATCGACACGCAAACGTTCGGCTGAATTAGGGTTATCCCGCACATCATTACGCCTTATTTTGAAATTAGATTTGAAATTACATCCATATAAGATCCAGCTAGTGCAAGACCTAAACCCTAATGATTTAAATTTGCGTAAGTCATATGCCAAAACAATGTTAACTCGTTTCAGTAATTTTCACAACATCTTATTTTCTAACGCAGCCCATTTCCACCTAGATGGACATGTAAACAAACAGAATTGGAGGTATTGGAGCAGCGAAAATCCTAAAGCTAAACATGGCTGCAATTTCAGCAAAAGGAATCTTCGGACCTTACTTTTTTGAAGATTGTTGAGGCCGTTCAGTTATTGTTAATTCTGCCGAGTATGTGAAAATGTTACGGGAGTTCTTAGCACCGATGCTACTGGAATTTGCTAGGTATAATCGTTACACATGGTTTCAACAAGATGGAGCCACGTGTCACACATCGAACGAGTCCTTGCCGGTGGTTAAAGACATGTTTCCAGAAAAACTGATATCCAGACGGGGTGACATCCCATGGCCACCCAGAAGTCCAGATCTATCCCCAGCAGACTTCTTTTTATGGGGTTATTTAAAGAGTCGTGTCTACATTGATAAACCGAATACACTGCGTCAACTAAAAGAAAAATCATCGAATAGATGTCGGCGATCTCGCGGTCTCTTTGCAGAAGAGTATTCGAAAACTTCAGGACTCGCTTATATGAGTGCAAAAACCGAAACGGTGGTCATTTAGACGAAATAATTTTTATAATTTTTAAAAAATAAATTATAACTAATTAGCTTTCTCGTGACTAAACGATTTCTAAAATATATAATATAACTAAAAGTAACAAATATTTGCCAAATAAAGTCCTTATCAGACGTGCACTGCCATTTTGTTATTTGTTGGAAAATTTAGGTTACAATGGACATTACTTTGACAATCAAGATTCAACTATGTACTAGGTGTACATAATTGTGCACCTAGTACATAGTTGCTGCGGTGTAATAACCTAAGACTAAACTAAGTTCCAATAAGTATACATCAACGCTCAGCACACTATACAATTATGTATTGCATCAGCTGTTTCTATTTGTTTGAGAAATAATCACAATTTAATAATTTTATTTACTTTCTAATGACAATTATTATAACTAAGACAGCTATTTAAAGACATCAACACCACCGAAGCAGCGGTTTAAAGCTACTACATACATATACAGATATTTTAACGCTGTAACCACACGGCAGTGATGCCACGGGCACAAATTAAATGGAAATAAAAATATGTATCTTCACGGCATTCCCTATAGTGGTGTAGACAGTAGTCTAGACAATTAAGTCTTTTTGACTGACTTTTTACCGAACACATTTTTAGGGACAACGTGACAGGTAGAGCCCGTCGAGTCTTTATGCCCAGCCATCGATATAGGTCGTACCTAAATGTTTTATACAAGTATTGTAAAAATAAACCCATGGGTACGAGCCTACCACCTGGGGATTGCACATGGGTTTATTGACTCCAATTCCTGCTAACCATTCAACTGCAGCCAGCGTTCTTAGTAACATGCCACGAGGAGTAGTAGGTACTCTACGATTATTGTAGTTTATAGTTCATAAGTATTGTGAATATTAAAATAATTTAGTTTCGCAAACACGTATGCTCCTAGCAGGATTCGAACCCTCAACCCTTAGATTCGAGAGAAGGCTCACTGCGAACTAGGCTGTGGGGTCGTTCATCATGTATATTGATCTCAATTTTTTAATAATCGCATAACTTATTAAAAAAATCTTTCCATATATTTAAAGAATATACTCATAATCCATTCCATTCATCCAAAAATGAGCATCACAACGCATTACGATACGTCCAGAACAGAGTCTAAAAACGAAGAAATAAAAGGATTTATTTGTATATTAGTAAAAAGTACATTCATAAATAACTAATAAATAAATGTAAATTAAAGCTTTCAGTGCTTAAAATTCTACTGCTGTTTTAAATTAACTTAATGCTAATTGTATTAAAATTATTAAAATATTCTTACCTTATATACTTATTCTAAAAACAGTTTTAATTTAAAGGGAAATTGATGGCTTTCCGCTAACTGGAAAAAGAGGTTATAAAATTATTTCAGACCGAGCTTTAAACACGACTCGTTTTCAAAATAGGTGTCATGCCATGTCAACAAACTGTCATCTGTCAGTCTGAGAGATTAAAGACTAAACTAAAAACCTGGCCGTTGCCTAAATGCTGTTACGATACTAATCAAATTCTGACAAATTATTAACTGTTTGACATTAATTCACTAATTAACTAAATTTATTGTTGTAGCAAATACCATACGGCCCCTAGAATGGCATTGTAAAAATATTAAAAAATCCAAAAACAGGCTCAGTCTGAAAAAATTGTATGCTCGTGAACTAACTGCTCATGTCTTTGTCACTATCTTTGCATGGGCTTAAATTCAGATTTTAAAAAAGTAGTTTGTTGGGTATTCGCACTGTGCGTTAGTAAACAGACAAAACCGAGAACAGGTGACAACTCCTACACTGTAACAACTCTAAAGAACACTATCGAGCAATCTCCTCCTACTGATGACTTAGATTCATACATAAGTACCAGATACATCAAAAGGGGGACAACCACAGCATTCCTGTGATGTGAGCAGTCCTGTGACCCTAGATGTTCAATCGGATACTTTAAATTCCCTTAAGGAAGAGCTCACACTTCTCCTACGGTCCGTCGTGAAGCGAGCTAAGTGCCATAAAAAACCAAATATCCACCACTATCGAATCTGCAGTAAATTACATAAGCACGCAGTATGATGACCTCCTTAAAAGAATCCACAAATGCTGAAATTAAGTGTTTAAAAGAAGTGAATACACGTCTCCGTAAAGATCTTGACACTAACACAAAACACATACAGAACCTAGAGGAGGAGAACGCTCGGCAACAGCAGTGGTGTCGACTACAAAACATCGAGATCGTTGGCGTCTCTGAGTGCGAGGAAGAGGACACAATCGGAACAGTATTAAAAATAACGAATGGAGTGGGCGTTGCTATCGAAAGAAGTGAGGTGGAGTTTGCTCATCGAGTTCAATCTCGGCGGCATAATAGCCCAGCAATAAGCCGAACAATTATTGCCCGATTACGGCAACGACACACTAAAGATTTGATTGTGTCCGCTTCACGTAAACATCGAGGTATCAAAACTTTAGACTTAGGCATTACGGAAAAAACGAGAAATGAAAACAGTCGTATTTATATAAATGAACACCTCACCAAATGTAACCGCACGTTGCTTAAAGAAGCTAAAAGAAAAAGAAGCTAACTTTAAATTTATCTGGACAAAAAACTGATGAAATTATGTCAGAGGAAACGAAACCTCGCCACCTATACCAATTATGACGTCGGCAGACTTATCAAAACTCAGCTAATTTCTACTTTTAGTGTCTCAATTTTATACTTAATTAGTTTATATTTTGTTAAAGTTCGCATTCACACTGAATATACTATTACTACATATAAATAGAACTATTACTTATATAGTATTATAAACATACTATTGCTATATATATCACCTATAAACTACAGTGCAAAATATTCATACAAAACTCACACGTGTACGCACAGAAACATTTTACTCATTATCTACGATATATACTCATATTGTACTCATGTCCAATTACGTTTAGGTTATATCTAATAAATCTGTCAATATATTCACTACATTATACTACAATTAACATTATAATTCATAATAGTACACTAATAATAAAACGATATCAAATATTTTTGTTGATACTTGCATTAGTCATGTATTTCATCGATTCTAAAACTACAGTTAAAATTACCATTCGCGATGGCTAAGCATACTAAAGCATTAAAACTGTTCTACCAGAACGTAAGAGGGTTACGCACTAAAACTAATATATTTTTAATAACATTTTTCCATCCGACATTGACTTAGCAATAATCACTGAGTCGTGGTATGTGACATTATTTTGGACAATGAGTTGTGCAGCTCAGACAGGTATGAGCTGTTCCGTCGTGACCGCGGGGCGCTCGGCGGCGGAGTGATGGTTGCATGTGCAACGCATCTCGGAGCGCGCAGGTGAACTGACCTTGACCGCGAACATCTTGAATGCATCTGTATTACTATACCTGCGCGTACGATTTATTCACAGTATTATTTAAATATTATTTGCAGCTACATCCCTCCAAAACAGTCTTTGTCATTGAAAATTAACGCAATCGGTGAACTCCTCACATCCCTATGTAGTTCTATGCCAGATAATTATTTAATTTTGGCCGGTGATTTTAATCTACCATGTATCGATTGGAAAACAAAGTACCCAATAGTATTAAAAAAGGGTTCCGTGGAAAACCAAAACGCATCGTCAGGATTATTAAACTTAACATCGTACTTGGGGTTATCGCTATACAATTACTTTCAAAATGCGTATGGAAATATACTAGACTTAATATTTTCAAATATATCAATAAGTATAGATAAATGTTTATGTCCTCTAGTTAAAGAAGATGTGTGTCACCCTGCAATAGATATGTACATTACTGATATTATTACACTTTCTATGCGGCCGTACAGCACCTAAAGATATTTATTTCTTAAAGCAAACTATCTTAACTTAAATGTTTATTTCTCTGATTGCGACTGGTCATTTTTAAATTCACAAACCTTAGACGACGCTACTACACTTCTATTTAACTAACAAATTCTATTTAATTTTAAATTTTGAAATAAATAAATATGTACCTCTTCTCAATCATATAACTATCCGGTTTGGTACAGTAACGCATTAAAGAAATTAATAAAAGAAAAAGCGAAATATTTTTGGAAAATGAATCTGAATGAATGAAAATGAATGAAATCATTATCTTTGGAAAAATGTAATACTTGTTGATTTTTATCAAAACAATGTGGGAAACACTTTCTACATTTTCTCGGGTCTTAGTGTTTGTGGTACCTTCTCTGTTTCTGATTCCATAATACAAGTTCTTTATCTGTATACTTTGGGATCAAAATAACGTATCTAATTTATTTTACAGTCGCAATATTTATTAAATAAATCTTTCCAAATCCCATAAAGACCTTATTGATAATCTTCAAAGCACATGTCGGAAATATGTCTTACAAGTTCAAATAAATACTTTTATTACAAGTTCAAATAAATAAAATAAATATCTTCACACAATCCCTTCTTAATTAAATCCCTTTGACCTACCTTCCACCGAAGATATTTTCGGGATAACGTGACAGGTGGTGAGCCCGTCGCCGTCTTTATGTCCAAGCCAACGATAAAATTCGTACATAAGTTTTGAAAAACCCATTGGTACGACCCTGCCACCTGGGGATCGAACTTGGGTCTCTTGACTCAAAATTCCGACCACCCAACCACCCGGCTATCGTAACATATAAGTTCAGATACTAAATTATTTAACTTTTTCGAGTGACTACCTCGTGCAGCCAAACGCAGTGTGGGACCTCTCACAAAATGAAACGTCGACCTGCACAATTTTGCAAAGAGTTGATAGATGCAAATCGCTCTATGAGGCAATCTTTGGGGGAGGCCTGTGTACAGCAGTGGACTTTTGATAGGCCGTTGTGATGATGACGCTGATCCGCATGTCCATTTGGTATAGGTACAAAAAATTCAAAAATAAAATCAATTGGTACGAGCCTATCGGTACGGGACATCGATCCCGTACCTATTGGTACGGGATCGATGTCGGGTCTTTCGACTTGAATTCTGATCACCCAACAAATCGTCTATCGTGACTTAAATAAATATAAATTAAGCTTTCAGCACTTTAAACTAATGATTCTAAATAAAATTGTAAAGCTGTTAAAATTAATGCTAATGGAGCAGTAAATAAATTGGCGCGAACAAGGCGAATGTTCCAGAACGAAATGCGTTTTGCGCGGGAACAATTTGTTTATAATAAATTGTAAGCTCGCGCTAGCTAAATTAGAGTTTCATTAAACCTAAAATATATTATAAATAAATATAAATATCTTCATGCAATTCCCTATACAGGGGTAGACAGAGGTCAAGTCTAGACAATTAAGTCCCTTTGACCCACCTTCCACCGAAAATATTTTTGGGACAACGTGACAGGTGGTGAGCCCGTCGCCGTCTTTATGTCCAAGCCAGCGATGAAATTCGTACATAAGTTTTTTGAAAAACTCATTGGTACTGCCACTTGGGGATCGAACTCGGGTATCTCGACTCGAAATTCCGACCATCCAACAACTCGGCTATCGTGACTTCGTAAAATATATTAAGATAATGTATTATATATTTTATTCTAGATATAATGGAACGTTGCTTATATTTATTTATTTAATACGTCATTAATACAGTAAGGTCGTACTTCATGTTATAAAATTAAAGAATCAACTGATACGGGCGGGATTTTATTAAATAACTAGCTGCCCAGCAAACGTTGTTTTGCCATATAAAAATAGGGGTTGATCGTAGGGTGGTGAGAATTCAGGGTTTTATGTATTTTTTAATGATATCAAAAAAATAATATTTAAAAATAAAAAAAATAGGCTAGATGTTGTCCGATTCTCAGACCTACGCAATATGCACACAAAATTTCATGAGAATCGGTTGAGCCGTTTCGGAGGAGTAAGGTAACTAACATTGTGACACGGGAAATTTAAATATAAAATAATAATAAAAAAATTGAGAGAATTTAAATTTTTTTTTGTAAAGATTGTTAAGTAATTAAATAGCGTGACTACGCCTGGTGCCTTGGTATGTACGTCATATGCCCAATTTTTTAAATAACGAAGACTTTTTTGACAAATTTAAAACAGTCTTCATATTCTTGGCTTTATTTTGCTGATTGGCAATATTGAAATAAGGCATATTAGGGATTTGGAAAGAGAAAAATTTCTTTAATAAGTTTACGACTTCTCAGAGATATATTCGAAAAATAGTTGCGATAGCCGAGTTGTTGGGTGTTCGGTCCCCATGAGGCAGGCTTGTACTAATGAGATTTTTTTTTTTAAAAATTATGTGTGATTTATATCATTTGATTGATCACTAAGACGGCGATTTGTAGAACCTACACCACTCGCGTTGTCCCAGAAGTGAATTCCGGTGAAATATGGGTCGAAAAGGACTAAATTGCTTAGACTTCTGTCTACCTGTGTTTGGAATTCAGTGAATATAAATAAAATATTTAAAAGACTGTTCTGAATAAGATATTTAAAATATATAAAAATTATATTTTACGATACATTTTTCCTCAAGCATGTGAGTGATTTTTTGTTGAATTATTTTCATTTCACTTTTTAGGTTTGATCCGGGTCGGCATCTTACTAATCTAAGTAAGATGCCGACCCGGATCAAATCTAAAAAGTCCAATTCCTTTCGCCTCCGTATCTAATCAAAGCATAAATTAAATTAAATTCGTTCCAACCGAACATTAAATTTTCCACCGGCGATGCAATAACGGCTTTAGAAATTAGCAATACACCGCGGCCATATTGGAACATTTTAATAGGATTTCAATAAAACATATTCCCTTTTACCGGCGTAATAGCTTTATATAATCCGGAGCTCTGGTGATTTCTTTTGAAATCGGATCTTCGGGAGACTATAAGTACTGAGAAATATACAAACCGTTTGGGTACACACGAACGTAGTAGCTGAATGAATATCTTGATTAAAATCCTCACGCATATTCTCAATATTGAGTTCGACAGAGGTCTTGGTTATAAATAACTTTTTAAAATTTCCAATGGTACGAGTTCACCACCTGGGGGTCGAACGTCTTTTGACTCGAATTCCGATCACCCAACCACTCAGCTATCTTCCCGTGGATCTCGTAAGAAACATCACAGGGAAAAGCCTTGTTAATTGTACTAGCTCCCGACAGATGGATGGTTAATTTATTTAAATGAATTAAATATTCCAACCTCGTTTAAGTGAAAGTTATCCGGAACTCAATTGCGTACAATCAGCAAACTTACCAAGTTGTGCCCAAATAGAGCGCCCTCGGCGGACAGAAACAAACATTCCGTGGCGATTGCTTTGTATAATGATAATTAAATACAATTTCAGTCGATTTTAAATTAGAAAGTTGATTTTAGACGAGGAAGTTTTAATGGACTTGTGAAGTAGTATATTTCATTACACTGTCCTCAATATTCTTGTGGATTAGAAAATAAAGCTCCGACAACTCTGACAATTTATTTCTCTAACAATTAAGAATATAGTTAGCCAATTGGAAATTGTTAGTTAATCAAATTCAAATCTAAAGCGCAATAATTCGTTTGCGTTGATTTCGTAAAGGGTATCGTCGTATAGGCTATACGTATATAATATTCTTTGATATTTAAATTTACATATATTTTATATCAATGATTCAGTTGTATACGGTTCAGAGGTTTATACAATTTGTACTGCCCTCGGCTGCCCATAACCGGTTTCTGAAATTTTGGTCTGGTATATATGGAGATTGTTATCCCGTCATCTATCGGCAGCCAATTGCATATTCAAGGCATTACTCTTAGTTGTCTCTTATGACACCCTCGGGAAGTAAGGGGTCGACATTCCTATCGCAGTACCATATGCCATTTATTTCCATAATATAAGTTAACTCATTTAGAATTTGAATATCATAAATTCTTCATCGCTTTGTTCAATAAATAAAGCAATGATCAAAGAGAAATTTTAAATGTGCCCAAAAAATTATTACGCCGTATTTTATCAAAGTGATAATTTTTTTATTCAAAAACCTATGTACGATTTATATCGTAGGCTTAGACATAAAGACGACAATGGGCTCACCACCTGTCACATTGTCTCGAAAATGTCTTCGGTGGAAGGTGGGTTGAAGGGACTTAATTGTCTAAGCTCGACCTTTGTCTACCGCTGTATTGGGAATTGCGTGATGATATTTGTTTATTTATTTTATTCGATTTCATGTTTTAATAAGAATTTAATTGCAGGCCTGTCCAGTAATTAAAAAACACACGAGCTTACCTACCTTTGTCTTTAATATCTACTCCGAACAAAGTAACGTGTCGGTATTTGTAGCTAATCATATGTATACATATAAATACATATATAGATAGGGACAACATCACATACATTGCTCCGATCCCCATGTAACATGCTTATGCACTTGTGGCATGGGAATCGGAAACAACGAAGGCATCACAAACACCCAGACCTAAGGCAATGTAGAAAAAGTGGTTTTTCTACATGTGAACACATGAAAAATGTTTGAAAATTTACAACGAAGATATACAGTGTGGAAGCGAACGGAACTGCATGCATGCGTACTGCACGCTTGCGGCGCGCGCGCTGTGCGAGCCTTGGGTGAGTTGTGCTAAAGAGGTGCAACAAAAATTGCAGTAACTGCACGCGTGCAGCACACGAGCCGTGTTCGAGCAACTCACGTGCGGCGCATTCGCGGTGCATTCGCCAGATCCGGACGCACCCTAGGCTTAACAATGAGTTAGTGCAACAGGTCTTGTCGCCGACGGCTCGTAAACAGCAACGCTAACGTAATTAAGTTCACGAGTCACATCATTCATTATACTGAGCTTTTGTATTAATTAAATTAAATATAATAATCAAAAACAATTACATTGGACCATCACACACGTTGTTCTTATCTCAAATTAAGTAAATGTTTAAAAGTGTTTCCTACTTTGACCCGACCGGGAATCGAACCCGGGACCTCAGAACTGGCGACACTATGAAGACCGATGTATAATCCACTCGTCCACGGAGGTCGTTAAGGAGTGTATTACATTCTCGATTCAATGTCACGGCTGTGGGGAAGGTTTTTTTCCGATGATTTGTGAAAGTAAAAAGGTAATAAAAAAAATATCTTTTATTTTTGGTACCGCTATCTAGAACAGATCCCCAAGAGCCGCGTTTTTTGCTTTTTTTGATAACTATTTGTGTGATTGTCCAGGAGAGTATTTTCATAGCGATAGCTGTAGAGAGCGGCCCGGCTGTGACGTCAGAAATTTCTGACCCAGTCAGAATTATTTTTACATTTTGCGATCTCAACATGCTATACCTATATATAGCGTCGTCTCGTTCTGACGTAGCGATACAGAATTGTTTTGTGCACAAACAATTGCAATCCGATTCACAACTGAGTGCGGAAAATTCTATTTAGTTATGTTACAATTATGTTGAAAAGACAGCTTTAGAGACCATTATATATACACTATTATATTATTATTATATAATAGTGTTGTTATATTGCTGTTAGCTTATTTCACTTATCGTAATTCACTTGTTGGCCTTATAAGCATACTCTATTTCATATTACACGCCATTTATTCTTGCATGGAGATTAGTGAAATTTGCAATATCTCTATACTAATGATTTCTGTAAACGAATGTTTGTGTCTATATTGTTCGATTCAATTAACTACTTTGCCACTACAATATAATTGCATTTATGACCAAGTAAATGAGTTTTTGAACAGAAATAACAATAAACCAATGTACAAAATAAATTGGTCTCTCTCACTCTCGTCTGGATAGACACGAGCTCATCTTGTTACTCTGCGCCGGCGAACTGCGGGCGATCCAGGAATGGATTTACAGAGCTTCTAGTGTTTCGATCTAATCTGAGCATTTTCAAATTAAACGTCTCGTAAACGTTTAGTTATAAATTAGTTGGAAAGGAGACAATTTTATTTATAACATCGAATAATTATTCTGTGTAGGCTTAACTTATCCTGCTGCCATAAAAGGAAACGAAGCCCCGTTCGTAGCACCTGCATAGAATTCCAAGAGTGAATTCCATGAATCGAGGGTTGATTAAATTAAAGGGTTCGTAAGGTCGTAACGTAAAAAATTTAATGTTTCTTTAATACTCCTCGTACAGCTGCTTGCTATGGATATAACTGATATTATAAATGTGAAAGCTGAAGGGCCAATCACCATTTCATTAATAACCAGAGACTTACCTTGGTCAGTAAAGTTACACAAAGTTTTTTTTGTTATAAATTTTTGTGTTATTCAGCAAAAAAATATTTAGTGGTAACCTAAGAAGAATTATTTTATTCGCGATCTAATACACAGACGCAAGATAAAATAGTAGAATATAATAACACATAACATAAAATAATACTATAGCATTTAAAAAAATGACACAAAACAAATAATGAGATGGACTGGATATTGGACATGACTGTGGGTTAAATTCTGTAAATGCTTTCGCTTTAATAAAACCCAAGCGCGATCCTAGGACGACACCAATGTATTGTTAATAGCAATTTAAGTACTGAAATTGCATTGATGAGTTAAGCGATAAAAGAAGAAGAACGATAACGTTCGTAAGACCTTCGACATCATGCTTATTATGTCTCAAAAAAGCATTAAACAAAAATGTTATCTAATTGTCCTTATTCACGCAGTCCCGGAAAATTATTTTAATGGAAGTTCTGCCTGGAAGAAATTGCTATTTCAGCGATTAGGCCACCCTTTGTACAACCATTTTAAGTTAGCATTTTAAATTCACATTTATGAATTTATGATGCTTTTGTTATGGTGTGTGCAATAAAGTGTATAAATAAATAAAAAAAAATTCTCCGAGTTATTTTTGAGACCACCTGATATGTGTCCACCTTTATTTAATAATAATTTATTTATTTTTTTTATTTTTAATATTTTGTTCTTTATGTACAAGCCATCAATGTAAATTGTGCATAAGTTTATGAAAAAACCTATTGTTACGCGCCTGCCACCTGGGGATCGAATTGCGGTCTCTTAATTCGAATTCCGATCACCTCACCACCCGGCTATCGTGACTCGTGAGTCGTAAAGACTTAATTGTCTAGACTTCTGTCTACCCCTGTATTGGAAAAGGCGTGAAAATATAATTCTTTTCTAAGATGTGTGAACTCCGCCAACAACTTTAAAGCACCGTAGCTGATGCGTCTCTGATCCCATCCGTCTCTAATAATATTCGATAGAAACTTTGCACAGCGTTGGGCACTTGCAGGTGACTTTTATACCGTCTGTTTAACCAAATCACTGTATTTCCTTTTGTGAATTTAGATCAACCAGATACTTGGCTGTCGTGACTTTATTACTTTTAATTAATAACAAGTTTTATAAGTCTTACAGTAACAAATGAGAACATATTAACTTTCTATATGACTGCAATACGTAAATACTCGTTAGTTCCAAAAAGCTTATGTAAACGTTTCTAAACTGTTGTTTATTGTGTCAGTTCAAATTGACTTCATACTTTTGTTCAGAAAATATAGTCTCTTGGTCAAGGGTTTTTTTTTATCTATGTGTAAAAACGAGTAAATTTGAGCGTCACGATTGCCGGGAGGTTGGGCGAGCGGAATTCAGGTCAAGGCACCTAAGTTCGATGCCTATGTGGAAGGCTCGTAATAATGTTTTTCAAAACTTATGTAATATTTATATCGTTGTCCCAAAAATGTCTGCAGTGAAAGGGGAAAGACCTACCCCAGTATTGGGAATAGCGAATCACCAATTTTAAATAAATGTGAAAAATCAATTTTTTAGTTTGATTCCATTGAAATAAAGTAAAATACATTAACATCTGCACTGCGACAATATAAAAAATTAGTTTTTTTCACGAATCCTGTTCGGGAATCGAACTCGGGACTACAGAGCAGTCAATAGCCTGGAAACCGATCTGTACGCCACTCGACTATGGAGGCCGTGTCGGAAGCACGTACGTGGTACGTGGTACGTGAAAAATTAAAAACAATGAAACGAAATTTAGACTTTACATGTACTAGCTATCTTAAAATCTTTCCTGATCACCTTTCATGATACCCACAGAATGAAAATATGTGGATTATTCTTACCGCTATCATCCAAACGGCAAATTATTTATTACTCATTATTTCTTATTTATTTTGTAAATAATAAGATATTCGTGTCGTACGAATCGAGAAATCAGATCTTACCTCTTTTTTTGAAGAAGAAGAAGATGTTTCCAATTGTGATTCGTTCGCATTGATAAGATTCAATTACAATCAATACAATAACTTAGAAGCAATATTTGCTTAGATAAATTTCACTTCGAAATCAGGTTAATAGGACAGGTAGGTTTGTAGCATGATAACGTATTGCTTGAAATTAAATCTTATTAACCATAATAAAATATTTTTAGACTCGATATAAGCAATTACTAAATCAGTGATTGAAAATAGCTGAATAAGTCACGATAGCCGAGTGGTTGGGTGGTCGGAATTTCGAGTCCAGAGACCCGAGTTCAATCCCCAGGTGGCAGGCTTGTACCAATGGGTTTTTCAAAATCTAACGTACGAATTACATTGACTTGAATTCTGATTGACATTGATTGACTTGAATTCTGATCACCAAACCACTCCGCTACTTGACTATTTACTAATTGATTAACTTTATTCATAAAATGTTTATTTACAGCAGCAATTTGTGAGTACGAGTGTGCGCGGAGGGCAGTAATATCGGTCTTACATATATGGGTCTAATAAATAGTTAAATAAGTTTTTGTTTACAAGTGAATGTGTATTTCCATTAACCATAACAGTGATAAGTGGAACAAGTGTTATTCGCAGTATTTAACCAAGTATAGTGGGATAAGACTAAGTTTTAAAAATCGCAGTGACAATCAGATGTGAAATTAGTTGTTTTAGTGTACCCCCATTAATTATGTTAAAATTTACTTTAAAAGATAAACTGTAGCACTGTTTTTATTTATTACTTTTCTAATAAGTGCATTACAGTCTTTATATAAAGTTTTATGTTGAAAAATACCACTACATAATTATTAATTATTCAAACCGAGCAATCAGTGTTGATATTTCTGCCATCTAGTAACAACTTTCAATACTATTTATACGTTATCAATTAGCAACATCGATTAATAATGGCAAATAAGTGTGGGCACTGCGGTAAATTTATTTCGCAGACAGATGGCGTTAAATGCTCAAAATGCACGTCGACTTACCATCGGCTGTGTATTAATATTAGCCCCGAATCAAGGATAAGCCCAAAATGGATATGTAAAACTTGCAAAATACCGCGACAAAGCCCTGTGTTAACGGACTATTGTACTGAGGCATCCGTAGACTCGAGAGATGAATCCCCCATTGAAGGTTTATTGGCTAAGGAAATTAATCTCCTTAGAACTGAGTTGAAGACTCTGGCAGAAGAAATGGTCAGCTTTCGGCAAGAAATTACGAAACTACACACCACCATGACACAGTTTAATTCGAGACTGGACAGCGTTGAAACCCGAGTTACCTCTCTGGAACAACAAGCGACGGAGGGACACAAGTCATGCAATAATAACGAACTGGTAGATATTATTGCACACTTAAAGCGCGATTTGAACATAAAGGAACGGGCGACTCTTTCTAATGATCTAGAGCTCACCGGTATTCCTGAACAGAAGGGAGAAAGCCCGGGTCACCTCTTGACACTCGTCGCCAATAAATTGGATGTAGAACTGGACGAACGTGACGTGGTTAGTGTTGAACGTGCTGGTATGCGTCGAAACCGTGACAGCTCGGATAGCGAACCGCCGCGGCCTGGAGCCATCGTCGTACGTCTGGCGCGGCGCTCTGTCCGCGACCAATTGCTGCGGGCGGCGCGCGTGCGTCGGGGCGCTGATACATCAGCTTTTAATATCAATGGAGAACCGACACGCTTCTATCTTAACGAACGCCTGACGTAAACCAACAGGCACCTCTTCCATAGGGCTCGGCAGGAGGCGCGGCGATGCAACTGGCGATATGCATGGACAAAAAACGGTGTTATATTTGTAAAACGCGATTCTGTGTCTAGTAAGCAAAAAATATGTATGGACTGTGACATCGAAAAGGTTTTTGGTTCTTCATGAATTTGATCTTTTTTATACAACATTCTTTAAAATATATCACTATGGGCATTTATCTTTCATATAATAATTTTGTTTTTAATTTACATTTGATAATCAGGATAATAGGTTCTGCTGTACCTTGCAATGTTCTTGTCGTATTTTGTTCAGTTTATTTATGTATGTCTTACATATATTTGGATACTTTTGTAACAATTAGGCGACCGTTTACTTTTAATGATTTTCTGAGCCAATTACCTTCGAATTGTGAACAAAATAGTATTATTTTTTGTGCTTTTAATTTAGTTGTTGATAGTTCCTATTGTCTTTCTGTTATTAATGAAACTGTATATTATTCTTTGTATAATATGCCTGAAATAGCAATTTTAAATCAATTATTTCAATATGAAAACGTTCGGGTTTATGTTATCACCACTCTCGTGCCAGCATCTAATTTACATAACATAATACAGCTAGATATATTATATATATATATTTGTGTAAGTTTAGTATTGACTACGTCATATATTATTATTTGTATTATTGTTGCATAGCACTAACTATATCTATAATGTTATGTATATATAATTTAATACCTCAATATGTAGCTACAGTGTATGATAAATACTTAGTTAATTTAAACCTTAATCAAAGATGTCTTTTATTCTTTTTCTTAAATGATGGTTAGGCCGCAGATATTAAAAGTTGGTTTTTTGAATCCCGGATCACTCGGTACGCATCATGATGAGTTCGTGGTAGCTATGGATCGTCAGAGAGTTGACCTGTTGGCTTTAAGAGAAACCTGGCTCAGGGCAGGTGAAGAAGGAAGGGCACCTTGTGTGCCTGGTTACCACTTGCGACATACTCCTAGGCCGGCAGAAGTTCGTTCTCTTGGTGGCGGTGTAGCTTTCTACATTAGACGCGGTTTACCAGTACGTAATCTACTCTACCCCATATCGCAGTCTGTAGAACAAATGTGGCTAAGTGCCAAAATTAATGGTAAAATTGTCATAATTGGCACTGCGTACCGACCACCTTGGCTTCAAGTGCAAAATTTTATTGATGCTCTTTCTGATACAATTAACACGTTCGCGTCGTATGATTATTTACTACTTCTTGGCGATTTTAACATCAACTATTTGGATAAATCCAACCGTAATACTAAAATGTTAGATGAATTCATTTCAATAAATAATCTTAAACAATATGTTAATGAACCCACGCATTTTACAAGTAACTGCAAAACACTGTTGGATCTAATACTTTCTAACGTATCCATAAACAAAGTAGAAGTAGAGTTACATACCTGATTTAAGCCATCATGCGTTCATATCATGCGAAGTCAATCTTACTACGCACAAATGTCCACCGCGACTTGTTTTTTATAGACCAATTAAAAATATTAATCCTGAACAATTTCACCAACTTTTAAATGGTATAAATTGGGAAAACATAGTGAATGTGCAAGACGTTAATGTTATGGTTGCCGAATTTAATTCAATAATATTATCAGTATATAACTTTTAGCTCCGATGAAAAGGCTATATTAAGGAACAATATCGTCCCTGGTTAACATATACAGTCAAATTAATGATGCGACTCCGTGATCGAGCACATTCAAGGGCACGTTTAACAAAAATAGATTCACATGTAAATTATTATAAACAATTAAAAAAACAGGTCGTGACTGCTATTTATAACGAAAAGGCTGCATATTTTAATACGTACATTAATTGTAATATTAGAAACTCCAAAACGTTATGGACGCACCTAAATCGTGAAATAAATATAAAAAATAAACATAATACTTGTCTACCCTACAATCTGTGTGACCCAAAAAAGATTAATAAACATTTTATTGACGTTCCTGGCCAAAATTTTGCTTCTCAATCCGCCATCAACTACTTCGAAACACATAAATTTAGCTCAAAAACTTTTGAATTTAATGAAATAGATAGTAATACAGTTTTAAAAATCCTACATGATTTGAAGTCTAATGCTATTGGGTTGGATGAAATTTCACTGGAAATGCTGTTATCTACTCTCCCATACTCTTTAAATGTTATTACGGTAATTATGAATAGTTCGCTGAAAACTAAAACATTTCCCAAACATTGGCAAACTGCTTTAGTAAAGTCAATTCCCAAGACAGATAATATTACGAATTTTAAAGACCTGCGACCTATTAGCGTATTACCCTGTTTGTCTAAAATCATAGAAAAAGCTGTCTGTAATCAGCTAACTCATTATTTAGACCAAAATGAAATTCTACCCAGTGTACAGTCTGGCTTTAGGCAACGACATAGCACTACAACTGCGTTGGCCGATGTAGTGGATAATGTTTTAAGTGCTCGGGATTCTGGTATGGATACAATTCTAGTTCTTCTAGACTATTCCCGTGCATTTGACACGTTAAATAGGCAGTTATTTTTCTCTAAATTAAATTACTATGGATTAAGCTCGGAAACTATAGATTGGTTTCGTAGCTATTTTAATGATCGTAGGCAAATTGTTGAAGTGGTAGATGAAAGCGGCAATAATATAGTATCTGAATCCTGCGCTGTTACAAGGGGTGTTCCGCAGGGTTCAATACTTGGTCCCTTGATTTTTTCGCTGTATAGTGCTGATATCGTAAAACATATATTAAACTGTAGCTATCATATATATGCTGATGATATACAAGTGTATATTTCTTTCAAGCCAAACGAGAGTACTGTAGCCATACAAAAATTACACGAAGATCTAAATCGTATAATCGACTGGTCTGAAGCAAATACATTAGTACTTAATCCTAATAAAACGAAATATATGCTACTTGGTACAAAAAAACAAATAAATAAAGGGTTGGCTAATCGTCCTTTAATTTTAATTAAAAATGTAAATATTGATCGAATTACTGAGATAAGAAATTTAGGACTATTGATGGACGAGGAACTACACTTTGAAAAACATGTAGTGAATAACGTTAAAAATTGCTTTTACAGATTAAAAGTGCTATATAAGATAAGGGATGTATTAACGACGGAAGTTCGTATCAGATTGTGAGAGTCCTTAATACTGTCGAAATTCAATTATGCAGATGCTGTAATAGGGCCTAGACTTCTTAACCGTTCAAAGAAACTCTTACAGCGCGTACAAAATGCCTGTACACGTTTCTGTTTTAAAATTGCTCCCCGTGTGCATGTAACACCTTACATTAATCATGCGAAAATGCTTAAAATGGGTTACCGCTGGCGGTTGCATTTTGCTACGCTGTTGTTTGGTACTATCAAATACAAGTCACCGTCTTATCTCTATGAAAAATTGCGCTGGGCTCGAGACAACGTCTTAACAAAAGTAGTGACAAGGGCTTCGGCATTTGGGTTGCTTGTGCCTCAGCACCGCACCGCTTCGTTTCGAGGCAGTTTTCGATATGCAGCAACCAAGTGTTGGAACAACTTGCCACCGCCGTTGCGAAATATACAATCGATACATAGCTTCCGTCAAAAATTTAAATTGTTCCTCTTAGATCAGCAATGTCAAAGTTAATTGGTGCGTAATATATTGGTAGTATGTAGTTTTATAAATAATGTATGAGCGTTTATAGGTGTACAGGTGGGTGCTTGTTTATATTTGTGTGTGTATGTATGTATGTGTATGTATGTGTATATGTATATGTGTATGTGTATGTATGTGTGTGTGTATATGTATGTGTATACATATGTGTATATATGTGTGTGTTTATGTGTATATGTATGTGTATGTGTATATATATGTATTTGTATGTATGTATGTGTGTGTGTGTGTGTGAATGTATGTATATATATGTATATAAGTGTGTTTGTTTGAGTATATGAATGTTATTTATTGAAGTTATGTATTGAAGTTATGTATTGAAGCAGTGTATGTATTTTGAATATACAAGGGTGCCACTGAAAATCAGGGTTGGGGTGTTCTACTTCTGATACATTCCAACATATCCTGAGTGGCTTTCCTTTTTGGAGCATAGCGGCATTGACGGGTGGATTATCTGTGTAACACACCTTATGCATTGCTCCTTATTCTGTAGTTCTTTATCATTATTTTTTTTTATATATTATTGATTGCTTTTTTGTTACTTGTTTTTTTTTTTATTTTTTTTATTTAATTGTACCATACCTATAAAACAAGGAGTGAATGTCCTTTGTTTCATGACTTCTATGTATAATTTTTTTATATTTTTTTGTTTTCTATGTCTACTCAAATGTTAATGTGTTTTATGTAATCCGCTTGTTTATGTTGCTTGTGCCAAATAAAATATTTCTTTCTTTCTTTCTTTCAATTCATTTACGAGTGTAGGCGAGATCGCACGGGACGTGTTGCCGAGATTTTGTGGAATTGTGTTGTAAGCTAAAGTTGTTTGATGGAAAAACCGCCATAAAGTATAGACTTCACAGTAACAGAGCATCGTTCATTAACCACAAGCGACGTTATTGTGCTACGAGCCGTTTACGTCAGTTAAATTATGTTTACTTTAAATCATGCTCCCGGCGCTGGAGCGACGTAGCGGATAGCTACGTTAGCTACGGACGGAAATAATACTCTTGATTTGATATTTGTTAGGGAGAGAATGTGAAGTGTCATGAATTTGGATAATTTGTTAAATAAAATCACATGTTTTTGTTTTATATTTGTATTTGTGATGAGAATACAATATAACCAAAAGACAAATATTAGTCACGAGGAAGTCACGATAGCCGAGTGGTTGGGTGGTCGGAATTTCGTCAATCAATCAATAGACCCGAGTTCGATCCCCAGTTGGTCGATGCGCCTTCGTACGTCCGTTTCACATGAGTTGTTATTGCTTATAGTGGACCCGAGGTAAACAAACTCATCAACCATTTGCAAGCCCAGCACGCCAGTGAAACTTAGAGTGTCGGCACGATCAACCACCATGATTTTCGTCTTCGCCTTGTTGATGGAAAGGCCTAATTTGTTACTAATTAGCTCCATTTTTGCCAGCAGAATCGACATTTCGGTCTCTCTTGCGGTCAAAAGTGTCGTGTCTTTGCCCCACCAATTCACAGTTGGTAGGCTCGTACCAATGGGCTTTTCAAACTCTTATGTAGGAATATCGCTGGCTTGGACATAAAGACGGCAACGGGCTCACCATCTGTTACGTTGTCCTGAAAATATTTTCGGTGGAAGGTGGGTCGAAGGGATTTTATTGTCTAGACTCGACCTCTGTCTGTATATATATATATATATATATATATATATATATATATATATATATATATATATATATATATATATATATATATATATATATATATATATATATATATATATATATATATATATATATGTGTGTATATATATATATATATATATATATATATATATATATATATATATATATATACATATATATATATATGTGTGTCGTGTCTTTGCCCCACCAATTCACAGTTGGGAGGCTCGTACCAATGGGCTTTTCAAACTCTTATGTAGGAATAACGCTGGCTTGACATAAAGACGGCAACGGGCTCACCATCTGTTACGTTGTCCTAAAAATATTTTCGGTGGAAGGTGGTCGAAGGGATTTTATTGTCTAGACTCGACCTCTGTCTGTATATATATATATATATATATATATATATATATATATATATATATATATATATATATATATATATGTATATATATATATATATATATATATATATATATATATATATATATATATATATATATATATATATATATATATATATATATATATATACACATGGCAATGTTTTTATTTCAAGTTTTCTACTACACACTAGTTATTTTACATACACTATGTGGTACATTAATTCTTATGATATATTTTTTACTTATTATTCATGAAAACGTTACTCACGAGGGAACAGAGCTAATTACCGTAGCTCCGTAACCTGACAATGACATGACCGCTGAAAAGGTTGTTTAAGCAATAATTAAATAGTTAAAGCAAAAGTTACTCCGAACTTTGATTTAAGTTCCCGAGGCCAAAGTTTAAATGTTGTTGACGACAGGTATATTAATTGTATTGCAAAATATTTAAAAGCAACAGTTTTTATAAGAATACTAGCAATACCAAATAACGACAACCAATAATCAGCTATTAACCACTCCGCAACTAAGCCGCAATGCTTGTATCTGGAGTGGTTCACGACAGTAACGTAATGGCGCGTACCTGCGACGTTGTTTCTCAGTCCGTCCCCTAAACCATGAGGGTATAGAAAATTCTGTTTCTCTTATTTTTCCGATGCATTAAATTAGCTCGAACTAAATCTCAAATTACCACCATCAATACAGCCAAAATTTCTCAAGTGATTAGGTGACCGGTTTCTGATTCGAATTTTTTCCTAAATTCGAAGCAGAAATAAAAACCGACTCAACCAATAAGTTTATTTGAAACTTACACTAAGACGACAACAGGATCACCACCTGTCACGTTGTTCTAAATAAGATCTGTTGGATTGTGGGATGAAATAGTAAAAAATGTCTGGAACACAGTTTATCCCAGTATTAGGATTGCGTAAAAAAAGGAGAAGTCCCTATTAAATAATCCCTTTAAGATTAAGTACAAGCGACAATGAGGCTAGTTATACTGGGTATACAAAACAAACTTACTTGTTATATAATTATCCGTATTTATTGTATCGAATGTATTTAACAGTGGTAGAGACACGCATCAGCTTTTGTTGTTGCATGAATGGGCCGGCTCGACCAGGGAAGTACCACGACCTCACAGAAGACCGGCGTAAAGTAGAAGTCTAACAAATTTCTGCGTTTCGTCTGGTGAGTGCAGGTAACCGGAGGCCCACACACCCCCCTACCCCAATTCTGGGGGGGGGGGCACTTTAAGGCCGGCAACGCATCTGCTATGCCTCCAGTATTGCGGGTGTTCATGGGCAGCAAATTTTTCAGCGCGAAATGTAGTTCGGCGGGATTTAAACAATACTCACACAGAAATCTATGACCCAATGTAAATAACTATTATGCTCAGTTGCTCAAAGCCGGAAGGATGGTTTTGATTTCATTAGGCACGGTTACGGTAATAAAGGCGCATAGTTTACTAGCTTTTTAAGTTATTTAATATTTATCTACCTTTTTAAGTTATTTAATATAATAAGAATGGGTGAAGATATATATAAATATATATCTTCACCCATTCCCAATACTGGGATAAACACAGGTCTAGACAATCCATTACTTTCACTTACCCTTTACCGAACATATTATTTTGAGACAACGTGACAAGTGTTATCGCCATCCTTATAGCCAAGCCAACGATATATATAGTACATTACTTTTTAAAAAACCTAATAGTAAGTTCCTACCTTCTGAAGATTGAACTCTCTTTAATCGAATTCCGATCACCCAACTACTCGACTATCATGACTTCGTAAGTTAGCTTATAAAAAGAAGTATTTGAGTTTGTTTAATCACTTTATATTATTTCACTCGCAGACCTTTCGCTCGCGAATTC
>JAGSMR010000173.1:0-129639 GCA_029286605.1 Sericinus montela | reverse complement strand
GGTAAGTTCCTACCTTCTGAAGATTGAACTCTCTTTAATCGAATTCCGATCACCCAACTACTCGACTATCATGACTTCGTAAGTTAGCTTATAAAAAGAAGTATTTGAGTTAGTTTAATCACTTTATATTATTTCACTCGCAGACCTTTCGCTCGCGAATTCTTCCTCCACAGGTAGTTTAATCACTTTATATTATTTCACTCGCAGACCTTTCGCTCGCGAATTCTTCCTCCACAGGAATCAGTGAACTATCACCCAACTACTGACTATCATGACTTCGTAAGTTAGCTTATAAAAAGAAGTATTTGAGTTAGTTTAATCACTTTATATTATTTCACTCGCAGACCTTTCGCTCGCGAATTCCTTCCTCCACAGGAATCAGTGAACTTTGATTTTCTAGTACACAATAAAAAAAGGAGAAAAAACTTACTAATTACATTGTTATATATTACAAAATATACAGACGTACATAACATTTTGCTAACGACCACTGTTGTACGTAGGACTCTCACGTAAGGAGCATTTACCACAATCGCCACGCTTCGCAGGCGAATTAGCGAACACAGTACCAGATACCTCGCATCTTACACGCTGCTGGCAGTAACCGCTGTGCTTAATTTCGTCTGGTATTCTAGGTTATTATCCCGTCACCTGTCTGTAGCCATTAATATTGTCGAAGCTTTTAGTCGTCTCCGTCATCCATTAGTTGTCTCTTACGACAACCGCAGGAAGTAAAGGGGGTTCCTTAAGCCGATACTACTATGGTCAATTATATCAGTGTGTTCATGTGTTTAGTCAAAATAGGCTTTGTAATATACTCATATTAAAGTCACTATTGAGAGATGGACATTGATCGGAATTTGATCCCTAGGCGGCAGGCTCTCACCAAATGGGTTTAAAAAAAAGCTAATTTACGATTTATACATCGATGGCTTGGACATAAAGACGGTGACAGGCTCACCACCTGTTACGTTGTTTAAATAAAATGTCTTCAATAATAATAATAATAATGATTTGTTTGACATTTATTATCATTATTATTTATTAACATCTGAGGCGACTGGGACTCCGTGACGGACCGCTCCGAGCTCAAATGGGGAAGGCGGTGCTCCTCGATACAGCTCGCATCGTCCGCCGGTTTCTCTCCCTGTCGCCCTAACCCTCGGCCGTCTGGTCTCCCCTGTCGAGGGCTTCTGTCTGGTTGGGTCTTAATATTTATTTATTATTTTTATGTATTAGGATGTATTACGTATATATTTATATATTTTATAATTTTATATATATTTTATAATACTTTATTTACTTTATTTTATTTTATGTATTTTTATTTTTATGTGTATAAAAACCCAACCAGACGAGAAAATATAACAAATAACCCGTAAATAATTATTTATTTGCAGAAAGTTACAATATGATAATACAGAAACACAGTCGCATCCAAGGTAGGTCTCACACCACCATTTCCAATGCTGAGGTAAACATCTGTCTATCACATTGGGAATAACTGTGAACATATTTCCTTTTATAATTTTTTTGGCGTTCACGTTCCCATCCAAATATATCTATAGTATAGGTAGAAGTCCACCTTTGGTTGAAGGTAGGTCGAAAGTGCTTAATCGTCCATCTCTCTCTTCACAGATATTCCCAATGATGTATAATAGACATCTGTCTATTATAGGTTTATTTTTTATTTTATATATTTTTTTTATTATCATGATTACGGAGAAGCTTCTGGCTTCTAAGTAGAAGATTTTCTGTGCTTTTGTGGATCTTAAGAAGGCATTTCATAAGGTTGTATGGAAGAAAATGTGGGAACTGTTGCCGGGGTATAGTGTGAAGGCCCACTGACAAGGGCTGTGCAGTCGCTCTATTGTGACCGCAAAGCCTATGTGCTGGTATGGCATGACGTGTCACCCATGTTTAACGTCCAAACGAGCGTAAAAACAGGGTTGTATCATGTCCTCCTAGCTGTTCATATTGTATCTCGACAGCTGTTTACAAAAGTTGAAACATAGTTATTAGTCACGTGTATGAAAGAATAATGTGAAAATAAAGGTCTCCGTTTAAATGCTAATAAAAGTAAGGTTCTGGTATTTGAAAGGGACGAAGAAATATGGGTAAATCAAGAATGTATAGAACAGGTGAATGGGATTCTATACTTGGGGAGTGCTTTTAGCCGGGTTGGAAGAGTTGATATAGATATTGTCCCAATCTAAATATGTATTCAAAAAAAAGATATGGACAGGCGAGTCACTGCCGGAAACATTATCAACGTTGCCGTGACTGCCTTAGTTCAAAGGCAGGGCGTAGTGAAAACTGCACGTCTTGTGATACATAACGCAATACTAGCACCGACTTTTCTACATGGCAGCAAAACCTGGGTATGGCAGAAGAAGCATAAAAGCAAGTTGAATGCAGAGTAGATATGATCTCTTCGTAAAATGTGCGGCGTTACTATGGCCGACCGAAAGCAAAACGAAGAAATCCGCAATATGGTAGGTTTAAAGATGACCTTATCACTAAAATTGATAAAGGCGTGCTTCGAAGGTTTGGGCACGTTGAGTGAAGACCGAATGGTGAAGAAAATATATAGCGCGAAAGTAAATATTAAAAGGGGTCGAGGTAGGCCGAGACTAACTTTCGAAGACCATGTGAGCAAATTGGTCGAAGAGGGGAGGGTCAAGAGTACTCTGATACCTAAACGTACATGTATGAAGAAAATGATGAATCTGAAACAAGCGAAAGAGGTGTGTAAGGATCGTGACATCTGTTCGCTCTGGCTACCCCGTCAGGGATTGTGCGTGAAGATAAAAAAAAATATATTTTATAATTTTATATATATTTTATAATTTTTTGGCGTTCACGTTCCCATACAAATATATCTATAGTATAGGTAGAAGTCCACCTTTGGTTGAAGGTAGGTCGAAAGTGCTTAATCGTCCATCTCTCTTCACAGATATTCTAATGATGTATAATAGACATCTGTCTATTATAGGTTTATTTTTATTTTATGTATTTTTATTTTATGTATTAGGATGTATTACGTATATATTTATATATTTTATAATTTTATATATATTTTATAATTTTATATATATTTTATAATTTTATATATTTTTTTTATTATCATGATTACGGAGAAGCTTCTGGCTTCTAAGTAGAAGATTTTCTGTGCTTTTGTGGATCTTAAGAAGGCATTTCATAAGGTTTTACGGAAGAAAATGTGGGAACTGTTGCCGGGGTATGGTGTGAAGGTCCACTGATAAGGGCTGTGCAGTCGCTCTATTTTGACCGCAAAGCCTATGTGTTGGTATGGCATGACGTGTCACCCATGTTTAACGTCCAAACGAGCGTAAAAACAGGGCAGTGTCATGTCCTCCTAGCTGTTCATATTGTATCTCGACAGCTCTTTACAAAAGTTGAAAGATAGTTATTAGTCACGTGTATTAAAGAATAATGTGAAAATAAAGGTCTCCGTTTAAATGCTAATAAAAATAAGGTTCTGGTATTTGAAAGGGACGAAGTTAGAACGAAGTGTGAAATATGATTAAATCAAGAATGTATAGAACAGGTGAATGGGATTCTATACTTGGGGAGCGCTTTTAGCCGGGTTGGAAGAGTTGATATGAATGTAAATCAATTGAATTGAACGATTACAAATAATACCTAAGTATTCTTTTTATAATTAGAGTAAAGTTAGATCACGAAAAAGTTGAATTACTACCCTTCATACTAAGTATATATGATTTATAAGTAAGATCGTGGTTGCAGCGATAAATAAACATTTTTCTTCCTTCCATTTTTATTTCTTTTCTTTCCTTTTTTATTTTTTTATACTGAAACTAAACGGCCAGTAACTATCCACTGCAGGAAAAAGGTATCTCACAGTTGCTAACGCTCACCATGACATTCACTTTTTTTCACTTTAACGGCACCAATTATAATTGCATACATGACGCTGACACACTGCAGTGTTGTAGACGTTTTGGCCGCTGTTTTAACATATCTTAGTACAACACGTGTAGATCGTAATGCAGGGACTACAGGGTCCACTGCAGCCGCCACAGCACCCACCGCAAGGTCCGCAACACATGATGAAAATTGAAGAGTACGAGGAGATCCAAAAAGAAAGTAATAGAGTTGATTATGTAGAACCGATACTACTATGGTCAATTATATCAGTGTGTTCATGTGTTTAGTAAAAATAGGCTTTGTAATATACTCATATTAAAGTCACTATTGAGAGATGGACATTGATCGGAATTTGATCCCTAGGCGGCAGGCTCTCACCAAATGGGTTTAAAAAAAAGATAATTTACGATTTATACATCGATGGCTTGGACATAAACACGGTGACAGGCTCATCACCTGTTACGTTGTTTAAATAAATGTCTTCAATAATAATAATAATAATGATTTGTTTGACATTTATTATCATTATTATTTATTAACATCTGAGGCGACTGGGACTCCGTGACGGACCGCCTGAGCTCAAATGGGGAAAGCGGTGCTCCTCGATACAGCTCGCATCGTCCGCCGGTTTCTCTCCCTGTCGCCCTAACCTCGGCCGTCTGGTCTCCTGTCGAGGGCTTCTGTCTGGTTGGGTCTTAATATTTATTTATTTATTATTTTTATGTATTTTTATTTTTGTTTTCTCCCTGTCGCCCTAACCTCGGCCGTCTGGTCTCCTGTCGAGGGCTTCTGTCTGGTTGGGTCTTAATATTTATTTATTTATTATTTTTATGTATTAGGATGTATTACGTATATATTTATATATATATATATATATATATATATATATATATATATATATATATATATATATATATATATATATATATATATATATATATATATATATATATATATATATATATATATATATATATATATATATATATATATATATTTATATATTTTATAATTTTATATATATTTTATAATTTTATATATATTTTATAATTTTATATATATTTTATAATTTTATATATATTTTATAATTTTATATATATTTTATAATTTTATATATATTTTATAATTTTATATATATTTTATAATTTTATATATATTTTATAAAACTTTTATTTACTTTATTTTATTTTATGTATTTTTATTTTTATGTATAAAAACCCAACCAGACGAGAAAATATAACAAATAACCTGTAAATAATTATTTATTTGCAGAAAGTTACAATATGATAATACAGAAACACAGTCGCATCCAAGGTAGGTCTCACACCACCATTTCCAATGCTGAGGTAAACATCTGTCTATCACATTGGGAATAACTGTGAACATATATTTTATAATTTTATATATATTTTATAATTTTTTGGCGTTCACGTTCCCATACAAATATATCTATAGTATAGGTAGAAGTCCACCTTTGGTTGAAGGTAGGTCGAAAGTGCTTAATCGTCCATCTCTCTTCACAGATATTCTAATGATGTATAATAGACATCTGTCTATTATAGGTTTATTTTTTATTTTATATATTTTATAATTTTATATATATTTTATAATTTTTTGGCGTTCACGTTCCCATACAAATATATCTATAGTATAGGTAGAAGTCCACCTTTGGTTGAAGGTAGGTCGAAAGTGCTTAATCGTCCATCTCTCTTCACAGATATTCTAATGATGTATAATAGACATCTGTCTATTATAGGTTTATTTTTTATTTTATATATTTTTTTTATTATCATGATTACGAGAAGCTTCCGCTTCTAAGTAGAAGATTTTCTGTGCTTTTGTGGATCTTAAGAAGGCATTTCATAAGGTTGTATGGAAGAAAATGTGGGAACTGTTGCCAGTGTGAAGGCCCACTGATAAGGGCTGTGCAGTCGATCTATTGTGACCGCAAAGCCTATGTGTTGGTATGGCATGACGTGTCACCCATGTTTAACGTCCAAACGAGCGTAAAACAGGGTTGTGTCATGTCCTCCTAGCTGTTCATATTGTATCTCGACAGCTGTTTACAAAAGTTGAAACATAGTTATTAGTCACGTGTATGAAAGAATAATGTGAAAATAAAGGTCTCCGTTTAAATGCTAATAAAAGTAAGGTTCTGGTATTTGAAAGGGACGAAGAAATATGGGTAAATCAAGAATGTATAGAACAGGTGAATGGGATTCTATACTTAGAAGTGCCAGCCGGTTGGAAGAGTTGATATAGATATTGTCCCAATCTAAATATGTATTCAAAAGATATGGACAGGCGAGTCACTGCCGGAAACATTATCAACGTTGCCGTGACTGCCTTAGTTCAAAGGCAGGGCGTAGTGAAACTGCACGTCTTGTGATACATAACGCAATACTAGCACCGACTTTTCTACATGGCAGCAAAACCTGCATGGCAGAAGAAGCATAAAAGCAAGTTGAATGCAGAGTAGATATGATCTCTTCGTAAATGTGCGGCGTTACTATGGCCGACCGAAAGCAAAACGAAGAAATCCGCAATATGGTAGGTTTAAAGATGACCTTATCACTAAAATTAATAAAGGCGTGCTTCGAAGGTTTGGGCACGTTGAGTGAAGACCGAATGGTGAAGAAAATATATAGCGCGAAAGTAAATATTAAAAGGGGTCGATGTAGGCCGAGACTGACTTTCGAAGACCATGTGAGCAAATCGCTCGAAAAGGGGAGGGTCAAGAGTACTCTGATGCCTAAACGTACATGTATGAAGAAAATGATGAATCTGAAAGAAGCGAAAGAAGTGTGTAAGGATCGTGACATCTGTTCTCTCTGGCTACCCCGTCAGGGATTGTGCGTGAAGATAAAAAAAAATAATAAATTATATTTTTATATACTTTTATAATTTTATATATATTTTATAATTTTTTTGGCGTTCACGTTCCCATACAAATATATCTATAGTATAGGTAGAAGTCCACCTTTGGTTGAAGGTAGGTCGAAAGTGCTTAATCGTCCATCTCTCTTCACAGATATTCTAATGATGTATAATAGACATCTGTCTATTATAGGTTTATTTTTTATTTTTATGTATTAGGATGTATTACGTATATATTTATATATTTTATAATTTTATATATATTTTATAATTTTTTTGGCGTTCACGTTCCCATACAAATATATCTATAGTATAGGTAGAAGTCCACCTTTGGTTGAAGGTAGGTCGAAAGTGCTTAATCGTCCATCTCTCTTCACAGATATTCTAATGATGTATAATAGACATCTGTCTATTATAGGTTTATTTTTTATTTTTATGTATTAGGATGTATTACGTATATATTTATATATTTTATAATTTTTTTGGCGTTCACGTTCCCATACAAATATATCTATAGTATAGGTAGAAGTCCACCTTTGGTTGAAGGTAGGTCGAAAGTGCTTAATCGTCCATCTCTCTTCACAGATATTCTAATGATGTATAATAGACATCTGTCTATTATAGGTTTATTTTTTATTTTATATATTTTATAATTTTTTTGGCGTTCACGTTCCCATACAAATATATCTATAGTATAGGTAGAAGTCCACCTTTGGTTGAAGGTAGGTCGAAAGTGCTTAATCGTCCATCTCTCTTCACAGATATTCTAATGATGTATAATAGACATCTGTCTATTATAGGTTTATTTTTTATTTTATGTATTAGGATGTATTACGTATATATTTATATATTTTATAATTTTATATATATTTTATAATTTTATATATATTTTATAATTTTATATATATTTTATATACTTTTTATTATTTCATTAATTTAACACAGCTTACTAACTTATGATGTGTGGTGTCGGCCTATCTTCTTTACAGCCTATCACAAGTTCACTGCTGAGCACAGGGTTCCCACAAATATTACCATACAGAACAGCCCTGTACCACCTGCACCCATCGACTGCATTAATTTGCACTGATAGACACTACATCGTGTGATTCTCAACATCAGTCGAGTATATGTTTACATATACTCGTATGATGTTGCAAAACTAAACAAAATACTGGTTGCAAACAATACTTAGTACCAACATACAACAATTTTACTTGTTATTCTAATCCAAATATATCTATAGTATAGGTAGAAGTCCACCTTTGGTTGAAGGTAGGTCGAAAGTGCTTAATCGTCCATCTCTCTTCACAGATATTCTAATGATGTATAATAGACATCTGTCTATTATAGGTTTATTTTTTATTTTATATATTTTATAATTTTTTTGGCGTTCACGTTCCCATACAAATATATCTATAGTATAGGTAGAAGTCCACCTTTGGTTGAAGGTAGGTCGAAAGTGCTTAATCGTCCATCTCTCTTCACAGATATTCTAATGATGTATAATAGACATCTGTCTATTATAGGTTTATTTTTTATTTTATTTTATGTATTTTTATTTTTATGTGTATAAAACCCAACCAGACGAGAAAATATAACAAATAACCCGTAAATAATTATTTATTTGCAGAAAGTTACAATATGATAATACAGAAACACAGTCGCATCCAAGGTAGGTCTCACACCACCATTTCCAATGCTGAGGTAAACATCTGTCTATCACATTGGGAATAACTGTGAACATATTTTATAACTTTTTTGGCGTTCACGTTCCCATCCAAATATATCTATAGTATAGGTAGGAAGTCCCCTCGGTTGAAGGTAGGTCGAAAGTGCTTAATCGTCCATCTCTCTCTTCACAGATATTCTAATGATGTATAATAGACATCTGTCTATTATAGGTTTATTTTTATTTTATTTTTATGTATTTTTATTTTTATGTGTATAAAACCCAACCAGACGAGAAAATATAACAAATAACCCGTAAATAATTATTTATTTGCAGAAAGTTACAATATGATAATACAGAAACACAGTCGCATCCAAGGTAGGTCTCACACCACCATTTCCAATGCTGAGGTAAACTTCTGGCTTCTAAGTAGAAGGTTTTCTGTGTTTTTGTGGATCTCAAGAAGGCATTTCATAAGGTTGTACGGAAGAAAATGTGGGAACTGTTGCCGGGGTATGGTGTGAAGGCCCACTGATAAGGGCTGTGCAGTCGCTCTATTGTGACCGCAAAGCCTATGTGCTGGTATGGCATGACGTGTCACCCATGTTTAACGTCCAAACGAGCGTAAAAACAGGGCAGTGTCATGACCTCCTAGCTGTTCATATTGTATCTCGACAGCTGTTTACAAAAGTTGAAAGATAGTTATTAGTCACGTGTATTAAAGAATTATGTGCAAATAAAGGTCTCCGTTTAAATGCTAATAAAAATAAGGTTCTGGTATTTGAAAGGGACGAAGTTAGAACGAAGTGTGAAATATGGGTAAATCAAGAATGTATAGAACAGGTGAATGGGATTCTATACTTGGGGAGTGCTTTTAGCCGGGTTGGAAGAGTTGATGTAGATATTGTCCCTATCTAAATATGTATTCAAAAAAAGATATGGACAGGCGAGTCACTGCCGGAAACATTGTCAACGTTGCCGTGACTGCCTTAGTTCAAAGGCAGGGCGTAGTGAAAACTGCACGTCTTGCGATACATAACGCAATACTGCCACCGACTTTGCTTAATGGCAGCAAAACCTGGGTATGGCAGAAGAAGTATAAAAGCAAGTTGAATGCAGAGGAGATATGATCTCTTCGTAAAATGTGCGGCGTTACCATGGCCGACCGAAAGCGAAACGAAGAAATCCGCAATATGGTTTAAAGATGACCTTATCACTAAAATTGATAAAGGCGTGCTTCGAAGGTTTGGGCACGTTGAGTGAATGAGCGAAGACCGAATGGTGAAGAAAATATATAGCGCGAAAGTAAATATTAAAAGGGGTCGACGTAGGCCGAGACTAACTTTCGAAGACCATGTGAGCAAATTGCTCGAAGAGGGGAGGGTCAAGAGTACTCTGATACCTAAACGTACATGTATGAAGAAAATGATGAATCTGAAAGAAGCGAAAGAAGTGTGTAAGGATCGTGACATCTGTTCTCTCTGGCTACCCCGTCAGGGATTGTGCGTGAAGATAAAAAAAAAATATATTTTTATATACTTTTTATTATGTCATTTATTTAACACAGCTTACTAACTTATGATGTGTGGTGTCGGTGTAAGAATATTCACCTATCTTCTTTACAGCCTATCACAAGTTGAGCACAGGGTTCCCACAAATATTATCATACAGAACGGCCCTGTATCACCTGCACCCATCGACTGCATTAATTTGCAGATAGACACTACATCGTGTGATTCTCAACATCAGTCGAGTATATGTTTACATATACTCGTATGATGTTGCAAAACTAAACAAAATACTGGTTGCAAAAAATACTTAGTACCTACATACAACCATTTTACTTGTTATTCTAATCCAATTTATTTGTCTTTGGAGACCGTCCAGAAATCGAGTGTAATATTGAGTGCAAACAAGCACCAAAATCACAGCGTAGTGTATTGTTATCCAGCCAATAAAAACGGTTGAACGCAATTTCTATTTTATCTGCCACGTAAAGCAAATAAAATTTTTGTGCGCGTAACTTTTTTGTAAAACAAATACGTACGTAATTTTTTTATTGTTCATTTATATAGTTTTTGATTTTTATGTTAAAAAAGTTTTTATTTTTAGTACATAATTAACGAAACTTCTGCTGAAAATTGCCACTCCAGAACATTATCGTGTACGTGCATGTGCCGTGCACGTGGTGCCATGTGGTGACAGCGTAAGAACATTGCCACTCCCTTTCTTACCGCGGGTGTCGTAAGAAGCGACTAAGGGAAATAGCCTCAAATATCGTTATGGCAACCGTTAGATGGCGGGATAACCATCGCTAAAATATCAAATCAAAATATTCTGACCGAAGATGTGCAGCAGCGTCTGAGGTGCGCGTGGTCTGGTACTGCGATCGACAATCCGCTTGCCAAGCGTGGCGATTATGGCAAATTGTCCCTACGGGAGAGGCCTATGTCCTGCAGTGGACTTTAACAGGCCGTTATGTATGTAAGTATCTGTACGTATGTATTTTCACATGTATACCAATGTTGGAGTTGTCAAAGGTCTAGATAATTTAGTAATTTCGACCCACATTTCATCTAGGCCTATTTAGGACAACTTCCACAACTGGAGTATAAAGATTCATATCACACAAATATTTGTCCATAGCAGGAATCGAACCCGCAACCATTCGCTGCGAAAGGAGGAAAGTTGGTTATATATCACCAAGGCTATTTGGTCTTACTAAATATTGTTAAGATACGATAAACTTTATACATAGTTTGTATGAGTGCAACTTTGATACCACTGCTAAAATTATAATTAAAGTGGTGAAGGGAATTAATATTGCCCGTACGTTTTTTTTTTACAATACATTTTATTAACGGTAATAAAATACAACCGCAGTACGGAAATGTGCTTAAGTATGTTATTGGTATTTACTGCAAATAGGCTTTGAAAAAAGGTTGCACGTTTTAATTTAATTTTGCGATAATAGAGCGCGGAGTACGGGCAGGATAATTTAAAACCATATCAGAACGTTTGTATGTAAACCCCTCAAATTGTTTTTATGGAAACCGTTGTTCTATACTCTCCTGTATTAGGAACTTCTTTATATACAAATATTACACACAGGAATAAACAGCAAGATAAAAAAATAAATTATATTTTTATATACTTTTTATTATTTCATTAATTTAACACAGCTTACTAACTTATGATGTGTGGTGTCGGTCGCTAGGTAAGCTGGATCGTAGTACCACACACACACCTTAAACTCTGCTGCTCGTTACTGGTTTTTGTTTATTTGGTGTGGTATTTTTCGAGATTATTATCTCGCAATCAGTCGATACCCAAATACATTTATAAGGCTTTTTTCCCTTTGTTGCCTTTTATGAAACCTACGGAAAGCCCCTCTCTTGCATGGTGGTACTATTCTTCTGTTGATACCATAAGGCAATTCAACTGGTTTCAAATTTAAAAACAGAAGAAGCACAGAAACAGTAAGTCGACGCAATTTGCAACTTACCCGTAAAATTCAATTATAACTCGTTGAAATGGAAGCAGCTTTTCAATTTCACTACAGTAGCCTGTTTTTGCGAAAACCTAAGCACTGCTTTTTAATTATAACGTTTCACTTTATTATTAAATAATATTACTTGACAACCTACGTAGATAAGTGGCATACACATTGGTTCATGATGTCGTCAGCTCTGAGATCACGGGTTCGATTACCGGGCGGGTCAATGTAGAAAAGTGTTTTTTCTACATTGTCTCGTTTCTGGATGTTTGTGACACCTTCGTTGTTTCCAATTTCATGACATAAGTATTTTCGCTACTTACTATATCAGAGCGATTTCGATTCCTTGTCGGGTCAATGTAGTAAACTACTTTTTCTTCATTGTCTCGGGTCTAAGTGGTTGTGATTCTTTCGTTATTACCGATTCCTTAATACAGATGCTTTAGTTACTTACATTGGGATTCATTTATTAATTTTTCATTTATTTATGTAATTTCACCAAATCAGAGGATAGTCAGAGTCAGGCCAAGAGTCATGTAATATGTTTAAGCTTAATATTTACTTATTTTTCTAACATGTCTTATAGTTGCATTCACTGCAAGACCTTTTCTGAGAGGAAATTGTAAGGGTATTCCAATATTGAATCTTCTGGATAAATATATAGATATTTTCTTTGTCTCTTCAAGATGTTATTTCAGTTTTTATTGTATTAAATCAAGAAATCAGATATATGTATTTTATTATTTTGGGTTCATCGTATTGTCTTGACATCGGTATATTTTGGAAGTTATAAAATCTTTAGTATCGCTCTCCATTTTAATGAAACGAAAAAGGGACTCTAGAAAAAACAAGCCCATACACCTGGATTTAGCTTCAGTAATGTAGCAGTAGAAATTCAAATCAAGAACTCCGGAGACAAGGACGACTTGTCTCCTTCGTCTCATAATCTGTGCAAGAATAAGTAATGAAGATCTTTATTTCAATCTTCATACATTCATTAGTTTACAAAGTGTCGAGTTCAGACAAATGTGGATAAAAGTATGGGCTAAAAAATTTAGTTACTGTTATCTTTAAAATATCTTCAACGTCTAAAGATTTATTTTCTACGTCATCTACTTTCCCAAAAACTAATTTCCCTCTTTCCAGAGGGAACAATTGCAAAGAAAAATATTATACGCTGAAATATTTACTTAAGTTGATATCGGGTTGTCACTTACAATATCTCAGAGAAAGTCAACAGTGGTAGAGCCGGGCATCAGCTTTTGTTGTTGCATGAATGGGCCGGCTCGACCGGGGAAGTACCACGATCTCACAGAATACCGGCGTGAAGTAGAAGTCTAACAAACTTCTGCGTTTCGTCTGGTGAGTGCAGGTAACCGGAGGCCCACACACCCTTCTCCCCCTATTCTTCACTCTAAGGGAGGCAACGCATCTGCTATGCCTCTGGTATTGCGGGTGTTCATGAGCGGCGGTAATCACTTACCATCACGTGAGCCACCTTCTCGTTTGCCTCCCTTTTCCATAAAAAAAGTATCCCAGTCTTTATTACGAAAATCATCTGCTCTTAACCATTCTCTCATTTTCTAATACTGGGGTGGACAGAGCTAGAAGAGTTCTATCGAACAGATATATAGAAGCTTATTTAGGACAAAGTGACAGTCGCCATCTACGTTTCACAACCACCCAGATCTGAGAAAATGCAGAAAAAGTGGTTTTCTACCACTTTTTCTACTTTTCTATTTATAACTTTTCTATTATAACATTTCTTTCGGAACCTCGAAGCAGGCGACAGAAGAGCGATATATACGTCCAAGTACTCGTCCACCGATGTCGTGGTTTAAATTTATGTGTATAAATTTTAAAAATATAGAGATATAAATTACAATGCTACAAATATTATTCAATATTTTAACTACACTTTTTTATTGATTTGTTTATAGATTTCTTTATTATTATAAGTTTTAAGTAAGAATAATTTGTTCATTTATAAAGTTGATATGAATATAAATCAATTGAATTGAACGATTACGAATAATACCTAAGTATTCTTTTTATAATTAGAATAAAGTTAGATCACGAAAAAGTTGAATTACTACCCTTCATACTAAGTATATTTGATTTATAAGTAAGATCGTGGTTGCAGCGATAAATAAACATTTTTCTTCCTTCCATTTTTATTTCTTTCCTTTCCTTTTTTATTTTTTTATACTGAAACTAAACGGCCAGTAACTATCCACTGCAGGAAAAAGGTATCTCACAGTTGCTAATGCTCACCATGACAATCACTTTAACGGCACCAATTATAATTGCATACATGACGCTGACACACTGCAGTGTTGAAGACGTTTTGGCCGCTGTTTTAACATATCTTAGTACAACACGTGCAGATCGTAATGCAGGGACTACAGGGTCCACTGCAGCCGCCACAGCACCCACCGCAAGGTCCGCAACACATGATGAAAATTGAAGAGTACGAGGAGATCCAAAAAGAGTTGATTATGTAGAAACGTTAGGTTTCAAACAATGATTTTTTTTAGTATTTTTTAGGTAAGTTTTGCTCAAAGGATTTTGTTTTGTTATCAATAATTCAACTCAACATTGGTCTCGTATTTCCAGGTTAAGCCATTAAATGACTTGGCTTATCCCTTAGTTGCCGCTTACGACGCCCATGAGAAGAAAGTGCGCGATATCTTACACTAACATCTCGTTGTAATCCTAGCTGTAGTGAAATGTACGCTGAAAGGAATAAACTGTCTAGGTCTTCGACCACCACAGCATTGGGTAATGAACTTTGTTTGTTTTGTTTTTTTTATTAAGCAGTTTTCTAATAACCATTTCCAAATAACAGGCAGTAGCACCTAAGACTAGGCGGCCGGGACTGCGACCGCCGATTCGTTATCCATTCGACTCCGGAGGGAGTTATGACCTGTGGTGAACTTTTTTGGGTTGTGTGATGATTATTTCACAGTTTATTTTTTGTTATTTATTCTCAGTTTTGATAAACGACAAATCTTTTCATACAACCGTATGGTTGTGAGAAAATACTTTTAGCTATAAAAGGGTACGTAAATATTACGAGGCGTGCTGACAAGACATGGGACAATGTAAACAAGGGTTTTCAAGTTTGTAAGTGAACGTTGATATAACAGTGTGTAAAGGTTTGTCGGTCGACAAGATAAAGGAAATGTTTTAACACTATTATGTCGTCATATTCAATAGTGAGTTAAGACGTTTCTTCCACCTAGCAACCTCACGCCTTACGACGAGACTCGTACAATTTTACAATATGCTTAAAATACAGCAGTATATAAAAAATATTAATGAATTATTCGATGAGGTATATCGAATAAATTTTTGTTCCAGTTTTAAAATTGAAACAACGGAGAGGAGAGCTTTCTCCTTGTGGGTGGCGCAAATGGCTGCTAAGGAAAAATCATAGAAATATAATTGGCTACCGCCACATAGCGGAATAACCATTTTTAATCAACTGGGTCTAAATTAGACGGGCTTATAAATTTTCTTACACCGAAAATCGATTCTCCATGAGTAAACTCCAAAACTCTTTTCAAGTAGCTGTTTTTTCATTAGTTTAATATGAAAAAACAACGATATCTGAGTGACTTGAAATGTTTTATTACTATATACGGCTTTAAAGTATTTTCTTTTCATAAATTGTAATCATTAACTGATTATAAAAAAGCCGGAAGTGCTCAATTGTGTTTTTTTTCTTTTCTTTATTGGCAGTTACATTTTTGTGTTTTTATTAATGTAATGTAACAATTTAATTTTTACCCTTCGTCTAGTCACCAATCCTTATTTGTATAGCCATACATTTATGTAACAGAACAACGTTTGTCGGGTCAGCTAGTACTTTCAATAAATGAATAAATCTTAGAAACTACTTCGTTATATCCCGCAGAATACCTGGAATGGACCACTGCAATTCGATTTTTGCTGAATTTGCTGAATTATGTCGTTTCATCTGTAAACGCGGGCCTGCTGGAATGTATAATCGCTACCATAAAGCATTACACGTATCAGTAACACCGTATTTAAAATATTCCTGCATGCCTCGCCAGCGTGCCAGCGTGCCTCCTGGTCGGGTTGCCATGTAATAGAGGATTTATAGTGGAGTATACGTGTTATTCATTCTAATTATTTAAACAGACTGGCGTAGACAGAGGTCTAGACATTTAAATCTATTCGACCCACATTTAGCTGGAGCTTTTTGGGACAATATGACAGGTGGTGAGCCTGTCGCCGTCTTAGTGCCCAAGCACTTTCTTAGTACAATAGACTTAAATAAATATACAGAAGTTTATCTCTAGCGGGATTTGAACCCGCTACCCATAGCTTCGAAGGCGGGATTGGGCTACCAAGTAGGCTGTTGGGCCGTCACTACTACACCATTTCTTAAGTTTAACATGACAATATTGTGTGGGAGTGCATGTACAGTACTCGTATACTTACCTCAATCTATGGAGGCCTACCTAATCTTTAATTGCAATACTGGTGCAGCAGAGATTGGCCGCTTTATTGCTTTTTCCTTTATTTGCACTGTCTTTTATTTTTGCTTTTTACTTCCCATGTTATTCCGGTAACGGATAGCTTCTTTGCTAACGAGGTATTTGTAACTATGGAAATAGACGAATCTCGAGCGCCATCTTCACAACTACGTCTGTTTTGCATTGCTGGATGATAAAACATTGTACACATGGACAATGTATTATCATCAAGCAATGCAACAAAATTAATATACTTTGACATTCTTTCATTACGAAGCACCAACAGGCTTATTAGTTTCGTCGCGAACTGTGAAACACGATGCCGCAGGACCGCCCGCCGCAGTAATAAAAGATAAGGATACTTGGCAAGTAAGTATCGTACCAAGATAAATTATTAAATTGAAAAAAACTCAAAGTTTCGCATTAATTTCATTGAAATGGTATAATTAAATTTAACAAACTTAAAATTCCTAAAAAAAACTTAATTTTCCACTGTTATAGGAAAAGTTAAATTAATAAAATTAATTAAAAACATTTACTCGAGAGTTTCTCAATTGATAATTTAATATTATTTCTTCGGCGGACTTTCAGTTTTGCCTCAGAAAAGACTACGTGCTTCATTATTCTTGGTATAATGCAAAGTTTGGGTTATCAACTTATGTTATTAGTTAATTCAATAGAACTTAATTAGGTTACTTAATTCTTGAAAATATTTGGTTTTTATTTAAAGGATTAAAACCAATGCTATGTGCCCTTGTGCCAGGTTAATTTTATGGCATGAATTAAAATACTACTAGTGGCTCACTCAGTGGTCAAAATTCGTGTTTGTCTACCTCAGTATTGGGAATATGCGTAAAGATAAAAACATACAACATAAAAAAGGTTTAAAGAAAGCTAACTTCCGAAGTTATTACTCTGGCGGTGTCTGCGATGAAGTTGAAATATAGAACGAATGCACGTTATGAAACATAATAATAACATTCATAACGCGTGTGTTCCAGACTACTGCACCGCCTTGTATTCAATACAAAAATAAAGTAGATATGTCTGTTGACATCATGAATATCACAGTGCTTGATAATAAAAATAAACTGACATAACATTAGTAGGTTTTATTTTTCTTTATATATACTTTTATATTTGACGACCTCCGTGGACGAGTGGCGTCTACGCTGGTTTTCATGGTGTCTTGGAATTCATTTTCCTAACGGGTAAATGTAGAAAACCACTATTTCATCCTTATGTCTGTTCCATAATAAAAGTGCTTGAGCTATTTACTTTGTGATCAGTATGTGATGTTGTCCTCTTTATGAATTAATTTATGTATATTCAAAATTCTTATTAGAGTCTCTGCGTGTTTGTAGAATTTTCATGAGAACTCCTGTCTCTTATGAACACGGATCACCTTTTTTCAAAATTTTACTTTTATGGGATTGGGGTAAAATAGAGCCAACAATCCACCTGTTAGTAATTGAATACTGAATCTCATACATGCATAAGTACAGAAATACGTACATAAAAAATGGCCTAATAAAGTCTACTGCAGGACATAGGCCTCTCCCATAGGGAGAATTTGCCACAATCGCCACGCTTGGCAAGCGGATTGGCGATCGTAGTATCAGACACCTCGCACCTTAGACGCTGCTGCCCATATTCAATCTGATATTTTATTTTGGTCTGATATTTTTTTGGTTATCCCGCCATCTATCGGGTGCCAGAGCAATGTTCAAGACTGTTTCCGTTAGTCACCTCTTACGTCATCCACGCGAAGAAAGGGAGTCGCAGTATTCTTACACCGTTACCACACGGCAAACTAAATCATATGACACGGAAAATCACTTTATAGATGGGTTTTCACCTCCCAGGACTGAAACAGAATGTTTCATAGTTATTTATTACACTTGTCTATTTTCCTCAACGGAACACAGCAGTTGTAACATTGCTTGCTACTTGGTGATAGAAATGGTTATGAGTGTGGTACTAATTCAGATGCCTCCTAGACAGAGAAGGCGTTTATCACTTTATAATAACCTCTTTATAGTACCTAGAATTATTCAAAATCAAGTGATGGGTGTAAATCCAAAGTAAAAAAGAGAAAAAAAAATTATGAAAGCAAATGGGAAATTATATGTAATTATTAATTACAATAATGGTAAATAAACACATAAAACGTGTACAGACTTGTACATATATATTTGTAGTAATGAAAAATTGTCTGACTTTGTATTATAGTTACATTTTTCATTCTTGTTATTTTAGTAAGGTAAACTAGCCCGCTGTTAGGCAAGGCACACCCCCATTTATTTCTAAACAAATCCATATTCCGCCAGTTCGAACCAATCAATGCGTTATATTAAATATTTATTTTAATAGTTATTTTTCATTTCATACTTCCGAAACAATTTTCAAAAACTTTGGAAAGGCATACACGTGGAGAGCGAGTATTTATTTTTGGACATACATTCCGGCCACAGTGTAGTTTTTTTATTACTTTTGTAGGCTGCGAGCAGTCAGGAAATTAATTGACTAGATTAATCTAAAAGCAGTAAACTAAAAGTATTGAATCAATATGTTACAATACAATATGAATGGTATAAAGAAATAGAATCTTTTACCCCATTTCACTTAGAAAAATCTGTGTCAGATATATCTAATCGCTTCGTTGTGTTTTCAGTTGGTCAGGGAACATATGTACATACATAACGGCCTATTAAAGTCCACTGTAGTATAAAGGCCTCTCCTGTGGAGAGGATTTGCCATAATCGCCACGCTATGCAATCGGTTTCGCGACCGCTGTTCTAGGTATCTTGCACCTAAGACGCTATTGCCCTTCACTAAACTGAATATTATACATCCATTTGTTACCGAAAAATTGCTGTTTGTATTTTTAAGGATTTTTTTAGTCGCCACTTACTACTCCCACGGGAAGAAAGAGGTGGTACATTGTAACGCTGTCACCATACGTTTGACGATCACACACGTTATGTGATTTACACAACTCTTGAGTTATTTAGATCTTAATAAGTAAAAAAGTTAAAATGTTAGCCGAGCAGTTGGATGATCGGAATTCGAGTCCAGAGTCCCGAGTTCGATCCCCAGGTGGCAGGCTCGTACCAAAAGGATTTTTCAACTTTTGTACAATTTATATCGATGTAAGAGATGGCGAAGGAGTCACCACCTGTCACGTAATCAATATATTCAGTGGATTGTGGGTCGAAAGTACTTGTAAAAGTTTGTTAAAGTATGCACGATGACAAAAAAGAGAAAACATTCATTTTAATTAAATGAAATCATCATTTTTGCCATACCAATTGAATTTCTTGTAAATTATTTCTTTCATTTTAGGCTCTTAGGGTGTAAATTAAGTCTTTATTAATCTCAAAAAATATGTTTATCCCGAAGTTTTCACTAAAAACAGAGAAATATAAATGTTGTGGCTGTGTTTGATTTATTTGCGGGGTATTTATTTATGATCTCGTTTGTTTAATTTATAAATGCAAATAAAAATTTAATACATACAGTAACATAAATATAATAAATGAATGAAAACCAACCAGACTAAAGCCCTGAGCACGAAAGACCAGACCGCCGAAAATTACGGCGACAGTGAGAGAAACCAGCGGAGGATACTGACGGTATTGAGCTGTACTTACTGCCTTCTGCATCGGAGCTCGAAATCCCAGACACCTCAGATGGTTGGAGCGACTGACTGAGATTAGAGGAGACTCCTCAATCCATCTCTATCATAATCGAATATCTGGACTTCCCTGTCGTCTGGTTGGGTCTTAATTTTTATTTACTATATTTATGTATTGATATTTATTAAGTATATATTTTTGGATATTTTACTTATTTTTGTGGTTTTTGTGTATTATTATTGGATTAGAATAATATAAATCCAACCAGACGAGAACATATGACAAATACCCTGATAATAACAAGTTATACATGTAATGTATACTAATTATTATTATATTTTATTAAGTACTTATACTGTATTATACTTTTTTTATATTTTTTAGAATATTGTCAAAATATTTATGTAGTTTGCTTGTTACATTTATGGAATTAACTTTAAATGAAAAGTAACCCTACGTGGTATTACTTTTTTACAATATTTCTGCATGTGAACTTTTAAAAGTGTTCTTCAAAACAGGTATAGTGTAATAGGATTTTTTTTTCTCGACAGCATAGACGATAATAAAGTTTTATTTGATACTTTGTACACGGTTCGTGCTTATACCGCACGAAACGCTAAATTCTTTATGAGTTTTGCTGGATTCTCGTAAATTTTTGAGAAATAGGGATTATTTTTTATTACTCAACCGAAAATAACTAAAAAACATGTGAGAAAAAGAAAACGGTGGTGGATATGTTAGGAGCGAAAAGATTTTTTCTTTATTGTCGCTTTTAGTGCCTCTGTGGAAAATTTTAGATGAGGCTTATGTACAGCAGTAGACTCTTGATACGCTAAAGATGAAGAAAACGATAAATATAAAGTAAATTGACATTATTGGATTAAATTGTTTATGTTCAAAAATCGTGAAACTTTACTCCCAATTTTTATTATGATCCCGTAAAAACTTGGGTCAAAAATGTAAAAAAGCGCTTTCACTTAACATAGACACCGTAATAAAAATTTCGCGACATTTCATTAAATACTTTTCAAGTTCGAAAAAAAGTATTTATTGAATTGTCGCGATCACAAAAATACGGAAGCAGAAATTTTATTTATAAAGGTAAAACTTACAAATGTTAGAGTCCGTTTTCAAATAAGAAGATATTATAAGAGGTAGTAAAGCATAATACTGTCTTAATAATAACTACACGTTCGAATTTAAGGCTTAATATTTCACTGAAATTCTAACAGTTGTTTTACGAGCGAAGTAATAAACTGGAGCGTCTGCGGTAATATTAATTAATTTAGGATATAACTTTGGTTGGTAATTACTAGATTGTGGTTTTGTTAATCTAGCATAGCCAAGACTTAGTTGAGGTAACTTGTTGTCCTTTAAGTATTCCCATAAAAAGATACAGGAAAGGCATGTGTCCAGCAGTGAACTTTATATTCTGTTATGATGGTGACATGACGAAATTCAGATAAGGCAGTAGTCATCGTAGATCTATATATAATTAATATTTTATACGCAACTGTAACGCTGGGCACGTTGAAACGGTTTCCCGAGCAAACAATTTCAATTAATGATTTTCAAAGTAACTAAATATGTTTTCCATCGACTTTCGCAATCTGTTACAGTTTGGAGCAGTTATACAAGTACAGTTTGAGAAAATAATACGGTTGTCCACCTGTAATTTTTTTAAGTCTTTTGAAACTCGTTTATAAATTTAAGATTTCTTACAGAGTTGAGCGTACGGATTAGGTACAATGAATGAAAATTTAATGTTACTTATAAGTCACAATAGCCGAGTGGTTGGGTGGTCGGAATTTCGAGTTAAGAGACCCGATCTATCCCCACATGGACGGGCTCACCACCTGTCACGTTGTCCCGAAAATATATTCGGTGGAAGGTGGGTCGAAGGGACTTAATTGTCTAGACTAGACCTCTGTCTACCCCTGTATTAGGAATTGCGTGAATTTAATGAATAAATTATTATTTATTCATATAAAATATTTTTTTTTGGTATGAAAATCTCTTTAACACGGTTTAGATTCGAAAAAAAGTAATCTGAAACAAATATTAACTGACTGCAAATAATTATAAGTACATATGTTGCTCTGAATTCTATCCTTATAGAAAGTACCTAAAGCACTTCTGTTATGGAAACAGAAAAAGAAAAGGTACTTCAAACACTCAGACCCGAGACAATGTAGGAAAAATAATTCCCACATTGTGTGGGAATCGAACCCGGGACCTCAGAGTTGACTTAGACGTGACTTGGAAAGATACATGTTTCGTCCAAGTTCTGATTTATCTGTGCGATTCAGTTATCTAGATTTTATTAAAGGTCAATCGCTATGTTTCTGTAAAATGTTTCAGAATTTGACAAATTTATAAATTTTTGTTAGTGTTTTATATTACATAGTAATCATGTTTGATACATATAGTTTTAGGGTTTCACTATGGGCAAATAAAAGTGTCTGATTTTTCAGAAAACACTTGATATGTGTTATTGATTATCTTGATATATAATTATTTCTCTTTACATCTTTAACAATATCAACTACAAACATTCATATACATCACTTAAATATTTGTTTCTAGCGGGATTCGAATAAATTATCTTTATTAATTAGCTTAGACGACAGGGTCACTATCAACTCGCCTATCTATCTATATTTTATATAAACTATTCTGAAAGTCGTTGGCTTGGACATAAAGACGGCGACGGGCTCACCACCTGTCACATTGTTCCATTAAAAGGCCGTCAGTGGAAGGTGGGTTGTAAGGACTTAATTTAGACCTACCTAGACCTCTTTTTGGGAATGGCGTAAAGATATTTTTTTAACCATACGGGAGAAATAACTATTTGTAACAGTTCAATATTATTATGTGGCTTAATCCCTACTCTGGGTCAGAACTTCTACTGAGTCTTCTGCCGGTAAACGAAATCGTACATAGGTCTTGAAAAAATAGGCTACTTCTGAATGAAGTATACGGTGAATATTTAAGGAGCGAAAGCATGGCTGTTTCGCTTCTTACATATTCACACGTTCATAAGGATCATAAAACTTGGCGAACTACGGACTATCCTATCAGGGATTTATGAGGTATTATGCGTGAATATGTTATAATATAAATAATAAACATAAGCTAAGTATATATTGTACCACATCCTTTTCTGGCTCGGTCTCAACTGCTGACATGAGATCGGTATCCCGATTCCTCAATAAAAGTTTCTCAATTACGTCTAGTCCAATAGCACTTCGATCAACTTTAAAATGTATTGCTGTCGTGTACGTTTTCTTTCTTTTGTTACGAAACTTGATTTGGACGACCCCCCTCGAGATGGAGTGCCGACTTGCAAAATGTTGCGGGAAGTCGATGGATGCAGGTAGCTGAGCACCGTTCGCAAGCTTTGGGGGAGGCCTATGTTCAGCAGTGGACTCTTGCTAGGCTGTAAAGAGAGAAGAGATAGAGAGATAATAATACTTATCTACATAAAATGCTTTACACTGCTTAACACTGCACGATTATCACTACACAAAATAATTTTGCAACTCTCCCCATGCAAAAAACAAAAAAAAATATAAGATAATACAGGATTGTCACCAGACCAGGTTAAAAATGCCATTTTTAGTTTTTGAATGGTGGAGTATAGCTTAGTAAGTTTAAGGTAACGTCTTTTTTATTTGGTAATTGTTTGATAAGATATTCCATGATGTAAATATCAACTGTTCATACAAGATATGAAATATACGTTCTAGAATACGATCCCCGTCACTACTAACGAGCACGAGTACTGTCGTCCCTTACTTGCGTCTCATTTCTGTCATGAAGATAACTGTTTTCTCTTAATTAGGGATCCAGTGACGTAGCCCAATTTAGGTTTGTAGTTTTGTGTAACAGCAGTTGTGTAACTATAACAGAATCTATTTAAAATAGCATAATTTAATCTGTTTAATACAGTACGTGACAGGTGATGAGCTCGTTGCCGTCTTAGTGTTCTAGCCAGCGATATAAGTCTTATGTACGAATTAAATCGTTGATTTTTGAAAAAACCCACTGGCAAGAGCCTGCCATCTGGGGATTGAACTCGGGTCTCTTAACTCGGATTCCGATGATCCAACCACTAGGCTGTTGTGACTAAGATATTTACTTATTTTATTTATTATAGCTCTTGTTTACTACTTGTTATTTTTCAGATGATGTATTCTCCGTATAAGGTGTTGTGCCGAAATAATATATGTCACAGATTGTAGGGCGCGTTTTGTTCCACCGTCAATCGCTCAATATATCAAAACATAATATTATTCATGTTTGAAAACAAGTACAGGTTTATACATAACTACAAAATTATTATATAGCTACAAAGTAATAATATATAATGGAAGGTTTTTCATAATAGTTGCGGTTGGCAAGTGAATTGGCAATCGCAGTACCACTGTGTACACAATACGCTGCTGTCAGCCACCAATAAGCTGAATTTTGGTCGGGAAGTACGGGAAATAAGGGTTATATGTTAGATGGAGGAATAACTATATCGTAATTCACCAAATCAAAATCAAGAATACCAGGAGACGGGCAGCAGCGTCTATGGTCCGTTGGGTCAGGTACTAAAATCACCAATAGTGGATTGGCGATTACCACAATCAGACCCAACGCACCATAGATTGCGATAACCAAGGGTGCGATTGTGGCTAATCCTGCTTATGGAAGATACCAAAGATTTGCAGTGGTTTTTTCCAGGCCGTTATGTATGTTTGTTTAATTATTTTCTAGTTAGTTCAGTTTCAAGGAATGTTTATATCTAGCTGTGTTTTGAGAAATCATATAATATACATGAAATCTGATTATATATAATTAATTATGGGTAAGTAGTAAGTAAGTCACGATAGCCGAGTTGTTGGGTGGTCGGAATTTCGAGTCATGAGACCCGAGTTCGATCCCCAGGTGGCAGTACCAATGAGTTTTTCAAAAACTTATGTACGAATTTCATCGTTGGCTTGGACATAAAGGCGGCGACGGGCTCACCACCGGTCACGTTGTCCCGAAAATATCTTCGGTGGAAGGTGGGTCGAAGGGACTTAATTGTCTAGACTTGACCTCTGTCTACCCCTGTATTGGGAATTGTGTGAAGATATTTTATTATTTTATTTATTTTTATTTAATTATGGGTATAAATAAAGGTTATCGAGTGGCAGCCTCGTTCAGGCAAACGCAGAGTAGGATAAGATGCATCGATGACGTGCACAATATTGCGAGGAGTCGATGAATGCGGATGGCGTAGGACTATTCTATGTAAAAATTTTGGGGGAGGCCTATGATCAGCTTTTTTGATACGGTGTTATGATGATGATGAACAATGACGGAACAAGATTATACAAAGTAACAACTCAATCAATTGAACTATTGTACTTGTACTTGGAGTAAACTTGAAATCCTTCTCATTGTACTTCTTGTATTAATAACTTACGCAACAACTCCGGATAGACTTTTCCCTAAGTAGCCACTTATGACACGTAAGGGAAGAAAAGGGAGTATTAAATTCTTAAGTTATGCCGACACCATACGGCTAACCAGGTATTCGATTGCTTAAAATATTGTAAGCCAATGAGTTTTTTTCGACATTGAAATTCGGATATTGCCAGCGCATACATTATTCAACATAAATCTGAGTTTTTTTCGACAAAACGTAGAATATTTTTTTTTATCTTCACGCAAAATCCCTGACGGGGTAGCCAGAGAGAACAGATCGCCAAGTGTCACGATCCCTACATACTTCTTTCGCTTCTTTCAGATTCATCATCTTCTTCATAAATGCACGTCTAGGTATCCGAGTACTCTTGACCCTCCCCTCTTCGAGCAATTTGCTCACATGGTCTGAAAGTTAGTCTCAGTCTACCTCGACACCTTTTAATATTAACTTTCGCGCTATATATTTTCTTCACCATTCGGTCTTCACTCATTCGCTCAACGTGCCCAAACCATCGAAGCACGCCCTTATCCATTTTTTGATACGGTGTTATGATGATGATGAACAATGACGGAACAAGATTATACAAAGTAACAACTCAATCAATTGAACTATTGTACTTGTACTTGGAGTAAACTTGAAATCCTTCTCATTGTACTTCTTGTATTAATAACTTACGCAACAACTCCGGATAGACTTTTCCCTAAGTAGCCACTTATGACACGTAAGGGAAGAAAAGGGAGTATTAAATTCTTAAGTTATGCCGACACCATACGGCTAACCAGGTATTCGATTGCTTAAAATATTGTAAGCCAATGAGTTTTTTTCGACATTGAAATTCGGATATTGCCAGCGCATACATTATTCAACATAATTCTGAGTTTTTTTCGACAAAACGTAGAATAATTTTTTTTATCTTCACACACAATCCCTGACGGGGTAGCCAGAGAGAACAGATCGCCAAGTGTCACGATCCCTACATACTTCTTTCGCTTCTTTCAGATTCATCACCTTCTTCATACATGCACGTCTAGGTATCCGAGTACTCTTGACCCTCCCCTCTTCGAGCAATTTGCTCACATGGTCTTCGAAAGTTAGTCTCGGTCTACCTCGACACCTTTTAATATTAACTTTCGCGCTATATATTTTCTTCACCATTCGGTCTTCACTCATTCGCTCAACGTGCCCAAACCATCGAAGCACGCCCTTATCCATTTTTGAGACAAGGTCATCTTTCAAACCTGCCATATTGCGAATCTCTTCATTTCGCTTTCGGTCGGCCATGTCGGCCGCACATTTTACGAAGAGATCGCATCTCCACTGCATTCAACCTGCTTTTATGCTTCTTCTGGCGTACCCAGGTTTCGCTGCCATATAACAAAGTCGGTACCAACACTGCGTTATGTATTGCAAGTCGTGCACTTTTCACAACGCCTTGCCTTTTGATTAACGCAGTCAAGGCACCATTGACTTTGTTCCCGGCAGCGACACGCCTGTCCACATCTAAATCAATCATTCCATCCCGGCTAAACGCACTCCCCAAGTATACAATTTCATTCACCTGTTCTAGATATTCCTGATTTACCCAAATTTCGCACTTCGTTCTTTCTTCGTCCCTTTCAAATACCAGAACCTTAGTTTTATTAGCATTCAAACGGAGACCATTTATTTCACACCCAAACAGCTATCTTTCAGCTTCTGTAAACAGCTGTCGAGATACAGTATGAACAGCCAGGAAGACATGACACAACCCTGTTTTACGCCCGTTTGGACGCTAAACATGGGTGACAGGTCATGCCCTACCCGCACACAGGCTTTACAGTCACAATAACTGCACAGCCCTTAGCAATCGACCATCCACATCATACCCCGGCAACAGTTCCCACATTTTCTTCCTTTCAACCTTATCAAATGCTTTCTCAAGATCCACAAAAACACAGAAAATCTTCTGGTTAGCAGCCAGAAGCTTCTCCGTGATCATGCGGAGAGAAAACATATGATCCGTGCATCCTCTTCCAGGTCTCAATCCGCATTGTGCCTCCCATAGAAATCTTTCCGATTTATCTTGCATCCTACGTGTCAAAACCTTCGAGTAAACTTTACTTGCTAAACTGGTCAAGCTGATCGCCCGATAGCACCCGCAGTCATAATGTGAACTTTGACCTTTAACTCTGTCTAGTCCCGCAGCCTTACCACATTTCAAACTTCTAATCGTACATTGGATCTCTTTCATACTGATGACCTCAGAATCATCGAGGTCCGAGTCTGGCATACCAGTCACGGCGTCACCCCCGGATCCCTCACTAAGATCATCACACGCATACATCTCTCTATAAAATTCGCTCCATCGCTGCATGACGTCCGATTTTTCTGAGAGGACGTCATTGGTTCCCGAAAGCACTTTATTCATTCTTAAGGCTGTCGCACCACTCCGGGTCCTTCCAACCTCTTTCCAGAAGAGTTTGGAGTTAACAATCAATAAAACTGAAAACTATAAAATTTAGTAAACTGACATTACTATGAGAGTTTACAATTGGTATTCATCCCGATTTTTCTGAGAGGACGTCATTGGCTCCCGAAAGCACTTTATTCATTCTTAAGGCTGTCGCACCACTCCGGGTCCTTCCAACCTCTTTCCAGAAGAGTTTGGAGTTCTTCTTGAAGTTGTGCGACAACCTTTCGTCCGCTTCCATTCTACTCCTTTCACGCACTTCCTCAATCAATGCTTTCGTGTGAACTTTCTGGAGCTTATATCTTTCTTTCCTCTTCTCTCTCACATCCTTATCATTACTAGAGGCCAAGTGGTCTAACCATGCTTTCTTCTTCTTATTTACAGCTTCTTTCACTTCGTCATTCCTCCATGCATCACCCTTTTTACTACTACCTCTTTTCACAGTTCCACACACGTCTTCCGCTGCACTAACCATTCCATCTCTAAGGCTCTGCCATATTTCTTCCACACATTCTTTCCTGACATCAATGCTGTCCAGCTTTTCGGCTACCCTTGCTTGATATTTATCCCTAGTGTCCGCTTCCTGAAGCTTCCAGCTTCGGATGCTACCGACCGACTGTTGTTCTGGTATCGCCGTCTGGTGGCGCCAACCCGCGAACAGACCCCTAAATCTAGTAATCACTAGATAGTGGGCGTATCCATCACCTGTTTTCGCAGTCGGTCATCCACCAGGAATAAATCGATCATACTTCTCTCATTCTCTCTTGTTCTAGTATACATATGGATTTTCTTGTGACTAAACATAGTGTTTGTCACAAGAAGACCCTTTTCCTTGCATACAGCCAGTATAAGCTTGCCAGCATCGTTAACCCTTTTATCGCCAAACATTCCAAGCATCGACTCGTACCCTGGCCGAGCGCTACCAGTCCATCCATTCAAATCACCACATACAACAATTCTTTCGTTTCCTCTTACCAAGTCTAGAACTTCTCTTACATTCTCCCAAAACTCCTCCAGCTCAGGTCTGGACGACGAAGCTACCGGCGCATAAACAGCCAAAAGGAATAACTTCGTCAGTCCCAATTTAAAGCGAAGCCAGAGAAGTCTCGAGTTCACAACCTTATATTCAGTCATAACATCGACCAACCGAGATGACAGCAGCACCGCCACTGGCAGGCGCTCTCGCACTCCGAGACTCCGGACCATAGAGCTAACGCCCCGCCAGGGAGCTCTTCAGTACCGCTGCCCTTCCGCTTGGTCTCTGACAAACACACGACATCTAATTCTCTTTCTTTCATTATTTCAATCAACTCATTCGTCTTATCTCTCATTCCTCCTCTAACATTCCACGTGCCAACTCTGCACTCCGTCCTCCACCTTCCGCCGTGTCGGGCTGTGCGTGACGGGTGGCGGTCCCCATCGCCGCTTTGCGCGCTGCATTTCACACCAACGGGGACGAACTGGTGTGCGTCGCCTTGGGGGGACGCCCTAACCCTCGTTGGCATGGGTGCGCAGCTGTGTAAAATTGCAGCCCTGAAAAGGGCTGGCAGGGGTCGCGACGAGCACGCTTCTACAATGACGTAGAATAATAATTTCCTTTACTTTGACATGTATATTTTTCCTTTCAACAGTGTTTACTTTTGCGAATATTAACACGAGACTAGATTTAATGAAAAGATTCTGTGGGACAGATTTACAACATAATCTTATATTTAGATTTAATGATCAATGTTTTTCTGTTAATGAACTATTGGAATTGTTTCAGTAGTTTGAAGCATTCCCTAGGCATAGGCAAGAAAGACATATGCTACTTGTTTATCATAAAATCTCGCGCGGGGAGGCCGCGGGCGGAACTCAAAGAATTATAATCTGAATGCTTTTAACTGTTTTACATGGAATACAATACTCTTTATAGTCACCAAGTTACACAAAGACATAAACAAACTACCAAAGGATAACAAAGGGCAGCCTTATTGCTATATGGCAATCGCTTCCAAGCAACCCAAAGAAACTAAATATACGAGTTATCTGAATGAACAGCGAATTTCTGTGAATGAATTTAGCGTTGTTGATATTATTCCATGAGGATACTGACTGTAGGATTGATTATTGTAGTCTTTAAATATAAATATAAAGTGTAAATATAAATATAAAGTATGTTTCTGTAATTTAAAATATGGGTTTGTTGATTCAATTAATTGTCTAATATTTTTCAAGTTTTGAATATGTTAATCCATCATCTGCCAGACTTACTTTAGTCTCCTCTGACGTCTGAAAGAGGTAGTATATTCTTACGTCAATAAACACTTAATAATCAAAAAAAGTGTAATAAGTAATAAAAACGAACCTAAATTCTGTAAATAAACTAATCATACATTAAAATTCATAAATTTAGATGTACATTGTTTTGATTTGATAATAAATGAATATTCACGGTTACGTTATTCAGAAATATTTGTAAAATAATTTATCGCTTTACCAGAGAACGGTAGGTAAGTTTAGATTGGTTAGGTTCTGCGGTTTAATGCAGTCAACTTTTGAAAACGGTCAGTTCATACTACTCTAAAACTATCTGTTTTCCGAATATATTCACACATATTCTCGGTACTGGGGTAGACAAAGTTCTATAAAATTAAATCTTTTTAAACCAAATTTCACTGGAGCCTATTTGCGACAACGAAACAGGTGGAGAGCGTAACGTCGTGTTAGTATCTAAGCCAAAGGAAGAATATTCTTACCAAGGTAGACATTTAGATAGACAAATATTTATTTAAACATATAAATATCCATAATTCCAGTAAAAACATTCATTTTCACCACACAAGTGTTTACCTCTTGCGGGACTCTTGGGGGCCGTCATCTAAAATCAAAAATCAATCATCTATATAACTTTTTAGAAATATTCACCGTGTGGTTTCAACTTAAGAACATAATAACACTTTCGTCCCGTAGATGTCGTAAAAGATGACTATGGGAAAAACCTTAAAAAGTATTAAGCAGTTCTCAGTCCAGAGGGCTCAGTGAGACTGACTTTTGTTTTTTCCATATATATGCCTAACCGCCGTAACTGTTTTAATGCACCTCCTAGAATGGTATTTTACGACACCACACGAGCATGTACGCCATGTATATATGTAACAGTATGTAAAATTTTACCACACGGTAAAATGATACGCTGTATGTGCAGAGAAAATTCGTACTTGGATAAAAATGTATCCTGATACCTGCCATACATTTTTTATCTCACGCATTTCCTAATACAGAAGTAGCTAGAGGTCTAGACTTAAGTTCATTCAACAGACGTTTCACCGGATACCTTGGAAATATTTCAGGTTATAAATCCGACTTTATTAAGCTATTTGAAGACAATGAAACGAACAGTCAAGAAGAAATTGTGAAAAACAAAAATATTTCTCTATTCTTTGCTCTGTTTCCTCCATTAATAAGAATTTAAACTGATTAGCTTTATTTAATAAAAATAGATAGGGATAGCGTCACATAAATTGCTTTGATCTCGTCCACAAAGGTCGTTGTATTATATATAGAAGTACTTTCAATTTTATATAAAGGTTCAGCGGAAAATTGGTAACAATTAAAGTGCTGAAAATACTACGTGCTAAGCAGTAAATTACAAATTAGTAAGGAAACCTACGAGTTCGAGAAATAATAAAGGCATTTAATATAAAAAGAAATTTAATATGAAATCAAAGAGTAAATTACTCTTAGTAAATTACTCTAATATTAATAGGCACGATAGGTGGTCGATGGGTGGTCGGTGGAGTGATGGGTTTTTCACAAAACCTCCTTAGAGTGCCCCCAGAATTGGGGGAAGGGGTGTGTGGGCCACCGGTTACCTGCACTCACCAGACGAAACGCAGAAGTTTATTAGACTTCTACTTCACGCCGGTATTCTGTGAGGTCGTGGTACTTCCCCGGTCGAGCCGGCCCTTTCATGCAACAACAAAAGCTGATGCGTGGCTCTACCACTGTTAAAATATCTTAGGTGGAAGTGGGGTCAAAGGGACTTAATTGTCTAGACTAGAACCTCGGTCTACCCCTGTATTGGGAATGGCGTGAAGATATTTTTTTAAAGACTAAAACTTTCTAAGTACATTATTTTTAGTAATATATTTTTAACTTCTGGTCAAAATCTTCGGTTGAAGTAGAGAGAAAATAATAAGCGCTGGATGTGAGAAAAAAGCCAGCAAGACAGATCGAAGGTTTACACTTTGCTCAAGGGATGTGATGCTGTCTAGACCTAGGCCTCTCCCGTAAAGAGAATTTGGGCCATTATAACCACTCTCCTCAAGCTTATATAGACTGCGATGGCGGTACAAGAATACTCGCTGAATAATTCAATTGGTCGCATTAATAAAAAAGTTAATTTTAAACCAAAATACCGAGTGTGTAAAATTGAATTTAAAATTAACTCACAATCAAATTAAAAATAAGGAAAACGCCTATCCAGTGAAATCTGTGAAATTATGCCATTGAAATAGTGTACTAAAATATTCGCTGAAACTAAAATATAAAAAACAACTTTAAAAAACAAAAACAAATACAATGAGATTGTTATATATTACAAAACTAATATGCTTCCCGTCGATGGCGTAAGAGAATAACGCGCAATAATAATCTAAAAAATACCAAACCTAAATTAAGCTATACAGTTATGCGGAGCAGTGTCTAAGGTGCAATGGATCTGGTACAGCAATATACTTATTTACTTGACGACATCGGCGGTCGAGAGGCAGTATGTTCTTTCTTAAATAACATACTAAGCTTCCATTTTTATAAGTAAGCTGTGTAGGCTCTAAAGTAAACTGAAGTGTGCTCATACGAGACAAAATTGAGTAACTATTACATGGAAAGGCGGAGAGTGCCCAATAAAAACGAAGATATACCTTTCCCAAAGGCCGGCAACGCATCTGCTATTCCTATGGCATTGTAGGTGTTCATGGGCGGCGGTGATCACTTACCATCACGTGAGCAATTTGCCGTTTGCCCCTATTCTATAAAAACAGAAGACTTGTATTTTTATTTACTGCATTTTATATTAATTACGAAATTTGATATTTATATTATTAGGTTTTTATATTTTGCCAATTTAAGTTTGTGAATTTCGCGCGCTGCTTGTTAGAAAATGGCCGACAAATAATTTTATACGAGCTTTAATTTACATCTCATCGGACAAGCAGAGCCAACGTCAACGACATAATAATTTACCATTGCATTGCGTCCCGTAAGAATCGTCAACGACGGCTAAAGGTAAAGCAAAATAAATTAATGGTTACTATCATATTTCGCGGTAATCTCTACTTCTTAACGCCATTCCCCGGCTTTCAAGATGTTGCCAGCTCTGAGATCCAAGGTTCCATTCCTGATCGGGTCAATATAGTAAAACACTTTTTTTATTTTCTCGGTTGTGGAATGTACCACAAAAATCTAGACCCGAGAATTGAATGCTGGATGGATGCTGTTTCTGATTTCATACAAAAATGCTTAAATAAAACGATTTTCGGATTTTGTCGCGTTTTTAGTTTGTTTTTACAAAATATTTTTTTCGAAATGTCGCGACACTTACTGTAATACAAAAATATTAATAAAACGAGACAGCAGCTATTGATAATGGAAAGATGGTTACTGTTAATTTACGGTATTTTTAAAATGAAAAACCTTTCCCTTTCGGGAGAAGCCTTTCTCCTGTCCGTTATGATAACGATGATGAGATAAATTTAATAATTATAAAGGAACACACACCAGTCGTATTTTTCAGCGGAGAGTACATTTAGATGCAGGTAACAGAACATACGGGAGCGTCTCTAAATCCGCTACGCTTGTATTCCTTAGAGTACAAAAAATAACTTACTCGAAGATGCAGAATAGTCAACTAAATTTGCATGTAGAGTGGTTCTAGAACATTTATCGATGTAATGCCAAAAGGTAATATCTTAGATACTGCAATTTTGTACATTTACTAAATTTATTTAAAAGTTTTTATTTATTTATAAGTTATTATTATAATATATCACTAAGATTCTAACTATAACTAAGGTTGACGCCTTTTCCAATAAAAGAGTAACCAGAGGACTAAAGGATTTAGACTGAAGAGAAAGTGTTCTGTATAAACTACATTACGGGAAGTTTATTTCGTCACTAAAATAAGGAATTTAGTACTAACAAGCACAAATTAATGGCCAAACGCACACCCTCCTTGCGACAACATAAAGGAGAAATGACAACGTAACGATAAAAAACAAACGTTCATTTATTTTTGAATATGGTTTACGAATAGCATACGCTGAGTGCTAGTCGGCTGTAAATATGTCTGTTGCGCAGTTTTCACCAAATAATTTTATCATTTGTATAATTTTTGAATGCCCTAATCCCCTATAATTGATTTTCATTTATAAGCACGGGATATGAAAAATTATGGGGCCAGTTCTTTTTCTTTTTTACGGCCTATCAAGAGACCATTTCTGAACATAGGCCTGCCCTAAAGTTTGCAACAGATATTGATATTGCCATTTTAGTAGAGGCAGATGCGTTGCCCCCCCCCCCCCAAGAATTGGGGCAGGGGGTGTGTGGGCCTCCGGTCACCTGCACTTACCAGACGAAACGCAGAAGTTTGTTAGACTTCTACTTCACGCCGGTATTCTGTGAGGTCGTGGTACTGCCTCGGTCGAGCCAGCCCATTCATGCAACAACAAAAGCTGATGCGTGGCTCTACCACTGTTTAAAACCACTATTTGAATTGTAGATAGGATTCTGGGGCTCATAGGTTTAGACCATTTTTGGATCGCAGATTGAATTCATGGGCTCAGAAATTTAGACAGCCCGGAAACGTTGACGGAAGATAAACATTTATTTCAGATTATTTGAGACATCTGTGATAGTCTTGTGTTGAAAGTACAAATTTACATCAAATATTTACACTAATTCACACGGCATTACATTTACACATTATCTCGCCATTCACAGTAACTTATTATTGTGTCTTAAGTTACAATAGCCGAATGGTTGAGTGCTAGGAAGTGGAATCAAACCCGAGTTCGATCCCCAGGACGTAGGCTCGTACCAATGGGTTTTTTAAAACTTATATACGATTTATATCGTGGGCTTGGACATAAAGACGGCGGTATGATCACCACCTTTCCTTTGATCTCAAATAAGCTTTGGTAAAATAAGGCTCGAAAGGACTAAATTGTCAAGGCCTATGGCTACCTATGTATTGGGAAAATGCGTTAAGATATTCTTGTGAAAACATATACATCACCTATGTATTAGTTCATGATACTTTAATCGATTAAGAAAGTTTCTGTGACTTCTTCTACTTTTAATTACTAAGAATCTAAATCATAGTGGTATCAAGATTACACTCTTCAATGTACATTTTGTGAACCATTTTAGCCCAACTTTCTGATGAGCTACATAATTGAATCTTTATTCCGGTAAAAGAATTGCTGAAGTAAAGAATATGAATGACAACTTATGAGGGTTGCCTTATCTTATACAGGTTATCTGTAAACGGAGACACGTTTTATAATTTTATAATGTAAACACATAATTTTATTTATAAATAGCTTTTACCGGCGACTTCTTTCGCGGTAAAGAACTATCTATCTAAGATATAATCAATTATCATTAGAAATTATGTAAACTTATTTTAAATTTTGCCTTCGTTTTTACCCTTATACGTAGTGGAATGTCGTGCCAAAGTGATCTTTATTGTAGCTGAATTTTTTTAAACATAACAAAATAGCAGCGTGCGTCAAATGATAACTTTCATATACACAAATATATAGACAGACAATTTTATACACCTCTCTATACCATGGTCACAATATGGTAATTTTTGCAGGCATCTCTTATACAAAAATATAGCCTATGTTACTCGCCTGGATCATGTCGCTTTCTATTGGTGCAAGAATTTTTAAAATCCGTTTAGTGAGTAGGCGTTGCACCAAATAGACTCATTTTTCACATTTATAATATTACTATGATATTGACATTAGAATAATTCATGTTGCAATTAGCCACGTTAGCCGTGTCGTAGTTTAGCCACTATAGCCGAGTGGTTAGGTGATCGAATTATCGAGTCATGAGAACCGAGTTCAATCCCCAGGTGGCCAGCTCGTACCAATGGTTTTTTTTTTTCAAAAACTTATGTACGATTGCATTGTTGGCTTGGATATAAAGCCGGCAACGGGCGGCAGTCACCTGTCACGTTGCCTCGAAAAATGTCATCGGTGATAGGAAGATTGAAGGGACTTAATTGTCTAGACTAGACCTCTGTTTATCCCTATTTTGGGGATGGCGTGAAGATATATTTATGTTGCACCGCGTTATATACTTCAATTTCTATCAAAGTGCATTATTTTATCAAATTGCACAAAAAATAACATTAATAATATTAATATTTATTTATACTTGTAGGAATTACTCAATATCATATCGTGTAACTTGCAATGCCAATAAATATTGCAATGCCGTTACGAATAAAATATTACTGTGAAAAAATGTTACTTTTTTTTTTGAAGTCTACGTGATACCTCTCGCATTGCTCTGTAACACCATAAATGGCTTTAAACTCGCAACTCAATATAATGAGTTACGATTGCTTAGTCAGGAAATAGTCCCGATAGCCAAGCTTTTGAGTGGTCGGAATTACAGTCAAGAGAGGTCCTGAGTTCGATCCCAACGTAGGCTTGTGCCAATGGGTGTTTTAGAAACTTTTTATAATTATTTATATCGTTGGCTTGGGCATAAAGATCACGACAGGCTCACCACACACATATGTTGTCCCAAAAATATCTTCGGTAAAATGTGGGTCGAAAGGACTTAATTGTCTAGACCTCTGTATTGGGAAAATGTATCCTCTATATTGCAGTTCATCATACTTTAATCGATTAAAAAGTTTCTGTGACTTTTGTAATACTTTTAATTACTAGGAATCTAAATCATAGTGGTATCAAGATTACACTCTTCAATGTACATTTTGTGAACCATTTTAATCCAAATTTCTGATGAGCTACATAATTGAATCTCAGTTCCGGTAAAAGAATTGCTGAGGTAAAGATTATGTATGACAACTTATGAGGGTTGCCTTATCTTATACAGGTTATCTGTAAACGGAGACAAGTTTTATAATTTTATAATGTAAACACATAATTTTATTTATAAATAGCTTTTACCAAAGTTTATTTGAGAACAAAGCGTTAAGTGGTAAGCAAATCGCCGTCTTTATGTCCAAGCCAACGATATAAATCGTATAAAAGTTTTAAAAAAACTCATTGGTACGAGCCTACGTCCTGGGGATCGAACTCGGGTTTGATTCCATTCCCGAGCACTCAACCATTCAGCTATCGTAACTTAAGACACAAGAATAAGTTAGTGTAAATGGCGAGGTAATGTGTAAATGTAATGCCGAGTGTGTTAGTGTAAATATTTGATGTTAATGTGTAACATAACACAAAACTATCACAGATATCCCAAATAATCTCAAATAAATGTTTATCTTCCGACAGCCCTTCGGGCTGTCTAAATTTCTGAGCCCCAGAATCCTATTTGTGATACAAAAACTGGTGTTAACATAAAAACAGCGGCCTGTAAAACTCAACTGTTGGACACAGAACTCTCCCATAAGGGAGGTTAGCACATGATCATCACGCTCCTTAAGCGGATTGCATTAACGGACACCTCTCACCATAGACGCTGCTGCTCGTCACCGGTCTGCTATATTTCGGCGTGGCATTTTTCGAGATGATTATGCCGCAATCTGTCGGTAGCCGATTGCATTTACAAGTATTTTCCCTTCGCCGCGGGACTACTATACCATACAGGAAGATATTTTTTTATCTTCACGCCGCAATACAGGGGTAGCCCGTGGTTTCCACAATTTAGTTGTTAGAAAATAATGACCAGGTTGACCTGGTTGACCTGGGGATTGAAATCGAGTATCTCGAATTCCCGTTACCCAACCAGTAGGCTATCGTGACCATTACGGCAAGAGATAGTTCATTATTTTCTTTGTCCAGGTAGCCTGTGGATGTAACTCCGCTTATTGACAGTCTGTAGAAAAGCTAATCAAACTTTTGCCTGGAACTGTAACTTAGACACATACAAATATACTGCTTTTGTTCTGTGACAATGAATACAAAAATAGAATAACAAAGCGAGGGTTTAATTGTTTACTAAAAAACACGGCACCTTTAATGCTAAATATTAACATTTATTGTTAAATATCAAACAATTTTTATAAATAAAGAATTTAAATTAATAAGTATAATATATAAATAAATCTGGATGTTGTACAGATATATATATATTTATAAATCAATCAATAATACAATCATATATGTTTTTATTATAACTATTGCGATTTATTAGTGCCAAAATAAGCAGTATAGAACTCCGTAGTATTTTATTGGCACGGTCATTATTATTCAGTTACAACTATACGGCTTTTCGTTGCGCGAATATGAAGTGTTACTAACTGTTTACAAGTGTTGTATTCGTCATTTAACCTACATCTGTAACACATAATACTTCTGTCGATTTCGTTTTAAATAAATCTTGTGGCAAATTTAGCGCATCGATTTGCTTTAAACAATTTTAGTTTAGTACCTAATTGAGGTTCTAACCCGGGTCACTTGCGAAATAAAGTGTTCGCTCTGACCGCTTGTCTACCACGCCACTCTGTACACTGCTGAATCTGAAGTTAAAAAAAAGAAGAAGAAAATTAAATATTTTCCTCGGAAATAAAAGTTGTAACGAAATATTGAAATAAAATCTTCTTAAATAAAACAAATATCTTTACACAAATCCCAATACAGGGGTATACAGAGGTTTTTTTGAAAAAACCCATTGGTACGAGCCTGAGGATCGAACTTGGGTCTCCTGACTAGAATCGGAATCACCCATCCACTCGGCTACCGTGACTTTTTTTTAAAGTTAATATAAAAATTATAAGTGTTGATTATATGTAAATACTTTCAAAATGTTGTCATAGAAAAATTAATCAATGATGTTCGAGTTTTAGCAGTTAAACGGGCCACTAGTAAAACATAAAAGAACGTACGTTAAACCTGCTTTTAATTGGAGCTTACTTGTAAAGCAATGAGAAGAAAAAATAAAGTTTCAGAATTTCATTGCCTTGATACGCAAACACAAAATCTTACTCATTACTATTGTAACTCTTTAGCTATGGGTTGTGGCCAAAAAATTCAATGTCTTCGATCTTTGCTTTTTTTTTTTCGTGATTTAACAGGGTGCAGAAGTTCATTCTAGTAACGTCTTCTTACTAGATGCTGCGCAAAACAACCTTTTCTTCGTATTTTTGGTCATATTTTCAAGTCGACACAGAAATTAAATTTAACATTTACAATTATGGACGTACTTGGGTTTAGGTTGAAGTTTTGACGTACTATTTTTTTAATGGAAAAGGGAGGCAAACGAGCAGGCGGCTCACGTGATGGTAAGTGATGAACCGCCCATAAACACCTGCAATACCAGAGGCATAGCAGATGCGTTGCCGGCCTTAGAGTGCCAGTACTGGGTTTTTTATTACAATATTTTTATTATATTAAAAAAGGTTGGACTTTTAGTTATTAAATTAAAGATAATATTCAAAATATCTGCTTTTCAGTTTAGCTGGTTACAATAGTGTGTTTTTAAGCTATTATTTATTTTCACTTTAATGATGATAATTTCATAGTAACAAAAGAAAGAGGCTTTTCAGAAGAGTTTTCAGAGCATCATATGTGAAAACATGTCATCAGGTTGTTCTAACAAATTTTTCAAATTATTGTATTGTCATCGGTCCTTGGTAAGTGTGCGAAGATTCTATTAAATCCATACTTCGTTTAAAAGTGGATGAAAATCACGTCCACAATTTTCTTTATATAGATACGTACAAAGCAAGCTAATAACAGCGTGTTTAAATAAAGAAGCATATGTATATACTTAAGTAACTGCCTGTAATAGTCCCCTGCTTGAAATAGTACTCTCCCGTTAGAATGACGTAATCGCCATACTCTGCAAGCGGATTGGCGATGGCAGTACCAGACATCTTGTACTTAGACGCTACTACCCGTCACTGATTTGCTTATTTTGTTCTGATATTTTTTCTAGATGGTTGGGATAACCATCTAGACCATTAGTCGGTTGACATTATGACGGCTTGAATAGAGCTAACATTGTAGTACAGTTTACCATAGCCAAAAACTTATATAACACTAGTACACGTATATACATACGATACTGACATTTCTGTATTGTGCGATTGCCTGATAAATTAACTGATTCACACCAGCAGCTGTCGCGTGGCCCTTGAGTTTTTGTCATTAAACATTCTCAACCGCCGTGAATGAACGCGAGACGAACAAAACCTGTAAGAAATCAGGGTAACGTACTCAATTCAGTCAGTCTGAATGTGTTGAGTAAGTGACTTGAATGAATATTGCGTTATCTGATATTCGACGGCTGAGGTGATCCGAATGATCTGCGTCTGAAGCTAAGGATGGCGAGTTGGATTCCCGCTAAGGGCAAACGTTTGTATGATTGATTTAAACATTTATACTTGAGGTATGGATGAATATGCGTAAAGGTAAAAAAATATTATATTTATAAAATAAAATATATTATAATACAATATTTTGTAAGTATCAAACTTCACTCTTTATTTCTATTGAATATTTTATGTTAAATAATTACTTCAACAATTACAATTACGTCACATAAATTACATCATCACAAAATCCCACCAAAAGTCCACTGCTGAGCCATGCCTCCCCCAAAGATTGAACACTTAGAACGCTCTCCGCAGACAATATATTAATAGGAGCGAGTCTATCATCATCTCACCTTGCACCCGCGGCAGCTACCCGTCAGGTCTCCGCGTATAAAAATGGCTGCTGACCTTTAGGCGTAAATTCTTAAAGTATGTGTATGTATTCTTAAAGTAAGTGTTGAATTTATGGGTTTTTACGGTAATTTAGTGAGAAATAGCAGTTATGTAAAAAATATTATTGTTTGTGTGTAAAGTCCGGCTTAAGGTGTATACAATAGTAATATATAATTTAATAGTAACGACATAAGAATATACAACCCTCTTTCTTCCGTGTCGTAATATAGGTGTCTAAGGAAAATACCTTGAAAATAAATTTGGCTATCGGTAGATGCGCGATAAATTTTGAAAAATACTAGCCCAAAGTTCAGCAGAGCAGTGACGGGCAGTAGCGTCAAGGGTGCGAGGTGTCTGGTACTACAATGACCAATCTGCTTGCCAAGCGTGCCGATTATGGAAAACCCTCCCTCCGAATAATTATGATGATGACAAAAATAAATTTTCTTAAACACTTTTTTCTGCTTATGAAAATAATCAACTGCATCTAAATGCGAGCTTTGTTGAGTGAGGTACGTTGCGGGTAACCGACCCAATTACTTTTTTCTTTACAAGTGGTGAATGAATGTTCCAGAGTGCTTATTAAAATGTACATCCAGTTTTTTTCACATCTAAATATATAGTCAACACACATTTTTTCTATCTTCACGCATTTTACCATGATGGGATGGACAGAGATCTAGACTTTAGGGTTTTCGCTTCACTTTTCCTGAAAGTTATTTGGGAGAACGTAACAGGTGGTGAGATTATTGCCTTCTTAAAGGTCAAGCTATGGGTACAATATATGCTTAAACATACATGTATATTTTATAATTATATAGATAAATGTTTATACAAGTCCAAGACTGAGTAGAAACATTCATATTCATTACACAAATGTTTGCCGCTACCGAGATTCGAACCTGCAATCGTCAACTTCAAAGGCAGGGCACTACCAACTCGGCTATCGGGTCATCAACAGACATGCAGGCGTAATTACTCATTATAGATTACTTACGCATTTTTCAATAAGAATTAATATTCCTTGTTCTTTTATAGGTGAACTTTTAATAAATTTTTAAAACATTCAATAGCTGTCGTAACAGGCGACTAAGGGAGAAACCAACGCAATAAGTTAAAACAACAATGGCTACCAACAGACGGTGGGAGAGAAATCTCCAAAAATTCCAATCAAAATTAAATCCGAGCGGTGTCTACTGCGATTGAAAATTCGCTTGCCACGCTTGCGATTACGGCAAATCCCTCTTACGGGACAGTTTTAGATCATGCTATGGAATTATTACAAGCTGTGTAGTAAGTAAAGTAACTTATACTTATAATATACAAAAGAAGAAGCACTTTACTATCAGGCAAATTATCTTAACGGTAGTCAGAAACAACAAATCGCTTAGTATGTCGACCAATGTAATTCGCAATTTCCTTCATACACGCACAAATAGGAATCCGACTACTACTCTTGTCTCTGTCGTCTTCGAGCAATTTGCCCACATGGTTGACCGTTGGCTTCGACACTGAGACGGCGATAGGTTCACTGCCTGTGACATTGTGCCAAAAAGTCTTCGGTGCAAGGTGGGTCGAAAGGACTTAATTGTCGAGATCTCTGTCAATTTATTGTATTGGGAATATGCAAAAAGATATTTATTTACATTTAAATCATCAGTGTACTGATCGATTTCTTGTAAGAGTATTGATATATTCTTCATTAATCCAACTTTAAAAACTGCGCAGCTTTAAGCCCGCGATCCAAAAATACTTTGATATATACGTGTTAATCAGGTAAGCGATGCAATTTCAGACCTGTACGAGTAATTGGCCGCTTATCAATTTCTCAAGTGTGGCAGCTGGCAATGGTATGTCTCTTGGTTTTTGCTTTATACACGCTAGCGGAGAATGGCCTCGAGCTAAATAAAGGAAATGGACTGGAGTGTAATCGAGTTAAAATAGTATGTCAAACGTATTGAGCGAGAAAGGTGAATTAAGAGTTAGCATATAAGAGTTAGGTCAAAATACAGTGTTGTTATATTGAAATTGAACTCTACCCTGTAGTGGACTTTTGCAGGTCGTTAAATAAGTACGGTGATGTATATTCTTGAACGATCACACACATTGTCCTTCCCCAAAAGAGGATTCCCTGTGTCTTGGCGATTGCACAGGGATACAATTAACTACGTATATATGAAATGAGTACAAATATACATATATATAGCACAAATGTTTGTCTCTATTGGAACCCGCAACCCTTATCTACGAAGGCAGGGTCATTTCCCACTAGGCTATCGGAGCATCATTAATAGATGTTTAACCCAGTATAAACAGTTGTAGTAAATGAATAAAAACACGTATAGCCGTTTAGAAAACGGGCTAGTCTCTTCCCAGAAATATTGCAGATCATTACTAGTCTGGAGGGTTTTAAATTGGCGACTTAGACGGTTTGTTTGGCTATTCGTTTCCTAAAGGATCGGTTTCTAACCAAACCGGGGCATCACGTGCAAGAGAGGAAGACATTTATCGCAGGAAATTATTAAGAATATATTAACTTTACCTTTAACCGAATTCGTTTTATTTAACCGACTTTAAAAGAGGATGTTATTAATTGACATGTATGTTTGCAATGTTATTGAAACTGCAATACATTCAGATATGATAACCAATTAGTTTCAAACATATATGATGTTAAAAAAAATTTATTCCAATAGCTGACCGGTTTCGCCTTTATGGCATCATAAAAGGTTTATTATTACAAATATTATAGTCTAGTATAAATTATAAGATAGTATAAAACAAAGTGGCTGCTTATTACTGCGGATCAAAGACGTACTTATGCGCCACATGAAGAAATGTGACTTACATCCGTCAAAATGAGAGACAATGGCTGATACTGCTACATCTTCAAGATTTCATCCGTAACGAAGACATCCACAGTAGAACCAGCATAACTGACATAGCCGTAAAGATCAGCACCCTGAAGTGATTGCCACTTAGCACGTTGAATTGACAACCATTAAGTAGTGTTAACCTCGTACAGACAAACGCAGTGTAGGACGATCCCTGACAAGATGGTGCGACAACTTGCGCGACATTGGGAGGAGCCATCAGACACATCAGACACAGGACCGTTCTTTGTGGCAATCTTTGGGGTAGGCCTATGTACAGCAGTGGACTTTTGTCGGCTTCTATGTTGGTGAGAGAAAAATGTAAGTTTCATAGTAACTGGGCAGTAGTTTTCAGGATTTGAAATAAAACGTGTTAAATATGACCGCTTAGCTTATTAGTATAACCGACGGGTCAGGGTGGAGTCAAAAGGTAAGAACCTTTTTTTTTTGCATAAATGTACCTTTTTACGAGGGAGCGTAAATTTTTTTTATTAAAATCGATGCATTAATATCATACTTCTATATAATAACTTCAGTGTTGTACAAAGTCAAATAAATAATAAATAAATATCTTTCAAAGGTTAGACAGACAACAGGGTTAGACAGAGATCTAGTCTAGACTCTTAAGTCTCTTCGACCCACCTTCCACCGAAGATATTTTCGGGACAACATGACAGGTGGTGAGCCCGTCGCCGTCTTTGTGTCCAATGCAACGACATAATTCGTACATACGTTTTTGAAAAACCCATTGGTACGAGCCTGCCACACGGGGAATCGAACTCTGGTCTCTTGATTCGAAATTCCGACCACCCAACCACTCGGCTGTCGTGACTCTATGCGAAGTCGTATTAAATTTATGTAACAAATATATTGACTTGTAAGGACTTAGGCTTTGTTTTATAACCCAAGGTGAACGTATTTAGAAACGCTTGCAGCCCGCTTTATCGGTCACTCCCAATATAGAACTAATTAAAGTTAACTTTCAAAGCGACTACTAATCTTATAAGGTTTTCGAGACTATTTATAAATGTGACTCATTCGTATTGTTAAATAAATAATAAAAATAAATAAATATCCTTCCACCGAAGATATTTTCGGGACAACGTGACAGGTGGTGAGCCCGTCGCCGCCTTTATGTCCAAGCCAACGATATAATTCGTATATAAGTTTTTGAAAAACTCATTGGTACGAGTCTGCCACCTGGGGATCGAACTCGGGTATCTCGACTCGAAATTCCGACCACCCAACCGCGCGGCTATTTTTTTTTTTTTTAAATCGTGACTTACTTCAGGTATGGTTATTTATATGTAACTATCTCCGACTACCACAGAATGGAATATGCGTAAAGGTAAAAAAAATATTACATTTATAAAATAAAATATATTATCATATAATATTTTGTAAGTATCAAACTTCACTTTTTATTTCTATTGAATACTTTATGTTAAATAATTACTTCCACAATTACAATCACGTCACATAAATTACGTCATCACAACATCCCACCAAAACTCCACTACTGAGCCTTGGCCTCCCCCAACGATTGAACACTTAGAACGCTCAAGTGTCAAAAAATAGTTATTACGTAAGCGTCGGATCGCGGATACGAAAGCTTTACCGTGGCTCTGCCGACATGCCGCAGACAAGTTAATAGGAGCGAGCCTATCATCATCTCACCTTGTACCCGGGGCGGCTACCCGTCAAGTCTCCGCGTATAAAAATGGCTGCTGTAAAATAATCTTTAGGCGCAAATTCTTAAAGTATTACTTGTTGAATTTATTAATGTTGGTTTTTACGGTAAATTTGTGAGAAATGGCAGTAATGTAAAAAATATTATTGTTTGTGTGTGAAGTCCGGCTTAAGGTATATACAATAGTAATATATAATTTAATAGTTACGGCATAAGAATATACAACCCTCTTTCTTCTCTTCCCTCTTTCTCTGTGTCGTAATAGGTGTCTAAGGAAAATACCTTGAAAATACATTTGGTTATCGATAGATGCGCGATAAATTTTGAAAAATACTAGACCAAAGTTCAGCAGACCGGTGACGGGCAGTAGCGTCTAGGGTGCGAGGTGTCTGGTACTACGATGACCAATCTGGAATTGAAAACCCTCCCTCCGAATAATGATGATGATGACAAAAATACATTTTCCTAAACACTTTTATTTCCGGTGATGAAAATAATCCACGGCGTCTAAATGCGAGCTATGTTGAGTGAAGTACGTTGCGGGTAACCGACCGTTACTTTTTTCTTTTCAAGTGCTGAATGAATGTTCCAGAGTGCTTAAAGAGTTTGTATAAAGTTATAAAATAAAGCTTTTATTAATTCTTCGGAAAAACAGGAACCTCATTTTTAATGCAGTTACATTAAAAATAAGGTTCCAGTTTTTTCATATCTAAATAACAACACACTTTTTTTCTATCTTCACGCAATTTATCATGATGGGATGGGCACAGATTTAGACTTTGGGGTTTTCGCTTCCCTTTTCTTGAAACTTTTTTTGGAATTTTTATTGCCTTCTTAAAGTTCAAGCTAAGGGTACAATATATGTTTAAACATACATGTATATTTTATTATTATATAGATAAATATTTATAAAAGTCCATGATTCGAGTATAAACATTCATATTCATTACACAAATGTTTGCCCCTAGCGGGATTCGAATCCGCAATCCTCAACTTCGAGCGGTTACGGAACTTTAATTTCGAGCGGTGTCTACTGTGATTGACAATCGCTTACCACGTTTGGCGATTACGGCAAATCCCTCTTACCGGACAGTTCTAGATCATGCTTTAGAATTTTTTCAAGCTGTATAGTAGTAGTAAAGTAACTTATGTTTATAATAAACAAAAGCAGAACAACTTTATTATCTTACCTGTAGTCAGAATGAAGAAATCGCTAAGTATGTCGACCTATGTCATTCGCTACTATGCCGGCGATTGGTTCACTGCCTGTTACGTTGTGCCAAAAAGTCTTCAGTGTAAGGTGGACCGAAAGGACTTAATTGTCGAGAACTCTTTCTAGTAGTATTGGGAATATGCGTGAAGATATTTATTTACATTTATATCATCCTTATGTACTGAAACGATTTGTTATAAGAGTATTGATGTATTATCCATTAATTCAACTTTAAAAACTGCGCAGCTTTAAGCCCGCGATCCAAAAATACTGTGATAAATACGTGTTAATCAGGTAAGGTAATCGAGTAGAAATGCCCCTTGTTGTATCTCAAATGAATTGAGCGAATAAGTTAAACTATAAGCATTACAGCTTACATGTCATTTTAAAGAAATTCAAATAGGAGTTAGGTCAATTAGCAAGATTATAATAATCCTCGAGGGAGATACCTATACCCTGTAGTTGACTTTTGCAGGTCGTTAAGTAAGTACGGTGATGTATGCTCTTGAACGACCAGACACATTGTCCTTCCCCAAAAGAGGATTCCCTGTGTCTTGGCGATTAGACAGTGATACAATTAACTACGTATATATGAATTGAGTACAAATATTTATATACATGGCACAAATGTTTGTCTCTATTGGAACCCGCAACCCTTATTTACAAAGGCAGGGTGAACACTTAGAACGCTCTTGTGCCAACTAGGCTATCGGAGCGTCATCAATAAATTTTTAACCCTATAACGTATAAACAGTTGTAGTAAATGAATAAAAACACGTATAGCCGTTTTCAAAAACGGGTAAGCCTCTTCCCAGAAATATAGCAGATCTTATTATTAATAATGTATAAACTTTACCTTTAACCGAATTAGTTTTATTTAACCGACTTCAAAAGAGGATGTTATTAATTGACATGATTGTTTGCAATGTTATTGAAACTGCAATACATTGCAGATATGATAACCGACTAGTTTCAAACATAAATCATGTTAAAAAAATGTTATTCCAATAGCTGACCGGTTTCGCCTTTATGGCATTGTAAAAGGTTTATTATTACAAATATTATAGTCTAGTATAAATCATAAACCTATCTTTAAACGTTTACTCTGGGAATATTTCTTAACGAAGCAGTAGTAGTTTCGGATAATAATAAAAAATTAAAAAAAAAAACTTCAGCAACTGTATTTATTTACTGTGTATGTATTTATTCTGGGTATTTGTGTATATGTATAAAATACTATTGTATGCATGTAAGTACTAATGTAAATGTATATGTATGTGTATTATATTTATTATCATTATATTATAATTTTGTATTTTTTCCTTAAACCTTTAATTATTTTTTTTAATTATGAGTTTTGCACCCATCACTAGATTCTCTGCACAAACCAAAGGTAGACTGGTAGAGAATGCCTTTAGGCATTAAGTCCGCCGTTTTGTACATTTTTTTATGTGGGCGAATAAAGCTTGAATAAATAAAATAAATAAATAAGATAGTATAAAACAAAATGGCGGCTTATTACTGCGGATCAAAGATGTACTTATGCGCCACATGAAGAAATGTGACTTAGATCCGTCGAAATGAAAGACAATGGCTGATACTGCTACATCTTCAATATTTCATCCGTAACGAAGACATCCACAGTAGAACCAGCATAACTGACATAGCCGTAAAGATCAGCACCCTGAAGTGATTGCCACTTAGCACGTTGAATTGACAACCATTAAGTAGTGTTAACCTCGTACAGACAAACGCAGTGTAGGACGATCCCTGACAAGATAGTGCGACAACTTGCGCGATATTGGGAGGAGTCGATGGATACAAATGACACAGGACCGTTCTTTGAGGCAATCTTTGGGGCAGGCCTATATTCAGCAGTGGATTTGGTGGTGAGAGAAAAATGTAAGTTTCATAGTAATTGGTCAGTAGTTTTCAGGATCTGAAATAAAACGTGTTAAATATGACGGCTTAGCTTATTAGTATAACCAAGGGTCAGGGTGGAGTTAAAAGGAAAAACCTTTTTTTGCGTAAATGTACCTTTTTACGTGGGAGCGTAGATTTTTTATTAAAATCGATGCATTAATATATAAGTCATGGACTCCAGTGTTATACGAATTCAAATAAATATTAAATAAATTTCTTACCAATACAGTGGTAGACAGAGATCTAGTCTAGACTTTTAAGTCTCCTCGACCCACCTTCCACCGAAGATTTTTCGGGACAACATTACAGGTGGTGAGTATTTATGTCCAATGCAACGATATAATTCGGACATACGTTTTCGCCACACGGGGCATCGAACTCGGGTCTCTTGATATGAAATTCCGACCACCCAACCACTTGGCTGTGTGACTTTATGCGAAGTCGTATTAAGTTTATGCAACAAATGTATTGACTTGTAAGTAAAGTAAAGGAATTAGGTTTTATTTTAGATCCAAGGTGAACGTATTTAGAAACGCTTGCAGGTCGCTTTATCGGTCGCTCCTAACATAACTAATAAAAGAACCAAACTAAAGATAAAAGAACCAATTAAAGTTAACTTTCAAAGCGAGAACTAATTGCTTATATGGTTTTCGAGACTATTTGCAAATGTAATTCATTCGTATTGTTACATTCATATAATTTAATTATAATTCCTAACTTAGCGGTATAATAAAACAATTTTTAATTTTACATTTATTTAAAAAAAATATCTTCACGCAATTCCCAAACAGGGGTAGACAGAGGTCAAGTCTAGACAATTAAGTCCCTTTGATTCACCTTTCACCGAAGATATTTTCGGGACAACGTGACAGGTGGAGAGCCCGTCGCCGCCTTTATGTCCAAGCCAACGATGAAATTCGTACATAAGTTTTTGAAAAACTCATTAGTACTGCCACCTGGGGATCGAACTCGGGTCTCTCGACTCAAAATTCCGACCACCCAACAACTCGGCTATCGTGACTTCAAATTACATTTATTAAATAACAGAAAGCGCAGCATGGTTTACATATTTAAAAAAATCATAAAGACGCATATTATGCATGGATGGCATTATCGTATTGATGTTTTCGTGGTTGTAAAGTTGCGAAAAATTAGTTGCAAGAAGGGATAACTTCTGCCTCATGTCACGGCACGGCAGCTCGGACGCAGACTACATGTAGGATATTTGCTATTGGACGATCCGATAGCTTACCTGGGGATGACTCGTTAAGCGTGTGACCAAAAGACTTTGAACGAAAAGACTTAATTGTCAAGACCCCTGTATTAGGAATAATTGTGAAGATATTTATTTATTATTTTTATTTTCATAATCGCCACGCTTTACGAACTTGTCTGTTTAGCGATGTCTATGTGTGTCTCGTAGTTTGGTGATAGTGGAAGTACCAAGAACCATGAAATTTAGACGCTGCTTCCTTCACAAATGTGATTTGTTATTGCGTTAGTAAGCTCGGCATCTGTCAGAAGCTATTGCTGTGCTTTTCGCATAGTCGCCTCTAATGATAAGTAGAGGAAAAAAATATGGTAAATGGTTACGCCGATATTTGATATAAATACGTCATCGGCCTACTTAATTTCATATAAAATGGAAAGCTTTTTTTACTCATGGAATTAATCGTATTAATCGCAGTAACAGTATCGGATAGTTCACACCTCAGACGCTGCTGCTAGTCATTGATCTTTTTAATTAAATAGATAACATATGCAGGCTGTCTTCAACTACGATCACAATGTAGTTTACATGGTACATCGTGACGGTATTATTATTGTATTTTAAGTTTTTAAGTTAAAAGAGTGAGGTCTTTCCATTAAAGAAAGATTGCAAACCTTATGTAATAGAAACCAACCTTCGGTCTCGGTGATATGTATATTGTCTGATGAACTTAATTCCCATACAAGGAACTCCTCATAATGACGACCAAATTACTATTTGAGTGTCGTATATTCTAGGCATGTGTGTCTTCATTCACTACAATTTATTAATTAATTTCACGCATTTTATTCAAGAATTTTCTCAATACTGGGGAAGACAGAGGTTTAGAAGATTAATTTCTTACGGCCCACTTTTCATCCAATCCAACTTGGGACAATGTCGGACATTTCACCTCAGTTCTTGGGTGTAACAAGTCGTATGAAAATTACTTTCTTTAAAATAGGTTACAGGGGTCAAATCGTTATATAATATTATCACGTGGACAGAGTTCATTTTTCCATCTAATTATAAAATCTAGATTAAAACAACGTTTTTTTTATTTTTATTAGATTTATAAACTCAGCAATGTGCTAATGTTCCATTAGCAGTAAGGTATTCAAGTCGTTATTCATTGTCAACTCGCGGAATTGGTTCTGCGTGTCACCATATGTATCGCAAGCGGAAGATTTTTAAGTTTATTTTTAAATTAATTCCGAGATATTTCTTTCTTGGTAACATTTAATTTTGAAACGTCTCTCTTGTCTTTAAAGTAAATACGAACACCGCCAATAATACTTTTATCATAATTACCTTCATGTAAATATCTACAGAAGGACGTTGGTGTAGGCCTTTTTCCGTATGGGAAAGTTTGCTCGCGTTCACAGTTACAAACGCCTTTCCTTAGACGCAGGTTTGTGGAATTTTGGACTAGTATTTTTCAAGATGACTATCCCTCTATCTTTTGATAGGCAATTAAATTTTAAAGGTTTTCCCTTAGTCACCTCTTACACATACGCGAAGAAGTGGCGTGGCATATTCTTAACAAAACTGGGATAAAATATTATCACACAAGATATTCTTATACTTTTATTTATTTCATAATCTCAATAAATACTTAAGAACAAGTCGAAAATATAATTCATAATATATATTCGAAATACAATAAATATACAATATTCCTCATAATTCTTCATAAGGCTTTATAAGAAGTTTGTATCCGATTTCTACTTGTCAGAAAGATATCGTTTCAAAATATCAAATACGATACATATCTGTTGTAGTGCTTAGTATGTTTATGACAGGCTTTCGTGAAAATTATATCTCAACACATCTTAAATGTAGACAGCCGTGAAGTTGCTCGTGATACAAGGCGCACACATTAGATATGTGTATTGTTTGTGTGTGTACAAATCGGACGAATGTGCTGTGAATGCGCCGCTCGCGAGCTGCTTGCGCGCTGCGTTGTTTCTGATTCCAAAATACAGGTACTTAAGCTACTTACTATGGGATCAGAGCAACGTATATGATGGTGTCTCGGATGCAATACGTATCACTCGGCGCCATCGCTCTTGTGATATATTCATTCGACTCTGTTTTGATTGATTAATTTGAACAAAAACCGGTGTTGTGATTTATTTATTATAGTTAGGCATACAGCCAGTTATAATGAGTACTATAAATTATTAGTAGTTATTTTAGGGACCACCAAAAGATTTAATTAATGACTTTTATATATAAATTCAACCCTGATAACCCAGTGGCCAGCGCACTTGCTATTTAGGCGATAAATCCTGGTTCGATTTTCGGCCGGCTACACTAATAATTGTAAGCAATTTTAAGGGCAGGATTTACCACGGTGGTAATGGAATACATGGCGAGAAGACCTGCCTTTCAAAGAAATAAATACTATAACATTAGTAATAAATATTATTTATTTATCAAGCGAAGATGATCTTTATTATGAGTATTTTTGAAAGTGGTAGAGTCACGCATCAACTTTTGTTGATGCATGAATGGGCTGGCTCAACCGGGGAAGTACCACCTCATAGAATACCGGTCTGAAGTAGAAGTCTAACAAACTTCTGCGATTCGTCTGGTGAATGCAGGTAACCTCCTGCGGAGGTGAGTGCACGGTGTACTTTTTTTACTTTACAAGTCACAATTTGTTGAACAATTTGTTGTGCACTCACATGAGCAGTTTAATATTAATGCGAATATTGTTTAAATTAACTATTCGCAAAGTTATGGGACTATAAAGGTTTCCATTAAAATTCAGCTTCAAATTATACAGAAAAAAGTAAGAAGTGTTGTATTTGTAATTCTAAAATTGTGTAATGATTAAGTGTGGTAGTAATATTTACTTAAGCTACTTACCTGGGGTCAGAACAAAGTATGTAATATCCCTTTCTATGTAAATAATAAATACATATTGATTATTTATTTATTTATTTATCACTATCCAGTTACTATCTAAGTCACGATAGCCGAGTGGTTGGGTTGTCGGAATTTCGAGTCGAGAGACCCGAGTTCGATCCCCAGGTGGCAGGCTCGTACCAATGGGTTTTTCAAAAACTTATGTACGAATTTTATCGTTGGCTTGGACATAAAGGCGGCGACGGGCTTACCACCTGTCACGTTGTCCCGAAAATATCTTCGGTGGAAGGTGGGTCGAAGGGACTTAATTGTCTAGACTAGACCTCTGTCTACCCCTGTATTGGGAATTGCGTGAAGATATTTATTTATTTTATTTTACTATCCAGTTATTGGGCACCAGACAATAATATTTTGAAACTGGATTTTTAGATACATAAATGAGCTAAATCACATTTGTGATTTAGCTCATTTATGTATAGTTATTTTCTATTTAAATAAAAAAGTAACATTTGTTACCTACGTGTCACTGAATTGTTGACCTGCATATTAGCACACTACGAGCATTGTGAAGTACAAACGCAATACCCAAGTGCACGCTAACATGCTTCAATTTGGTTGAACAACATCTGGAATATGTTCATTTTTACTCGTAATCTGAATAGATAAATCAGGTGTGATCAAATTAATTTAAATTAAGAAATAATCAATGAATTTAATTAATTGAGATTGTTTATTTCACTCGAGTGTAGTTGTCGTGGTAAGTTGTATTACAAACTTACCACAGGAATGGGAAATGTTTTCTTGGAAAACAACATTTTTATGTTATAGAAGAGGGAGGCAAACGAGCAGGTGGCACACGTGATGGTAAGTGATAACCGCCGCTCACGAATATCTGCAATAGCGGAGGAATAGCGGATGCGTTGCCGGCCTTTAAAGATATATATAATTTGTATTAATTTCATAGCAATCAAAGAGAAAATAACCTCATTGTAACCGTCTCTTGAATACCACACATTTTATAGGCGTCGCTATGTTGAGGACTACATTTGCTCTTACCTGTTTACCTGAGATTAAAAAAGAAAATGCCCTGAAAGTGCAATTGGCAACCGATACATGGCCGGATAGCCGAAAAATATCAGACTAAAATTTAACCAGTGACGTGCAGCAGCGTTTAAGATTCAAGGTGTCTTGTACTACATACACCTATCAGCTTGCCAAGGGTGACGATTACGGAAACCTTACCTCACGTAAGAGGCCAAAGTCAGTGAATGTTATGTGTCGTCATATATTTGTACATGTATTTTAGTGATGTATGCATTTCTTTATGTTAATTTACATTATTTTCATAAATACTCATACTTCCATTCGGAAATTAAACAGGTTTATACTACTGGCGATGAACTATTTTAATTCTGCAGCCCTGAAATGTAACTTCTCAAATCTTATCACTGCTATAGAGTATAGAATAGTTAGAGTATACGTATTGATTTAAAATATTAAACTTCAACCCGATATTCAAGTATTAACCGAAGCTTGTTTATGACAATGTGATATTATGCAAAAACAATTAGCTGGAGTAAAGAATATAATTTGCATATTATTTTATTATCTTAGTGATCTATGAACCGTTGCATCGCGTACCGTACACCTTAATTATGGTGTCGATAAATTTTGCTTTATAGCGCGACGTTCGCTATCACAAATTATTAAGCTGTTGTTAATTAAGCGATTGCATAGATTACAAAACAACTATACTATTAATAATTAAATGTGGCTAATAGCTAGTAGTCGTAAATAGTCATTATATATAATAGGCATAATTTTTTTTTCCTTATTTAAGTAATGTTTCGAGAGAACAGATCGCTAAGGGTCACGATCCTAACATACCTCTTTTGCTAATTTATCGATATTTTATCGCTTAGGTGATGTAGATTATTAAGAATCTTGTGTTATCGCCGGATAAATTTAATACCACGTTTCTGCTTCCGTTGCCGTTTGAGGCGACTATGGGACTTCAACGTGAGTATACATACCGACCACGGTGGGATAAGCATCTCATTTATTAATGATAATTATCTATTCCTACTTATTTTATATTAATTCTTTATCAAATTTAAAGTTGCAGTCACGATTGATAAGAGGTTGGATGATCGGAATTCGAAACAAGAGACTTGAGTTCGACCCCAAGGATCGTACCAATGGGCTTTATCAAAAAAATTACGAATTATAGCCTTGGCTTGGACATAAAGACTGCAACGGGCTCACCACCTGCAACTTGTCTCAAAAATAGCTTCGGTCGGTGGAAGGTGGATCGAAGGGACTTAATTGTCTAGACCTCTGTATACCCCTGTATTGGAAATGGCGTGAAGATTAAATAGAAATGCTTAGTTAAAAGTTCACTCCACCACCGTGGTATAGTGGCTAAATTAAATCTGCTACATTTCTAAAGTAAAAACTTTGAACTATTTTGTCACTTCATTATTGTAATTTTTTAAAGTGAACGAGTCACATAATGGAATAAAAGTATAATATAATTAATGTTAATATTGGTTAGTCAGGCAGAGTTAATATGTATCTAGTAGGTGAAGGTTACGTCAAACAGTCTTCGTGCTACATTTATAAATATAACACTTATAAATAGTTAAAAGAACTGTTAGAAACTTGAAGTGCGTGTTTGAAGTTAATTTAATTAATTCCAGTGGTCAATTTAAAGAGAGAAATATGCATTTTCAATTAGATTTCCGCAAAGTAAGAAAAAGTACGAAGTAAGAAGTTATTTAAGAAGAAGTTATTTCCAAATTCCAAATCATTTTCGAATCACTCAGCAGTCTAGTAATGATAAACAACCGTTTTCATAATAATTCTTTGTTTACTGAAATAATTGGTATGGGCCGTGGCGTTTCGGCGCAAGAATAATACCACCTCTTTTTTTCTTGTGGGTGTCGTAAGAGACAACTGTGGGAAATGCCTTGGTGCATTGGTAGTCAAAGACAACCATTCCAGGTCAAAATTAAAAACAATAAAATTCATAGCAGACCGGTAACCGGACAGCAGCGACACGATGCGAACTTTTATTGTTTATTTAATAGCCATGATTTTTTGTCAGATTAAACTGTGAAATATTTTATCAAGGAATTTTTTTCCTTTCGCTAAAACACCTTTCACTGAAACCTTTTTGGGACAAAATGAAAGGTGATAAGCCTGTCGCCGTCTCAGTATCTAAGTCAACAGTACAATATGATTACTTTTTACTTAGATAAGTATTCTTATATACAATTAAGCAACCATGACTAGAGTACAAATATTAACATTCCTTTCACAAATGTTTCCCCTATTCATCTACCATATCTGTCCTCTGCAATAAATTACTAGATGCGATAGAGTCTTGTACTTCATTTCATTAGACAAGAGAATACTTGTTATCCAATTTACGAACAGAATTAATATGGCAGTGATCTGCAATTAAAAACGTCGAATAAATATACTAAGATGCTTTCTGTTTTAGTCCACTGGGTGATTATGTCCCTGAAAATGATCCTCGATACGGTTTGGTGTGCAACTAACTGGAATAGATTACTAGGGAGTGTCAGAGCCCAAAACAAAGGTTTTTAGAAATCGTGTTCGTTTTTCTATTTGTTCAAGGATGACGCTGTAACTACTGAACGGATTCTGATTCAGTAATACAAAATATACAAATTGAAATTTCTTGATGCAGTAGAAAAGCCAAGCTAAAATAGACGTGCTATTTGTTTGTGAATTACAGTTACAATTAAAGTTACAAATATTGGCATTTATATGGTAATAATAATAATAAATAAATATAAATATCTTCATGCAAATCCCAATACAGGGTAGACAGAGGTCAAGTCTAGACAATTAAGTCCCTTTGACCCACCTTCCACCGAAGATATTTTCGGGACAACGTGACAGGTGGTGAGCCCGTCGCCGCCTTTTATGTCCAAGCCAACGATGAAATTCGTACATAAGTTTTTGAAAAACTCATTGGTACTGCCACCTGGGGATCGAACTCAGGTCTCTCGACTCGAAATTCCGACCACCCAACAACTCGGCTATCGTGACTTTTAATATGGTAAGTTACAAATTTTCAAAACTGCAGTTCCTTTATCTCCAAGTATAAAATTGTTGTGGGATGAACGTCCGCGGGTAGCAGAGAATACACACTAAATACTATAAGTTTCGAGCTTCTTCCTTCAAATACCACGGATTATTAAAACAACATAAAGTAAACATTCGAGTAATCTGTATATTTTTATGCTAGTCATATAAATATATATTATTATATAGAAACGGGAGGTAAATGAGCAGGTGGCTCACGTGATGGTATGTGATTACCGCCGCCCATGAACATCCGCAATAGCAGATACGTTGCCAACCTTAGAGTGGGCAACCACAATTGGGTGAAGGGGTGTGGGCCTCCGGTTACCTGCACTCACCAGACGAAACGCAGAAGTTTGTTAGACTTCTACTTCACGCCGGTATTCTGTGAGGTCGTGGTACTTCCCAGTCTAGCCGATGCGTGGCTCCACCACTGTATAAAATTTTATGTTAAACATTTTCCTTCTTAAATTAAGTTTTGTAATAAATTGCAAAAACGTAGTATCTGGGAGCAATGAATCCCGGAGTGGACCGAAGTGTTATTGTACGAGAAGTAATTGGGAAACTTATACTGGGAAGTTCTGAAACAAAGCTCATATAAGAAGTTGTGTGTTCAGTAAATGTATAAAAGTATGTATTACGAAAAATACTTTTTCACTTATTTCTTGGCATTTGAAGAACTTTATCACGCAGGTAAAGTTGTAAAATGGGGAATTAAAAGAGAGATTTATTGCATAATTGTGTAAGTTACTGATAAGTATTGATATGATGAATGCCTTGGAATGCTTCGGAGAAATCGTAAAAACGTCCAAAGAATTTTGTGAATTCTACAAAGCCTAAACATCTCTATACCAGAATCGATTTTATTGTAACACAAAAAAACAGATTATGATGTTATAATTAGTATGAATTATAGATATCTAAACTTTAAACAATATTTAAAAATTTATTGTTGATGATATCGAAATCGATCATAAGATGGTGGGTTCCGAAGCACCGCCAGGTTTAAATAACGAAATATGTAATAAATATGTAACATTTTATTTAAGAAAATAAAATAAATATCTATAAAAGAACAAACTGCACTAAAATGGTCTGCAAATTACAGAGACTGTCTGCCTGAAATGGCTGCCTACAAGTGAGTTTGATCAACGGACGACGATATTCCTATAAATCTCTAGGTTTATGGCATGATACTTGCATTGAATACAATCATAAAATATTACCTTATTGTTTTAGAATATTTAAATAATAAATAATAAATATCTTCACGCAATTCCCAATACAGGGGTAGACAGAGGTCAAGTCTAGACAATTAAGTCCCTTTGACCGAAATTCGTACATAAGTTTTTGAAAACTCATTGGTACTGCCACCTGGGGATCGAACTCAGGTCTCTCGACTCGAAATTCCGACCACCCAACAACTCGGCTATCGTGACTTTTTAGACTAGACTAGAATATTTAACTAAATAAATAAAATAAATAAATAAATATCTTCACGCAATTCCCAATACAGGGGTAGACAGAGGTCTAGTCTAGACAATTAAGGCCCTTTGACCCACCTTCCACCGAAGATATTTTCGGGACAACGTGACAGGTGGTGAGCCCGTTGCCGCCTTTATGTCCAAGCCAACGATGTCATTCGTACTTAAGTTTTTTGAAAAACTCATTGGTACTGCCACCTGGGGATCGAACTCGGGTCTCTTGACACGAAATTCCGACCACCCAACCAATCGGCTATCGTGACTTTTTATTTAAATAAATGATATTGAAGTATGATTTATTTAGTCGGTAGCATCCGAAGCTGGAAGCTTCAGGAAGCGGACACTAGGGATAAATATCAAGCAAGGGTAGCCGAAAAGCTGGACAGCATTGATGTCAGGAAAGAATGTGTGGAAGAAATATGGCAGAGCCTTAGAAATGGAATAGTTAGTGCAGCGGAAGACGTGTGTGGTACTGTGAAAAGAGGTAGTAGTAAATAGGGTGATGAATGGAGGAATGACGAAGTGAAAGAAGCTGTAAATAAGAAGAAGAAAGCATGGTTAGACTACTTGGCCTCTAGTAATGATAAGCATATGAGAGAGAAGAGGAAAGAAAGATATAAGCTCCAGAAAGTTCACACGAAAGCATTGATTGAGGAAGTGCGTGAAAGGAGTTACTACTAGCGGACGAAAGGTTGTCGCACAACTTCAAGGAGAACTCCAAACTCTTCTGGAAAGAGGTTGGAAGGACCCGGAGTGGTGCGACAGCCTTAAGAATGAATAAAGTGCTTTCGGGAACCAATGACGTCCTCTCAGAAAAATCGGACGTCATGCAGCGATGGAGCCAATTTTATAGAGAGATGTATGCGTGTGATGATCTTAGTGAGGGATCCGGGGGTGACGCCGTGACTGGTACGCCAGACTCGGACCTCGATGACACTGAGGTCATCAGTATGAAAGAGATTGAATGTGCAATTAGAAGTTTGAAATGTGGTAAGGCTGCGGGACTAGACAGAGTTACTGCTGAAATGGTCAAGTATGGTGGGCCACGCGTCTGGGACAGCTTTCACGCGACACGCGTCGGCGAACGGGGGCTGTCCCGGATGACTGGCGATCCGCGGTCATTGTGCCTTTATATAAAGGTAAAGGTTCACATTATGACTGCGGGTGCTATCGGGCGATCAGCTTGACCAGTTTAGCAAGTAAAGTTTACTCAAAGGTTTTGACACGTAGGATGCAAGATAAATCGGAAAGATTTATATGGGAGGCACAATGCGGATTTAGACCTGGAAGAGGATGCACGGATCAAATATTTTCTCTCCGCATGATCACGGAGAAGCTTCTGGCTGCTAACCAGAAGATTTTCTGTGCTTTTGTGGATCTTGAGAAAGCATTTGATAAGGTTGTAAGAAAGAAAATGTGGGAACTGTTGCCGGGGTATGGTGTGGATGGTCAATTGCTAAGGGCTGTGCAGTCACTTTACTGTGACTGTAAAGCCTGTGTTCGGGTAGGGCATGACCTGTCACCCATGTTTAGCGTCCAAACGGGCGTAAAACAGGGTTGTGTCATGTCTTCCTGGCTGTTCATACTGTATCTCGACAGCTGTTTACAGAAGCTGAAAGATAGCTGTTTGGGTGTGAAATTGGGTGACATAAAAGTAAATTGTCTGCTATATGCTGATGATGCAGTGCTTATTGCACCATCAGAGGCAGAACTGCAGGCATTAGTCACGTGTATAAAAGAAGAATGTGAAATTAATGGTCTCCGTTTGAATGCTAATAAAACTAAGGTTCTGGTATTTGAAAGGGACGAAGAAAGAACGAAGTGCGAAATTTGGGTAAATCAGGAATGTCTAGAACAGGTGAATGAAATTGTATACTTGGGGAGTGCGTTTAGCCGGGATGGAAGATGTGATTTAGATGTGGACAGGCGTATCGCTGCTGGGAACAAAGTCAATGGTACCCTGACTGCGTTAATCAAAAGGCAAGGCGTTGTGAAAAGTGCACGCCTTGCAATACATAATGCAGTGTTGGTACCGACATTGTTATATGGCAGCGAAACCTGGGTATGCCAGAAGAAGCATAAAAGTAGATTGAGTGCAGTGGAGACGCGATCTCTTCGTAAAATGTGCGGCCTTACCATGGCCGACCGAAAGCGAAACGAAGAGATTCGCAATATGGCAGGTTTGAAAGATGACCTTGTCTCAAAAATGGAAAAGGGCGTGCTTCGATGGTTTGGGCACGTTGAGCGAATGAGTGAAGACCGAATGGTGAAGAAAATATATAGCGCGAAAGTTAATATTAAAAGGTGTCGAGGTAGACCGAGACTAACTTTCGAAGACCATGTGAGCAAATTGCTCGAAGAGGGGAGGGTCAAGAGTACTCGGATACCTAGACGTGCATTTATGAAGAAGATGATGAATCTGAAAGAAGCGAAAGAAGTATGTAGGGATCGTGACACTTGGCGATCTGTTCTCTCTGGCTACCCCGTCAGGGATTGTGCGTGAAGATAAATAATAAAAAATAATAAATAATAATATTGAAATATAATTTTAAAATGGTATCATATATGACAGTCATCTCATTTCAGAAGCGCGTTGGTAGAGTATTTGCGTCATTGCCTTCGCACCACTCCCTTTGCCTCCTCTCCTTTGACCCCTCCCTTACCTTTGACTCCCCAGCCGAGTTGGAGCCTTGATGCAAGAGGAGTTTTAGTATAGTCTTTCGCCATTCTCCCTATTCTTAATAACATGGGTGAAGCCGGGTTCTGATATGGGAGAGGTCGGATTACGAGGAAAAGACGAGTGTCGGTATTACGATGCGCCGCTCTCCTTGCCCTCCGTGATGTGAATAATGGAGGCACAGACCCGATCTGCTGCGATGTGCCTAGTGATCAATCACATTTTTCTTCAAATTTGATCCATGATATGACCAATCTGATAATAAGTTTATTATTTTTTTATCCTACTCACATAAAATATAAAAAAAGGAGAATAGGATAATATAATATATTTAATGGCCTAAATTATTATTCCTGAACCGGATGTTATTATCGTCGTGACCGGCACAACATGCTCCAATATAAGTAGACCGCGATTCATTTTTCTTTCGATCTATTATGACAAAAAGGAGTTGTTATTCATATTTTAACAAAATTTTATTTGGCAGGAAAAAATCTAAAGCAACTCATATCTACTAGATAGTTGATACGTTTACCGCCTACTGCTTCTTAGTTGTAGGAAATTATACACGCTGCTCTACTTAAAGTACAACCCTGGGAATTAAAAGGAAAATATCCTCCTCTACCTCTTTAAGGATGCAATGCAAACAACGCCTTTTGCGCTCTAAGTCTGGAATAACTTCAAAAATGTGCAAGGTATCTGGTTCTGCAATTGCTTATTGCTTGCCATGCGTGTCGTTTGACTCCATTAATGAAAATTTTTAAAATCAACTAACACGGGCGGGATCCGAACCCTGTATGCTAAGCAGAGTAATAAACATTAGCAAACAAGTTGAGAGCTTATAAGGTATTATTCGAATTTAAAGAACTGTTCGGCAATCGTGAAAAGATAGCTATATTATTTTTTTCCGGAATACCATACAAGAAACGCTAACATTCATTGTGATTAGTAACGGCAAAAGTTGGTCAATGTAACCTTCAGGAGCAATTGTTAAAGTTTAAGATGTGACTGGGGTTTTATTGAATTGGACAAAAACCGATTAGTCTACGATATGTTGGATTTTCCTAAAAGAAAGGATGGCGCAAATATTTTGTATTTGATCTCAGAACACACGAAATAGACAATGCAAGTAATTGTCTCCCCTAGGCTAATTAACTGTGTGAGCAAAAAAAATACTTATTTTACTTATTTATTGATTACTATGAATTGTTCTGTAACATACTTGGACATACATTTATATAGTGACGCCAAGCACCGGTGTTATGAAATCGGAAACTACAAAGGCACCACAAAAACTAAGACTCGAGGCAATGTAGAAAAAGTGGTTTTCTGTATTTTGAATATTTATTGATCGACACAAAATAGAACCAAATGACTAATTAATGGCAATATTTTAGAGAGCGATATGCTTATATAATAAACACACATTACGTCCACTGCAGGATATAAGTCTCTCGCATAAGGAGGATTTGACATTAAGTAAAGAAGTAACCCTATATACGCGTAGTTCATCCCGAAAGAGACATCGCTCTTGACGCGACTCTTACAATCTAACTTGGTCAGAGTTTGGCAGAGATAAGCTTTCAGCTGAATTAGTTCAATGTTGTCAATATCACACTGCGTTATGTATTGCAAGGCGTGCACTTTTCACAACGCCTTGCCTTTTGATTAACGCAGTCAGGGCACCATTGATTTTGTTCCTGGCAGCGACACGCCTGTCCACATCTAAATCACATCTTCCATCCCCATAATATAAATTTCATAAAACTGTATATGTAAGTAATGTATGATAATTTTAATTATTTATTTTATTTTTCAGTTTTAGGAAAACTTGAGTCATACGTAACTAAATTGTTACGTATGGCTCAAGTTACTTATTGTTCCCACATATTCAAAGTATCTAGGTCTAAAATTAAAACCTGCGATCTAATAACTCCTGTAGCTTTCATCTACCTTTTTAAAATTCTATTTGTATAAGAGAGTATAAGAGAATGTAAAACTAGAGATATAGAAATTTGATTATGATAAAACTTCCTCGATGCGTAGAATTACTGATTTTTTTGGTTTCCCGCAATGAAATACTGCTACTTTTATGCTTTTTGTTTGTAGACAGATAGCTGTTAAAATAGTTGGATGATATGCATTATTATTTATTTTTCAGAGAAGACAGCGCAATTGTCACCTTACACGCTCACTGTTATGTTGGCGTAAATGGACTGGTGAAAATCACATGAACATAAACATGGGTTGACAGTATTAAACTATATTGTGATCGATATCCGTGCTTTTTTTGTATTTTAAATACTCTTTAAAGAAGTCGTGATGAAACATACGCCCAGATGAGATAAGCCCATTTTAGTAATTTAATTTTTTTTTAGTATTTATTTATTTAACATTTATATGAAGTAAAGTTTTACAAAGTGTTGAGAATTTTTTGTTACAGGATCTTTTAGTAAGGAAGATTTGCCACGCTGCTCTTTACTAGCGGATTGCTGATCGCAGACACTGATACCGTGTGACACTGTATACAGTACACTATACAGTGTGAGGTTCATATAGTAGTAGTAGTTCACGGTATTATATAGTTTGTTGTTCACGGAGTATATAGTTTGAACTTAGGAGCATAAAACTCAAATACGACAATATATTAAAGATAGATTCTAATACTAGCCGTGTAGTTAAATTAAGACGAAGACAGAATTTTTTAGTAACCACCACAATTCCTTAAAACTTTCATGTATGTAATATACGTTTAGATATTACTATTCAGTAATGTCCAAACGTATAGCACATACGTATACGTACAATATTCATTGGGGTATTAAATAATGAGCTATTTCAGAAGTATGAGTGCAGAACACGTCTGAGATAAATAAAGAGTAAAGGTTTTTCTGTCGAATGAACTATTTACGGTTAGAACATGTTCGACATTTATTCTTTACGCTACATTTAATGAAAATAATCGGAGGATAAAGATGAATGAAAATAATGTACAGAAATTTTTACGAGTAGTTCTTAATACGATTTTATTACATATTATGTAAATATAAAGAAGTTTGTAGTGCATGCGTTACCCTACCCACATAAAAGAAAAGAACGAGCTAAACCCTACCTGGTAAGTGACTAATAAAGCTCTTAACACTTGGAAACCATTTTTAAAACAAGAAGGGTTTCCATTCGTTTTCACCTCTGCGGACTAAAACAGAAAGCCTCAAAACCCGTGATTACACTGACTCTCTATATCCTTTAAGGCAACACAGTGGTAGTGTCATTGCTATTGGCGGCAGAAAAAAATAAGTGTGTGGTACCGACTCACACGACTCCTAGGCAAAGAATTTACTACTTAATAATTATTATTGCTGTGCAATTAATCGCACTTATGTTTATAAATATGAAATTTATCTATAACAATATTAATAGATTTTTGGATTCGGATACCTCATAAGTTGGATTAACAAATAGAGATTTCGTCTGGAAAAACAGACGTATATTACATACGTAGATATATATTACATAGGAGGATCTAACAATTTCTCTTTTCTTCCAGGTTAACCTATTTAAGAGCTACGATGCTTCAGACAGGCACACATAAACAGTTTTTTTTAATTTATTTTTTAATTTTTATCTTTACATCTCTCGTAATGTTCTGTGCGTGCTGGGTGGCTAGAATGAGAGTCGCTGACCATATAATTGATGTTGAGGATTGCTGCGAGTTTTTTTAAAAAAATATTAATGTTTGCTTTTGCTTTTTAATATCTTTTTCTAGTTTTACATTGGAGACATTCTCAAAGTCAAATCTTTCTTTTGCGAAGCTTTGGCACTCGAGGAGGATATGCAGTACTGTGTCTTCATCTCCTGGGTCACAGATACATGACGGGCTCTCCTTGCATCGAAAACGGTGCAGGTACGCACAGAACCCGCCATGACCCGCCTTGACCCATTGTCGGAGACAGTACTGTCTTCTTTATCAGTTTGTAGCTTGTCCTAATATCCGGCAGAAACACCTTTGTTACTTGCCGAGTTTCCCCATCAAAGTAACTGTTGTTCAATGGAACAACAGTTGCAACGTTTCCTTGGATATTAGATGTTTAACGAAGGAAACTGGGCACTTATCATAGTCTGGCCGACTCTTTTTTCGAAGCGCTGCTTGTACTTCGATCTTTAATATAAGTTGAATCTAGACGATCCGATAAAAGCTAAGGGTTGTGGGTTCGAATAGGTAAGGTAAGGGCTGAGTCAGCTTATTGTTAATATTAACTAAGTAGTTATCAAGTGTTAAATACATATAATTTAGCAAATTTAAATTAAAACTTTACGAAGTTGTTATATAATATATATATATATATATATATATATATATATATATATATATATATATATATATATATATATATATATATATATATATATATATATATATATATATATATAAATGAGCCACGAGCATGTTGATGTTGTCGGTGAAGACAACCTCAAAGTTTTTTATCAACAATAATTGGTCAACGCGGTTAAAGAAGTCTTCACTTGGCTTCAACTGCTCAAAGAAGTTTTCTGTTCAAATATTAATATAAATTTAATGTACCTTTAATGATTTTATAGCCTAGCTGGTAGGGACCCTGTCTTCTAAGCTAAGTAGGTTTGAATGCCGCTAAGAGCAAAAATATGTGTGAGTCATCCCGCTCGGGACAAAGTCAAAAAAATTATCGTTAGATAAGAATTTTTCAGCAGCAAAGAAATCTCAATTAAATAGTCGAAACTGATTAATGTTATCGTAATATTATATACATAGCTATAAAATACTTTCCAAACGCAAAATAAGCAAAAACATGTTTTGTTTTAAACAAATCTAATTCGAAATTGTGTCTCTTTAACGTAAACATAATTACGTTTAATGACATATTGTAAAGAAATTAACTTACCACCTGTTGCCAATTGACTACAGCAGCACTGATACCAGCGACCTCGATGTTATTTTGCGTAGTCCCCACCCTAAATCATTAGGCTGTAGACGCTTAACGAAATTGCCATTTGGCGGCTTTAACAATTAAACATTTGGTACTGAATCAGAAAACTCTTGCAGAAAAAGTTTTTTTACATTGTCCGTACGAGAATCGAATTTTGGACCGCAATACTGGCGGCAACATAAGAAACACGTCGTCCTCGTGCAAGGTGATCATCAACTATGATGAAATAGAGCTGTGATTCTTTTATTTATAATAACAAGCAATAACTATATCCCATATGTTTATCTGCCTTCCAGTCATTTCAAACATGAATAGAACTAGTTTACGGGAGTGCAATTCAGGATAGGTTGTTAGTTCAACCGTTTAGTGACAAACTAGCTACAGGATAGGTTGTTAGTTCAACCGTTTAGTGACAAACTAGCTACACCGTTTTAGTGGCAGGCTCCCAGATGGTGAGCTGCTAGAAGTGATATTGTTTCTTAAGACTCCAGTTAAATGTGGTGATTGTGATTCCCGGTATTTGAAAATGCGCGAAGATATATAGACTTCAATAATGTAACTTGTAATCTATAAATTTCCAGTAGAATTGATTAAGGTTACCAATGTCCGTAATTCGTAACGACTAACAAAAGCGTTAGCCGGCCACTAATTACTATGTACGTAATTCATTTGCATGCGAGTGTAATTGCTCTTATGTCGATACGAGTATATTCCAGTGTTAATTGGTTTACTAAATCACGATAGCCTATATAGATAGATAGGGTGGGTCGAAAGACTTAATTGTCGAGACCTTTGTCTACTCCTGTATTGGGAATGGAGTGAAGATATTTATTAATTTATTTATTAACTTATTTATTTATAATTGTTTTACTGCGTCATTTATAAGACTCGATGGTGTCGCCCTGAAATAATGTTTGTAAAAGTTTTTATTAGTTTTATGACCTAATACTTCTTAAAATTAAAAAAAAGATCGAATTACACACTTAAATTACGATTTAATAAATATTTACAGTCAATAAATAATGGGTCTAACGCATTAATTATTTTATCTGTGTGTTTCTGTCTTTAGCTACGAAGGCTGTCCATTTAGAAGTAATGTTACACATGACTGAAGATGCTTTCTTCGCTGCGCATAACCGCTTAATTGCTCGTAGAGAGAAAACACATCTTTTCAGATAAAACTAAACTAACTTTGAATTGCTCATCGGAATCGTCTACCGAAGCTTTTCGCTCACTCCGTAAAACATATTTTATCGTATTGGCTTACAAAAATATTAGGAAGGTATTCGATTATAATTAACACTTTTCGGTTTAAATTTTCCAATGATTTTGAAAAATTTTTATGAATAGAAAACTGTGTATGCTCAGCTTTAATAAAAGCCCGCTTATCTTATTTTTTAATTCAAACATATTTTAACAAATAAAGATACGACGAAATTTTGAAGTCACGATAGCCGAGAGATCACCCAACCGGTGATCGGAATTCGAGTCAAGAGACCCGGGTTAGTTCCCCAAGGCTGATACCAATCGGTTTTTCGTAAAACTTATGTACGATTTACATCGTGGGCTTGTATATAAAGACTGCGACCGGCTTACCATCAGTCACTCGTTTCACAGTCACTTGTTTGCACTCGTGAACTTCACTGTAGCTAGTTTGTCACTAAACGGTTGAACTAACAACCTATCCTGAATTGCACCCGCGTAAACTAGTTCTATTCATGTTTGAAATGACTGGAAGGCAGATAAACATATGGGATATAGTTATTGCTTTGTAACACATATTTACTTACGTTACTTCTTTCGTTATCTTGCTAATTATATTAGGATTTGTATTTATATATATATATGTTTATCTGCCTTCCAGTCATTTCAAACTTCATCATTCTCCAGAGTATAACATAGTCATCATATATATATATACATATATATATATATATATATATATATATATATATATATATATATATATATATATATATATATATATATATATATATATATATATATATATATATATATATATATATATATATATATATATATATATATATATATATATATATATATATATAAGAAAGAAAGAAAGGTTTATTCTCCAAAGTGACGCCATCAGAGAAAACATAAAAAAACACATAATTTACAAATAACACTTGATTTACAATACAAATTACAACATACTACATATTACAAACTAAACAATACCTATACTGTATGTGTCAAGGCGTCATCTGGGAACTGGAGCACACTCACCATAATGCCATTAAATTTTTTTTTTCCATGGCGCTGATTTTCAGTGTGTCCAACTAGTGACTCGCCGAAATCAGTGCTATATGTATACTCATAATCTCCATAATCATTCTCCAGAGTATAACATAGTCATCATATATATATATACATATATATATATATATATATATATATATATATATATATATATATATATATATATATATATATATATATATATATATATATATATATATATATATATATATATATATATATATATATATATATATATATATATATATATACATATATATATATATATGTATATATATATATACATATATATATATACATATATATATATAAGAAAGAAAGAAAGGTTTATTCTCCAAAGTGACGCCATCAGAGAAAACACATCTTTTCAGATAAAACTAAACTAACTTTGAATTGCTCATCGGAATCGTCTACCGAAGCTTTCGCTCCTCCGTAAAACATATTTTATCGTATTGGCTTACAAAAAATATTAGGAAGGTATTCGATTATAATTAACACTTTTCGGTTTAAATTTTCCAATGATTTTGAAAAATTTTTATGAATAGAAAACTGTGTATGCTCAGCTTTAATAAAAGCCCGCTTATCTTATTTTTTAATTCAAACATATTTTAACAAATAAAGATACGACGAAATTTTGAAGTCACGATAGCCGAGAGATCACCCAACCGGTGATCGGAATTCGAGTCAAGAGACCCGGGTTAGTTCCCCAAGGCTGATACCAATCGGTTTTTCGTAAAACTTATGTACGATTTACATCGTGGGCTTGTATATAAAGACTGCGACCGGCTTACCATCAGTCACTCGTTTCACAGTCACTTGTTTGCACTCGTGAACTTCACTGTAGCTAGTTTGTCACTAAACGGTTGAACTAACAACCTATCCTGAATTGCACCCCGTAAACTAGTTCTATTCATGTTCGAAATGACTGGAAGGCAGATAAACATATGGGATATAGTTATTGCTTTGTAACACATATTTACTTACGTTACTTCTTTCGTTATCTTGCTAATTATATTAGGATTTGTATTTATATATATATATATATATACATATATATATATACATATATATATATACATATATATATATATACATATATATATATATATATATATATATATATATATATATATATATATATATATATATATATATATATATATATATATATATATATATATATATATATATATATATATATATATATATATATATATATATATATATATATATATATATATATATATATATATATATATATATATATAAGAAAGAAAGAAAGGTTTATTCTCCAAAGTGACGCCATCAGAGAAAACATAAAAAACACATAATTTACAAATAACACTTGGATTTACAATACAAATTACAACATACTACATATTACAAACTAAACAATACCTATACTGTATGTGTCAAGGCGTCATCTGGGAACTGGAGCACACTCACCATAATGCCATTAAATTTTTTTTTTCCATGGCGCTGATTTTCAGTGTCCAACTAGTGACTCGCCGAAATCAGTGCTATATGTATACTCATAATCTCCATAATCATTCTCCAGAGTATAACATAGTCATCATATATATATATATATATATATATATATATATATATATATATATATATATATATATATATATATATATATATATATATATATATATATATATATATATATATATATATATATATATATATATATATATATATATATATATATATATATATATATATATATATATATATATATATATATATATATATATATATATATATATATATAAGAAAGAAAGAAAGGTTTATTCTCCAAAGTGACGCCATCAGAGAAAACATAAAAAACACATAATTTACAAATAACACTTGGATTTACAATACAAATTACAACTTACTACATATTACAAACTAAACAATACCTATACTCGTATGTGTCAAGGCGTCATCTGGGAACTGGAGCACACTCACCATAATGCCATTAATTTTTTTTTTCCATGGCGCTGATTTTCAGTGTGTCCAACTAGTGACTCGCCGAAATCAGTGCTATATGTATACTCATAATCTTTTAAACACAAAATTATGCTGACAAAATTATGCATTCAAATGCTCTTAGAAGGGCAATACGAACACTACAAAAGGGAAATTATTAAAATACTATAAAGGACTATATACTACAAAAGGGAAATTGTTAAAATACTATATAGTGCTATATAACAAAGTGACCAGATAATTTGTAAAAAATATATATGTAATTATTGAAGAATATAAAAAATATAACAAGACAAAACAAAACCAAAGCCGCATTCAAGAGGACGATTTTAATGCTGCGTTGTTAAAAATCTATGACGATGAGGTACGTAATTGTGCTATATGAACTTTGATCAAAGTTAATCTGACTTTGCAGTAATTGTGTTCTGTATTTATTTTTAAATGTATGTATTGCTTTCAGATTTCGCAAAGGAGGCGGTATGTCGTTCCAGCACTTGGATGCGGCGTATTTGAAACTTCCTCGGAAAGCGTGAGTGCGGTGACGAGGCACGACGAGAGTATTCCATCTAGTGCGTGTATTGTAAGTTTTTATATCACGTGACCATATGAGTTTGTCAGCAAGATAAGGAGGTGTTTTATTTTTTAATACCCCGAATAGGAGAGTTGCCATGTGCAGTTTTCGACGATATTCCATTTTTAACATTTTGGCATTGTTAATGTAAGGGGTGACGTGCGTGCGGGCGGTATTGTAAAACTTAATCTGGCACATGCATTTAGAACACGTTGCACTAGACGTCGCGACCGCGCTAAAAGTCTCGGGCCATATACAATGTCCATATAATTAAATTTTGAAAGGACAAGAGTGTCACACAATTTTACCCGAATATCCGTATTTAAAAACTCCTTATTTGATAAAGAACCTTAAGTCTATAAAAGCAGTTTCTGCTAGTACTTAGTATGTGTTTCTCAAACTGTAATTTGTCATCCATTAGTAAGCCCAGATTGCGAATCTCATTTACACGTTCTACGACTTCCCCCGAATTTGGATGCCTGCCCTCTTTCTGATATATTTTTTATTTGATTTTTAGAACCCATAATTAGTAGTTTAGATTTAGTTCCGTTTAGTACAAGGCAGTTTGAGTCGCACCACGCGGCTATACTTTCGAGGTCTTCGTTGATTTTATTAACGACTTCTTGAGTATCACGCGGATTACATGCCATATAGACTTGTAAATCATCTGCGTATAAATGAAATTTACAGTGCTTAATGTTTTTTACTAAGTCGGCACTGTACACTGAAAACAATATTGGAGCCAGTATTGATCCCTGGGGCGCACCGGCTTTGATATTTTTTGATTGCGAACGTATTAATGTTCCTCGGTCATCGCTCAGTTCTACAGTTTGTAGTCGGTTTTAAAATAACTATCGAACCATTGTATAGCGCTGCTACTGAATCCATAGTAATGAAGCTTTGATAAGAGAAGAATTACTTAGATAAATATTACCCATGACTTAACTACAAATAAGCTTCAAAAGCAGAACTATACATAAAACTAGTCAATCGGATCGTCTATTTGTTTCTGAAATTGTACACGTGTTGAAAGTCACGATAACCGTGTGCTTGGGTGTTCGGAATTTCGAGACAAGAGACTCGAGTTCGAGGTTCAGGTGGCAGGTTCATTTTAGTTCGAAAGTTCTGCTGTTCATAAAATAACAAAATTATTTCCTATTGAAAAAAAAAATATCTTCACGAAATCCAATACAAGTTTTTGAAAAACCCATTGGTAAGAGCCTGCCACCTGGGGATCGAACTCGGGTCTCTTGACTCGAAATTCCGACCATCCAACCACTCGGCTATCGTGACTCTATAGCCTATTAAATAAAATAAAATAAATAAATGTAATTACGCATATTCCCAATGCAGGGGTCGACAGAAATGTAGATAATGAAGCCAATTTCCGTCTCCAATTATCGCCGTCTAAATCTCCGAGATCCGAATCACCGATAAAATATATATATATATATATATATATATATATATATATATATATATATATATATATATATATATATATATATATATATATATATATATATATATATATATATATATATATATATATATATATATATATATATATATATATATATATATATATATATATATATATATATATATATATATATATATATATATATATATATATATATATATATATATATATATATATATATATATATATATATATATATATAGCCAGGATGCACCTGTCAATTATTTGAGCCTCTTTTACAGAAGAACTGCAGCGGCGCAGCGGCCAAACAATACACCAGAATAAAATGATGACATTATTAAAAGCATATTTTTAACCTACTGCAAAAGAAAGGAAGAGTTGTTCAAAACGGTTTTCTTTTTTCTTTTCTAAACCTTTTTTTCGCTTTCTACATATTGTTCTTATCACTTTATGTGTTTTATCTTTGGTGGACTCCTGTAACTCGGAGTCACCTGGGTCAGTACCACACACATACATAATAGCCCACAAAAGTCCACTGCAGAATATAATATACATGTTGTTTTTTTGCGATATAATAATTTATTACTCATTCACTACTTGTTTTTAAGTTATAGAATAATAGCGTTTTTATTTTCAGTTATTTATACTATTATTTATTAATAATTTTTTTTTTAACATATTTCATTAAATTATTATATCGTTATGTTATTATATCGTTATGTTATATCGTATACTATCCTTAATTGTCAAGTGTGCGAAGCTTAAATTCAATCCGAGGATTTTAACAGATGAAAATCACATTCAAAGATTACGTTATGTGCCAATAAACATGCATACATGTCAACCTAAAAAAAGTGCATTAAAAAGCATACACTAAATAATAATCCCTGACGGTTAAAACATATCTCCGAATATTCACGTGCATGTTATACTAAAACGCGAAAGTAACTGTTTTAATATGCTTCCTTTTCATACTTAAACTGCTGAAACGAATTAGATGAAATTTTGTACTAGAATAGCAAAATTTGAGAAATTGAGGCTCTGAAAAGGACATAAGATGATGCAATGATAATGTATTCGAGCTGATAACTATATTAGGGTGTCAAACGCAAGTGCGAAGCGAAAACTTCGGTATTAATTTGTTAGGTATGAAATAGAAATATAAAGATTAAATTGATTTGTAGAAAATCATGCTCTACCATAGATTAAAAATAAATAATTCTTATGTTTTTTTAGGCAATAATAAACCAAGTGTTGAATTCAGCCTATTAGAAAAGGTTATTTTAAGTTAATAGACAGGATTTCGTTTTATATAGACGTAATAGTATAATTATTGCGGAATAATATATCAGACGTAGGAAGGCCGCCTTAAAATTATCTCAACTATATACTCGTGCATAAAGTTCAACGCTCAACTTTAAAGCTGTGATGTAGTTGCTTTCGGGTTCGTATGAAATTTGTAATGGCATCGTCCAAATTCAGTACGCTTAAGCTCTTGTTATCATATCGGAACTAACATAAGCGTGACATTTAAATAATTTATCATTTTATCATATCGCCATTATAGTAATTGTGTTACAATAAATCACCCTCTTTTTTTCCCTGGGTGTCGCTTAAGGCAACATAGAAACCTTGAAAGTACTGTGGGCGACCGATAGATTACGTTAGAACCATCTCGAAAAATATAAGTCCGAAATTCAGCAGCAATGGACAGCCACATTTCGGGTGCGAGGTGTCTGGTACTGTGTTTGTGTCTCTGTTTCCTGAATCCGCCACTAGCGAGCTTCTTATGTGGAGACATATATGTCGCCACATCACTCCCCCGCTGAGGAAAGCTTGACGTTGAACAGTCTGGCGATGCGGTGAGAGGCTGTGACCAGATCTACGGTCTGTCGCGATGTACGGCCAAAGTGCCGATGCCGCAGGTCTGCCTGAGTCCTTGATGATCCTCAGCGGCTGACAGGACTAGGAAGCACGCGTTGTGCCAACAATTCGTACCCGATCGATCGCTAATTCGCATGCCAAGCATGGCAATTATGGCAAAATACTTCATTACAGTAGAAGTCTCTCCTGCAGAGGACTAAATAAAAAAAAATTAGCTTTAATTTGATTTTTTTTACTTTAGCATATATATCACATAAAAAAAACAAATTTATGTATTATAAGTTTTCAAAGACAAAACAAAATAAAATATGAAAGTTCTCAGTAATAAAATACGAGTCACAATAGCCGAAATGGGTGGTCGTGATTTCAAGTCAAGAGACCCGAGTTCGATCCCCGGGTGGCAGGCTATGTACGAGTTATATCGTTGGGTTGGACATCAAGACGGCGATGGGCTCACCACATGTCACGTTTTCTGAAAATACCTTCGGTGGAAGGTGGGTCAAAAGGACTTAATTGTCTACCACTGTATTGGGAATTTCGTGAAGATATTTTATTATTTATTTAAGTAATAAAATAATAGCGTCTTTAGAATAAAAAGTTATATTCATAACAATTTCGTAATTTTTAAATAAAAATAGCGTCTTTAGAATAAAAAGTTATATTCATCACAATTTCGTAATTTTTCATAATGCTTTACAATATACGGTTACAAAAAACGGCGACAATTACACCCGAAATGGAATTAACAACTGCGTGGTGAAAAATAGAATGGTGAAATGATATGATTATTCCTTGTCTGGCATTCTTGTAATTTCTGGCATCAGAACTACGCAATGTAAGAGAAAATAAATGGCAAATTTATTATTATTGTTATTCCGCGTAAGCTTAATACAATTGCACACAGAGTAAAATGATTTCTTAATGAACGTTGGAATTGATGTCGGCTTCATTGCCTGAGCACTGACACTTTGTAACGATATTCGTGATCTAATCAGTGATCTCTTTGTCGCTCTATTAACTATTTTGCTACTGTTGGAATATTGAATTTCGTGTGAGACATAATATTTTACATGTATTTTTTCTAAATCTTCACGCTATTTCCAGTACTGGGATTTTAGAAATTTAGATAATAGTTTGTTCGACCCACTTTTCACTGAGGCTTATTTGGGACAACGTGACATGTGGTGAGTCTGTCGCCGTTAGTTCCATGCTAACGGTATAATATCAATTACATCAATAAAAATAACTAAATGGACCATAGATGTAGAATTTAGCGATTAGAAAGTTATATGTCTTATTTTTTATTATATTATTTCTTAGGTTTGCAATAATGAATACTTGAATCTATTCTATGGATTAAAGTACCAGTAAGGAAATATACAAAAATGTTCTATCTTTAATTCACTTATAATTATCTTCATATAAAACGCATTACACAATATTTGCAAATCATTTTAGTGTCAATTCAAAAATATTTTATTTGAAAAAAAAAACTTACCTTATTGTTTGATCTTACGAGTTAGTCTAGTGTTTTGTGATATACCACGCTGCCATTACAAATATTTATTAATATCCATGTACATAGTATTGTAAAATGATTTATTTAAATAAAGAGTATGATGTAGTTTAATAAATAAGTACATTTTATGTGAAAACAAGATATTGTACAGAGATAAATTTGTTTCTTGTGGTTTTGACTTCTGCGATTTATTAGTTACAAAATAAGCCGCATAAAACTTTGTCGTAACCACAATATTTAGTTAGAACTGTACGATATTACGGTGCTAAAATATTAATAACTGCTTTATATGTCATCCGACATACATCCACTTCACTTATATGAATATAATTACTTCATCTCATTTATAATCAATCAACTACAGTAATTAACTATCGTATTATATTAAATAATGGCTTAAAGCCAATGTACCTGCAATGTGTGTCTGTGACATTAACAAATGTAACGCCCTTATTTAAGCGCTTGTGCTGAAAGCGGTAGGAAATGTTGTTGTAAATTCAAGTAGAATATTAAAGTTAGCCCCGTACTTATTTTTATATCTATTGTTTATTGTCTGGACCTCTGTCTACCCTATTGCTGGCAATAACGTGAAGAATTTGCTTATTTTATTTTCCAATACCATCTTGGCCCTGGGCACCATAGACACGGCTGCCCATCTCCGATCTGCCGAAAAATTTTAATTTCGAAAAGACCATCCTGCCCTCTACAGAGTATGAGAATCAGTCAAACTTCGTCCCATCGATGACATAAAATTCGATATGGAAATTTATTCTAAATCACAAACAGATCTCGCCGCTGTACCAATGTCAAGTATACTGTACTTCATGATCATTTGTTGCTCTGAATACTAAGAAAATACTACCTATAGGTACTACAAATCTTAATGTATAGATTAAAAATCATCTTTACATTAAGATCTGTAGTACAAATATAATATAAAATAATCAATTAAATAGAAAAAAAAAGTTAAAATTTCATCTGACACGGGCGGGATTCGAACCCGCGACCTTCACCGATCCGTGGCGACGCTCTTAATTCCGAGGCACCGTGTCTTACACGCATCAGTAGAAATTTTAACTCTGTATTCTCTTTATATTACTTGTGCCTTGTTTATTGGCATAGGCGCCATCTGTTATCCCTTTTGCAAGTGACAATTTGATAATCCTGACTTTTCAGTTAGGAATTATCAATACGATAACGCCAAATTAAATTTTTATCATGCAATTTTATTGATTTTTAAAGCATATTTATGCTGAACTTTTAAGTTATTAAATTAAAGAGAAAAAAGTTAAAACTTCAACTGACACGGGCGGCATTCGAACCCGCGACCTTCGCCGATCCGTGGCGACGCTCTTACCTCCGAGCCACCGTGTCTTACACGCATCAGTTGAAATTTTAACTCTGTATTCTCTTTATATTACTTGTGCCTTGTTTATTGGCATAGGCGCCATCTGTTATCCCTTTTGCAAATGACCATTTGATAATCTTGACTTTTCAGTTTTTCTCTATAATCTGTGATAAATGAACTTAAAAGTTCAGCATAAATATGCTTTAAAAATCAATGAAATTGCATAATAAAATAATCATATAAAATTCATCTGCTATTTTCAATGCGAGTCTGTCTGTTAGTTTAATACACCAAATTTACTGATTCTTTATTAAACAAAAGTTATCGACACAAAGATTTATTTATTTCTTAGTAAGCTAATCCATGATCACCATGAAAATGTTTATTATTTATAGTTTGAATTAAGCTTGAAAATCGAGATGGATTTTCTCCTAATAGAAATGTTTAATGGACTAAGTCGTATGTATAATCACTTATGCCACTAAGGTAAGGTGTGGTTATTTTATAGGGTTATAAATAAGGTGAAAATAAATTTCTTTTAAACAGTATTAGCAATGCCAAATAAAACATTACTAGTGGTCCTGTTAACCACTCCATAGAAGGTGCAACGCTTGTTTCTCGAATAGTTTACGCGACGCTATATTTTGCAGTCCGTAAACTAAAGTTAAGGCTATTGACGCTTATTGATAACATTACTCATTTGTTCATTATGATGCTTGTACGAAATCTATCTATCGAGAAATACGAGTCATTACTTTACTATTTCTGATATAGGCAGTTCAGTGTAGTGTAGTTGTTACATTTTGTACATGCACAAAATAATATCAATATCAAATGGATATATCATGTTTGTATCCAATTTTGGATATCGTTGCTCAAAGTTGCTTTCGCTGTTCGTGTTTCATTGCGAACGAAAAATATACGATCGATTTATGATTGATATCATGATTCTTGCCTCCTGAGTATTTATTTATGCTGATGGATATACGTGTCGTGTAATAGCTTATGAATATGTCACTCCTGTACGTGTGACGTAAGATATGACTAAGGAAAAGTTGTTGAATACTATCTGGGAATATACCAGAGCAAAATTAAGCAGACCGGTTATGCGTCTAATGAGTGAGATGTCTGGTACTGCCGATCTGAACACCACGCGTGGTGGTTAAGTTATATTAAATTTACGGGAGAGTCTATACCCCTTGGTTGAATTTAACTGGCCGTTATGTATTTATGTATGTAAACAGTATTATGATTACCAAATTGACAGGGTCTGTTCGGCTTTCTACTATTTATCACACTTTTGAATTAAGGTACGCAAACTTTTAGGGATCTTACTCGCAGTAAATTTTAATAACATACCCTAACAAAACTTTTTACGAAAATATCTTCTCTTTGGTGAGGTGATGTTAATATTTATTTAATATTTAATTTTTACAGTTCAGCATAAATATGCTTTAAAAATCAATAAAATTGCGTAATAATTTCATTAATCACTTTTTTTGTTATTAAAGTTATGATAGCCAAGTGGCTGGGTAATCGAAATGCAAATCAGAAGACTAGAGTTCGACCGCGAAAAGAAAACTTTCACAAATGAATTATTTTGAAAATTATAGAGGTTTTGCATCATTATGCCCCTATCGTGCTGTCGCTAAGAAGTTTCGGTGGAGTGTGGGTTGAAAGGGCTAATTTCTCTAAATTTCTGACCTAATATCGCAGTGTTCGGAAGTAAGTAAAAAAATAAAAGGGATGGAAAAACAAGTAGATCGTAAACAACAAGTAGAAGTAGATAGATGGTAAATTGATACTACAACCCAAACCCTACAACTACAAACGAAGAAGCTTACTCATGCGGTGACTAAGAAGGAATGCCTTTGTCCCTATTCTTGATCTTAGATCCAGTGTAATAAAGGAATTACACCGGATACACACCTATCAAACTAGATTCAGTGACACATATTTAGATTTATTTGTTTATAGAAATTGTCTTTTATTGCTTTATATGATAGGAAATGGAAACGTCACGAAAATAAAACCGTGCTATATTCCTGTACTTTCTTTAATTTTTGATCATGTAGGAGTGACTGAAAAGAAATGACCGGAAATCAACAGGAAATTAAAATTGGCTTAAGATTTGTAGAGCTTAGAGATTTCTATACACTTTTTTATTTGTGTAACTGGTTTTTCAACAGTAGAAAGTTACATAGATAACTGTTGGAATCAGTACACGTGCGGGTAGTGTTTTAATAAATATGTACATTCACCAATATGTATCTTACACTTATCATATTACTATAAAACTAATATTATAAATATATAAAAATAAATTTGCTGTCCCGGAAAACAATTTGACGAATTCATATCTTCATGCTTTATCCCAATATTGGAGTAGACAGAAGACTATACCATATAAAAGTCTTTTTGTACACTTTTTAACGATGCTTATTTGGTACAGCTTAATAGTAAGCTGTTAAGTTGTTACTTAGTTGTAACGGTGTAAGATATTGCCATACCCTTTCTTCCCATGGATGTCGTAAGAAGCGACTAAGGGAAATAGCCTTGAATATCGTTAAGACAACCGATCAGCAGCGTCTGAGGTGCGAGTGGTCTGCTACTGCGATCGCTAAGACGCCGCGTAAGCGTGGCGATTATGGCAAATCCTAAAAAGAGAGGCCCATGCCCTGCAGCGGACTTTAATAGGCCGTTATGTATGTATATGTATGATAGGTAGTGAGCCTATAGCCGTCTTTTAATCCAGAATAACGGTACAACATAATTTAATTAAAATTTATTACCGCAAATAATATTCAAACACACATACATACCATAGACTGCCCCCCCTCTGGGGTGGAGGCCAGAGGGCTCTAATGGACCTCACAGAATACCGACGTGAAGTAGAAGTCTAACAAACTTCTGCGTTTCGTCTGGTGACTGCAGGTAACCGGAGGCCCACACACACCCTCTCCCCCAACGGCTATGCATCTGCTATGCCTCTGGTATTGCGGCTGTTCATGGGCGGCGGTAATCACTTACCATAACGTGAGCCACCTGCTCGTTTGCCTCCCTTTTCTATATAAAATAGAAAAAAAAACAAATAATACATCAGGAGAGGTGTGATTTTCATTGTGGATTAATAGGTCATTAAGATACCTAAATTAGGTCTAGGCTATGCTACATTAATAAAATAACAATTTAGTAATTATTAACTAAAGTTGTATGCTAAATTAGAGCATTTCTAGTAAGTACATTACCGCAAAAGCTCCAATTTACCACTTCGCTCGTAAAACAACTATTAGGATAATAATGTTAAGGCTCAAAATCGAACGTAAAATAATTATGAACGCAATTCTACCTTTACTTTACGTTTCGACGTTCTAATTTACTAACCTTTATTGCATCATTTTATTTGAAGAAGGACCCAAACCATTGTAATTTTATTATTAAGAATAAAAATTCAGATTCCGTATGTTTATGGCTAGAACTCGTCAGATTTGTCATAATCGCCACGCTTGGCAAGCGGATCGGCGATCGCATTACCAGCATACTCGCACTTTAGAGGCTGCTGCCCATCTTCGATCTGATTTTTAAAATAAAATAATAAATAAATATCTTCACGCAATTCCCAATACAGGGATAGACAGAGGTCTATTCTAGACAACTTAGTCTCTTTGACCCACCTTCCACCGAAGATATTTTCGGGACAACATAACAGGTGGTGAGCCCGTCGCCATTATATTAATATGTTATTATTATTTTTATGATAAAAAAATGTAAAAGAATATTTTGTGGTTTAGGTCGTTTTATGTTTTGCGCTTCTATGAGAAGTAATTTGTATACACACATGAGAACAGATCTTGCGATAAGTATTCCTAGCAACTGTGCCATATTCCCGGAAATATCCATTACCAGACGAAACGCAAAAGTTTGTTAGACTTCTACTTCACGCCAATGTTCTGTGAGGTCGTGGTACTTCCCCGGTCGAGCCGGCCCATGCAACAACAAAAGCTGATGCGTGGCTCTACCACTAAACTTCTTATGAATCCTTTGAAATAACATCGCGGTAACATGATGACTCCATTTTAATATACTTAGTCTCTCCCATGACTTCATCTTATACTAGTACGTCGTCCTATATGGTACGTTACCACTAAATCTCTGTAATTATTAGATTCTTTAATTTTTGAAGCCAACACGAGCCAGCACGACTCTCCCTTGGGACCTCCAATATTATTAATCAAAATAATTATATACAGCCTCACATTTATTGAAATGTGAGGCTGTATATAATTATTTTATACTACTACTATTGAGTAGTATTAGAAGTTGAAGCGTTAAACTGGAACAAACTTCCAAACCAACCTATACAATATTTATTTGATGTTTACGTTTAGCGTTCAGTTTAGCATTTTACAGTCTTTTTCATATTCACTAGGGACTAAATAAAATGTGTATAAAATATTCATTATTAAAGCTCCTACGAATTGTAAGTACTTTTTTTTATAGAAAAGGGAGGCAAACGAGCAGGTGGCTCACGTGATGGTAAGTGATTACCGCCGCCCATGAACACCCGCAATACCAGAGGCATAGCAGATGCGTTGCCTCCTTGAGTGCCCCCCAGAATTGGGGCACCTGTGGACCTCACAGAATACCGACGTGAAGTAGAAGTCTAACAAACTTCTGCGTTTCGTCTGGTGACTGCAGGTAACCGGAGGCCCACACACACCCTCTCCCCCAACGGCTATGCATCTGCTATGCCTCTGGTATTGCGGCTGTTCATGGGCGGCGGTAATCACTTACCATAACGTGAGCCACCTGCTCGTTTGCCTCCCTTTTCTATATAAAATAGAAAAAACAAATAATACATCAGGAGAGGTGTGATTTTCATTGTGGATTAATAGGTCATTAAGATACCTAAATTAGGTCTAGGCTATGCTACATTAATAAAATAACAATTTAGTAATTATTAACTAAAGTTGTATGCTAAATTAGAGCATTTCTAGTAAGTACATTACCGCAAAAGCTCCAATTTACCACTTCGCTCGTAAAACAACTATTAGGATAATAATGTTAAGGCTCAAAATCGAACGTAAAATAATTATGAACGCAATTCTACCTTTACTTTACGTTTCGACGTTCTAATTTACTAACCTTTATTGCATCATTTTATTTGAAGAAGGACCCAAACCATTGTAATTTTATTATTAAGAATAAAAATTCAGATTCCGTATGTTTATGGCTAGAACTCGTCAGATTTGTCATAATCGCCACGCTTGGCAAGCGGATCGGCGATCGCATTACCAGCATACTCGCACTTTAGAGGCTGCTGCCCATCTTCGATCTGATTTTTAAAATAAAATAATAAATAAATATCTTCACGCAATTCCCAATACAGGGATAGACAGAGGTCTATTCTAGACAACTTAGTCTCTTTGACCCACCTTCCACCGAAGATATTTTCGGGACAACATAACAGGTGGTGAGCCCGTCGCCATTATATTAATATGTTATTATTATTTTTATGATAAAAAAATGTAAAAGAATATTTTGTGGTTTAGGTCGTTTTATGTTTTGCGCTTCTATGAGAAGTAATTTGTATACACACATGAGAACAGATCTTGCGATAAGTATTCCTAGCAACTGTGCCATATTCCCGGAAATATCCATTACCAGACGAAACGCAAAAGTTTGTTAGACTTCTACTTCACGCCAATGTTCTGTGAGGTCGTGGTACTTCCCCGGTCGAGCCGGCCCATGCAACAACAAAAGCTGATGCGTGGCTCTACCACTAAACTTCTTATGAATCCTTTGAAATAACATCGCGGTAACATGATGACTCCATTTTAATATACTTAGTCTCTCCCATGACTTCATCTTATACTAGTACGTCGTCCTATATGGTACGTTACCACTAAATCTCTGTAATTATTAGATTCTTTAATTTTTGAAGCCAACACGAGCCAGCACGACTCTCCCTTGGGACCTCCAATATTATTAATCAAAATAATTATATACAGCCTCACATTTATTGAAATGTGAGGCTGTATATAATTATTTTATACTACTACTATTGAGTAGTATTAGAAGTTGAAGCGTTAAACTGGAACAAACTTCCAAACCAACCTATACAATATTTATTTGATGTTTACGTTTAGCGTTCAGTTTAGCATTTTACAGTCTTTTTCATATTCACTAGGGACTAAATAAAATGTGTATAAAATATTCATTATTAAAGCTCCTACGAATTGTAAGTACTTTTTTTTATAGAAAAGGGAGGCAAACGAGCAGGTGGCTCACGTGATGGTAAGTGATTACCGCCGCCCATGAACACCCGCAATACCAGAGGCATAGCAGATGCGTTGCCTCCCTTTGAGTGCCCCCCCCCCCAGAATTGGGGGAGGGGGATGTGTGGGCCACCGGTTACCTGCACTCACCAGACGAATCGCAGAAGTTTGTTAGACTTCTACTTCACGCCGATATTCTGTGAGGTCGTGGTACTTCCCCACCGAGCCGGCCCATTCATGCAACAACAAAAGCTGATGCGTGGCTCTACCACTGTTGTAACGAAAATCATGGAGATTTTTGACGGTTTTTGTATTTCGATTGGTGAATTTTGCATGTATGGTGTATTAGCATGTACATAATAATAATAAAATAATAAATAAATATCTTCACGCCGTTTCCAATACAGGGGTAGACAGAGGTCTAGTCTAGAAAATTAAGTCCCTTCCACCCACCTTCCACCAAAGATATTTTCGGGACAACGTGACAGGTGGTGAGCCCATCACCGAATGCAAGCATGTACACACAATTTCAATTTTTACATCTTCTCGCATTTTCCCAATACTGGGTGAAGTGGCGATATGCGAACCCAATAATATTACGAGGTGTGAAAGTCATAACAATTGGTGACGAAAGGTTCTCGATTAGAATCTGGTACAGGCAAATGTGTAACGTGTGAACGTGTAAGATGACCCACATCGTGTTGCGAATTTGGGCCATTATTTGCGGCAAGTGTTAGCCGCAACACGACATGTTCGTGTTGGGGTCTTGAAAGACTGTTAAGATGAAAAGAAAAGAAAAAGTGAAATAATATTTTTTCACACCATTCCAGTACTGGGGTAGACATAGGTTTATCAGTTAATTCCCTTAGGTGGTGAATGGTAGTGGTGACACTATTATCCTCTTAGTACTAGAAGTCATCGGTTTAAAATAGATACATAGACCTTTTTTTATTTAGGTAGATAAATATTCATATATAATTATAAACACACGAGTCTGCAGTACAAACTTTCATATCCATCACATAAATGTTTCCCTAGCGAGATTCGAACCAACTATGCAATCGGGTCGTCTTTGAACTTTTTACTTTATTCGACTTAATATTGTCAGTGCGGATGTAATCCTGTCTGCCTGATGTATGTCATTCTGTTACACTTTTTCAGAGAAAACTCTAAAGCTATTTTGATAAAATTTGGTAAGGAGAACGCTTATACCGAGGAAAGGACATGGATACATTTTATAAAAAAAAAACAGGTTTTGCACTCGAGCAAAGCTACTAGCAACAGCCGAGGCTATCTTCTAAAATCTATCTATCATGTGTACTCTTTCGGTAATATTTCATTACAACTTTTATTTCCGAGAAAATTATGTAATGTTGGAAACTGTGAGCTAATTTTCTTTGTAACTTACATTATATTTCGTAAACATCAATAAACGGGAATAAACTCATAAATTTATTTCATCCCTCCTGAATTGAAAGGGATGCGAGAAGAGAGATGTTAGACAATAGTTCAATTTTGCAATAAATTTCCTGAAATCAAATTAAAAAGATATCGTGAATTGTTAACTCATATTTTGTTTATCATGTTTTGCTATCGATTTGTTGAAGGGTTTTGTTTTTGTTTACAATAGGACGAGATTCACATACTGGATACATTTACATACACACAAGAGATATGTAGGTTATAAGTTATTGAAAAACCCATTGGTAAGAGCCTGCCACCTGGGGATCGAACTCGGGTCTCTCGACTCGAAATTCCGACCACCCAACCACTCGGCTATCGTGACTTATTATAGTATATATATAAATAAATAAATATTCAAACATGTGGCACAAATTATTGTCTCTAGAGGCGTTCGAACTCGAAACCCTTAGCTATGAAGGCAGAGCGACTACCAACTAAGTAGACTATCGTGTCGCCACGTAAGGGAAAGATAATTTATTACACTGATTTTCCTTTTTCGTTTTCCTTTACGGTCTTATTGGTAGAATTATTTATTTGGCACCTGCTACGTTGCTTAATGAGATAATTAGATTGCCTTTTGTTGCAGATTACTGCCAAACAAGTGAAATATTAAATTCTTTAATCAAGAATCATCACAGCGTACTGTAAAATCCACCAAACCAAACTCACCACTTGTCCAAAATAAAGCTGTGTATAAAACTGTGTATTAGTCCACGGAGGTTTATGGAAGGAATTGGGAATAGAAAGGAAATATCAATGTAAGGCTTTTGAAAAAAAAATCAAGATAGCCGAGCGTTTAAGTGGTCGGAATTTCGAGTCCAGAGATCCAAGTTCGATCCCCACATTGCAGGCTCGTACAACTGGGTTTTTGAAAAACTTATTTACGAATTATATCGTTGGCTTGGATATAAAAACGGCGACGGGATCACCAACTGTCACGTTGTCCCATAAGGATCTTCGGTGGAAAGTGCGTCATAGGGACTTAATTGTCTAGACTACAGCTCTGTCTACCCCTGTATTGGGAATTGCGTAAGAATGTTTATTTATTTTCATTTTTAAAGGCTTTTAAAATCTATTCATTTATCAAGAATTCGTGTTACAATAAGGTATAAAAAATAAGTAGGTGAGAGATTAATTTGGGTATGGGGGTGGACATCCAGTTATGAGAGGTAAGGCTCGCAAGTTGAAAGATAATTTGCAAACCTACAGATACACCAACCTACAGATAAACCTACAGATACAACAACCTACACAAAAAAGGATTTCTTTTTTATCTTACGATAAACGCTTATTGAAACCCTCTACAAGCATCTGTATACTCATATGTCAGGTAATAAATGATTTCGTTGCCTTAAAATATGATATATCACGTAAGCCTAAGTTCAGAGAGTTTCATGAGTTAATAAAACATCCAGGAAATTAAGCCAGTTTTCCCTTGAAATTAATTACGTCATGCTATATTTCCAGTGTGCAAATGTAGTAATTAGCGTGGAGTTATTTTGTAAGAATCATTAAAATTAACCGAAATTTTGTCACACAGAAGACAAATTACTGTCTTCGTTACACTATTACTATTTAATTAGTAGATTATGGTCCAGAAAATTTAGTCTCACTTATTTGGTACGTGACAGGTGGTGAACAAACTGTCATTCTCTAGTCACTCCTATCCAGCCTACTCCGTACTGCGCGGTAGATCTGTAACTTTGCGTTCTGTGGCCCCACTGCTAACATTTTTCAGCCTCGAAGGGCAGGTAGTACGGCGTATCGTAATACCGACGACACTCCTCTCACCCCTCTCCACCATAGCCGCATCAGTGGTATAGTCCCAGAAACTCTTTCTGTAAGGTGAATAAAAAATATCTTCACTTAATTCCCAATACTGGGCTAGACAGAGGTCTAAAAATAAGACATTTAAACTCACATTCCACCGAAGGCACGCTGTAGGTGGCGAGCCCGTTGTCATGTTTATGCCCAAGCCAACGATATAACTTGTACATACGTTTTTTAAACAAACCAATTGGTACGAGCCCACCACTACATTGACTACTATACTACTTGAATTCATATCACCCAACCACTGTCTCAATGTAAGAGACTTGTACCGTGTGGTAACAGCGTAAGAAGTTACCGCTCCGCGGATCTCGTTACTGATAACGGGGATTGATATAATTCATACATAAGTTTTTGAAAGACCCATTGGTACAAGCCTGCCACCTGGGGATTGAACTCGGATCTCTTGACTCGAAAATCCGACCACCCAACCACTCGGCTATCGTGACTTCAATTTATTATTTTGGTCTGATAATTTTAGAGATGGCTATCGCACCATCTATCGGTTGGCATAACGATATTCTGGGCTGTTTCACTTTGTCGCCTTTTACGCCATGGGAAGAAAGGGAATGGCAATATTTACACGCTAACACTTTTGCTTACGATGTAATATTTTACGAAATATTTGTAGTCAAATTTAATAAATGTAATTAAGAAAGATAAATATGACTAACATACTAAAATGGATAAGGGCTTGCTTCCATGGTTTAGGCACGTTGAAAGATCTATCTATATAAGCTCTGCGAATATAATTGCTTCAATATTCTATTAAGAGAAATAAAGTCAGATACAATCAGCCCAAAGTTGTAAAGAAGTATGGCTATGCCATTATAATACAATAGTGATTTGTGACTTACTATCTTTGTCGCGATTATTTCATTTAAACCTATTAATAATCCTGAGAATCGAAGGCATCACAAACTACCAGACCCGAGACAATGTAGTTGAATTGGTTTTCTACATTGCTCCGTTTGGGCATTGAACCCGGCGTCTCGAAGAGAACTTTAAAATCACTGTTAACGCCACTTGTCGCAGGTCGTTATTTAATTTGCAATCTTTCGGCTGGAGACCACTTCGTTGCCCACGAGTCATTTGGTTGAGTACTACCACACACATACTCATCACATTATTCATCCGAGGCCAAGTGCCTGTATAATAACTGTTGTGTTCTGGATTGATAGGTGTAGAGAGCCAATGTAATTAAGGACCATACCTTAAGGACCACTGTAATTAAGGACCGTCATTTTCTTCGTTAGTTTCTGGGTTTGTTGCTAGGGTGTCTGGTGTTGCTGGGTTTGTAGTGGCTGGTGGCTGTAGAAACAACTTACCACCAGACAGATCTTGTTTGTTTTCCATCCTTTTTTACTTACTTCCCAATAGCCTGCTATCAAGTTTGTCGTCGAGTCAGGTATCAAACAATATTTCGAGGAGTCGATGGATGCCGATGGCGTATGATCAGCAGTGGACTTTTGATACCCTGTTATGATGATGATGAACAATGACGGAACAAAATTATACAAAGTTACAACTCAATCAATTGAACTATTATACTTGTACTTGGAGTAAAGTTGGAATCCTTCTGATTGTATTGTATTAATAACTTACTCAATATTTCTGGATAGACTTTTCCCTTAATTGGCAACTTAAGACACGTAAGGGGAGAAAAGAGAGTATTAAATTCATAAGTTATGCCGACACCACATGGCTAACAAGGTATTTGATTGCATGATTAAAGTATTGTAAGCCAATGAGTTTCTATCCCCATAGAAATATAGATATTCCGTCAGCGCATAAATTATTCAATATCATTCTGGCTTTTTTTCGATAAAACGTAGAATAATGATTTCCTTTACTTTGACATGTATATTTTTCCTGTCAACATTGTTTACTTCTGCGAATATTAACACGAGACTAGATTTTATGAAAAGATTCTGTGGTTTCAGATTTACCTCTTAATTTAATATTTAGATTTAATAATTAATGTTTTTTTGTCTTTCCTTTAACATTACATTATTATGTTTTTTTGTTAATGAGCTATTGGATTGTTTTAGTAGTTTGAAGCATTCCATAGGCATAGGCAAGACATACGCTACTTTTCTATCGTAAAACCTCGTGCAGGGAGCTCGCGTCGGAAACTAAAAGATTTATAAGCTTGTCGCATACGTTATTTCGAAACACTTGTAAAATAATTTATTGCTTTACCATAGAACGTCAGGTAAGTTTAGATTGGTTAAGTTCTGCGGGTTAATGCAGGCAACTTTTGCAATCGTTCAATTCGTACTATGCTAAAAATGTCTCTTTATGCGTATATATTCACGCATATTCTTAGTACTGGGGTAGACAAAGTTCTAGAAAACTAAGTCGTTTTATACGAACTTTTACTGGAGACTATTTGAGAAAACGAAAAGGGTGGAGAGCATAACGTCGTCTTAGTATCCAAGGCAAAGGTAGAATATACTTACCAAGATAGACATTTAGATAGACGAATATTTATTTAAACATATTAATGTCCATGATTCGACTAAAAACAATTATTTTCACCAGAAAAGTGTTTGCCCCTACGGGACACGAACTCGCAAACCTTAGCCTCAAAGTCAGGGTCACTACCAAGTAAGCAATCGGCCCGTAATCTAAAATCAAAAATCACCCATTTGTCGTAAAAGATGACTATGGGAAAAACCTTAAAAAGTATTAAGCAGTTCTCAGTCCAAGGGGCTGAGACCGACTTCTGTTTTTTCCGTATGTTGGTAGTCTTAACTGTTTGAAAGCTCCTTCTATAGTGGCCTTTTACGACACCACACGAGCATGTTCGCCATGTATGTATGTAACAGTATGTAAAATTATACCACACGGTAAAATGTTGCGCTGTATGCGCAGAGAAAATTCCTGATACCTGCCATACATTTTTTATCTCACGCATTTCCCAATACAGAAGTAGCTAAAGGTAGACTTAAGTTCATTCAACTAATGTTTCACCGGATATCTTGGAAATACTTCATGTAAATTTAGCCTTACAAATCCGACTTTATTATGCTATTTGATGACAACGGAATAAACAGTCAGGAAGAAATTGTGAAAAAAATATTTCTCTATTCTTTGCTTTGTGCCCTACATTAATAGAATTTAAACCGATTAGCTATTTTTTTAATAAAAATAGTTGGGGATAGCATCACATAAAGTGCTTTGATCTCGTCCATGAAGGTTGTTGTATTATATTGTATTGTATATAGAAGTACTTACAATTTTATTTCAGCGGAAAAGTAGTAACAATTAAAGTGCTGAAAATACTACGTGCTATGCAGTAAATTACAAATTAGTAAGGAAACCTACGTGTTCGAGAAATCAAGGCAATTAATATAAAAATAAATTTAATATGAAATAAAGGCGTAAATTACTCTTAGTAAATTACTCTAGTATTAATAGTCACGATAGCCGAGTGGTTGGGTGGTCGGAATTTCGAGTCAATTGCGACCATCAGTACCAATGGGTTTTTCACAAAACTTATGTAGGAATTACATCTTAGACTTGGACATAAAGATGGCGACGGGCTCACCACCTGTCACGTTGTCGCGAAAATATATTTGGTGGAAGGCGCAATAATAATCTAAAAAATACCAAATCTAAATTAAGCTATACGGTTATGCGGAGCAGTGTCTAAGGTGCAATGGATCTGGTACAGGAATATATTTCGATCTTCCTACTGCCGAAGACCTTTTTCGGGACAACGTGACAGGTGACTGCCGCCCGTTGCCGGCTTTATATCCAAGCCAACGATGTAATCGTACATAAGTTTTTGAAAAAAACCCATTGGTACGAGCCGGCCACCTGGGGACTGAAATCGGTTCTCATGACTCGATAATTCGATCACCCAACTCGGCTAACATGGCTAATTGGAACATGAATAATTCTAATGTTGATATCATATTAATATTATAAATGTGAAAAGTAAGTCTGTTTGTTGCAACACTTACTCACAAAACGGATTTTAAAAATTCTTCCACCAATAGAAAGCGACATGATCCAGGCGAGTAACATAGGCTATATTTTTGCATTAGAGATCCCCTACTAAAATTACCATAATGTGACCCAAGGTATACAGAGGTGTATAAAATTGTCTGTCTATATATTTGTGTATATGAAAGTTATCATTTGACGCACGCTGCTATTTTGTCATGTTTAAAAAAATTCAGCTGCAATAAAGATCGCTTTGGCACGGCATTCAACTACGTAAAAGGGTAAAAAAGAACGCAAAATTTAAAATAATTTCTAATGATAATGATTATATCTTATATAGATAGTTCTTAACTGCGAGCGAAGACGCCGGTAAAAGCTATTTATAAATAAAATTATATTGTTTAGATTATAAAATTATAAAACGTATCTCGGTTTTCAGATAACCTTCATAAGATAAGGCAACTCTCATAAGTTATTATTAATATTCTTTACCTCAGCATTTTTTTAATTAAAATTAAAATTCAATTATGTAGCTCATAAGAAACTTCGATTAAAATGGTTCACAAAATGTACATTGAAGAGTGTAATCTTGATACCACTGTGATTTAGATTATTACTAATTAAAAGTAGAAGAAAAGTCACAGAAACTTTCTTAATCGATTAAATAATAATAATAATCTTTATTGGTGCAACTTGTTAGTATAACAAATTGGGCTAAACATTGAAAAATAAAACAAGATAACACAAAACAATCACAATAACTATAACAAGAAGCACATTTATTTATAATGTCATATTGAATCACCGAACAAGCACTTCGGTGAATGATCGGTGAATCTAACTTTTCAGCTAACATTTTCAGAATACTGTTAGAGCTAGAACGCAGTCTTGCTAGTAGTGATGATGTTTTCTTTCTTAAAATGGCATAGAAGTCATCTGTTCGCTATTGAGCAAACATACCAGAGGCTGAACAAAACCGCGGCAAACCAAACTGAATCCTAAACCCGTTATTGTATTGCACCCTAAGGGTATCCATAGCCTTTTTAGTGTAGTTAATCCACAGGCTTCCCGTGTAGAAAGTTTGACAGTAAGCTTTAAATAGCGTTATTTTCACTTCTTTTACTACACCGAGAAAACCTGCGGGTCTACATGTTGCACCTTATAGCCAAGGCTCTTCGCTCACGTTCCATGTCCACGTGATCTTTAAGGTCCTCTGTAACATAGTGACCCAGATATAAACTGTGACACTCGCTTAAGTGCAGCCCCATTTAGTGCAATATTAGGGTCATATTGCACTCGCTTTCCAGGAGCCTCAAAGATCAGGAATTCACTCTTGGACACGTTATAAACTATGCTATGCTTAGTCGAGTATGCCCCGCAGGATTTAAGCAACTCTCTGATTGAGCCAGCTGTGGGGCCCAATAAAACCCTGTCGTCAGCATAGCTCAGTTTTCTTGTATTTACGCGAATACTAAACATTTTTTTAATTAGTTTTTACAAACTATTTTTATTTCCCGACGTTTCGGAAGCCTTACAGCATCCGTGGTCACGGGGTTAGTAAAAATAGGGACCACTATAGGTCTCATCATGTCCATGGGTATGTACGTGTGACTTATGCAAAGCGAGTATACATAGATAAAATAGTAGGTAGGTACACGAGCGCGTATTTCAGATGCTCTATGCTGAGGCTGTCGTGCCCAGGTAATTTTCACCTGGTCATTTTATTAATTACTTCAGAAACTTGCTTTGCTGTAAAACGCAGAAGCTACTTATCACAACACAGTTCAGCACCAAATTCCCTCATCGATGGTCCCAGTGATGAAGACACTCTGAAGTGATCCTTAAACAAGTTGGCAATTTCTTGCAAAAAAATGTGTTAGAACCGATGCCAACAGACATCCTCACATCCTCTGCAGCACACATCCTCAACACAATAGGGGGATTCCATCGGGCCCCATCGACCTTGAGATGTCTAGGGAGAAGTGTGAGTGCTTTGCGCACTGAGCTCTGAAAAAACCGGATGCCCGGCATGGAGCACTCACTGCACGGGATGGTCGGCGGTGAGTTCCCCTGTCATCGAGAGACGAGTTGGACACAAAAAGGGAACTTAGTCCCTGTGCAGAGATGGTAGTGATGGCTGACTGAAATAATAAAAAGTTCAGCATTTAATTTTAAATTACAAAGAAATTCATAAGTCACGATAGCCGAGTTGTTGGGTGGTCGGAATTTCGAGTCGAGAGACCCGAGTTCGATCCCCAGGTGGCAGTATCAATGAGTTTTTCAAAAACTTATGTACGAATTTCGTCGTTGGCTTGGACATAAAGGCGGCGACGGGCTCACCACCTGTCACGTTGTCCCGAAAATATCTTCGGTGGAAGGTGGGTCAAAGGGACTTAATTGTCTAGACTTGACCTCTGTCTACCCCTGTATTGGGAATTGCGTGAAGATATTTATTTATTTATTTATAAGAAATTTTTAATTGAATTACATAAACATAGTTTATCGTAATTCAAGCGAAAATTCCTTAATCTATTCTTAATATATAATATTTTTTATCTACCACTGATTTGCATGGAGTTTCCTCTCATGATCATCATCATAACGACCTATAAAAGTCCACTGCAGAAGAAAGGGTGGGTTTGTCATAATAGCTGTGCTTGGCAAGCGCATTGGCGATCGTACCCAGATACCATGCACTATAAACGCTGCTGCTCGTCACCGGTTTAGTGAATTTTCATCAGATACTTACAGAGATAGTTATCCTGCATTCTGTCGGTAGCCAATTGCATTTCGATTTGGCTTTTCCCTTAGTTACCTCTTATGACACCACCGCAAAAACGACCAGCCGGTATTATTGTTAGGCCGACAAAAGAAAAAAAATTTAAATAGTGAAACAGTTGATAAATTACCTTACTTCGTTCCGATTCTTAACAGGTGTATACAAATAAAAAAATATAAATTTAAATTTGACAAGGCCTGAAACAACGGCAGCGTGCTGTTAATCGTTACAAAGGACGAGGTTCCTACACGGGTTCGTCACTACGCAATCTCAAGTGTGATAGGATTTTTTTTAATTTTGAAGAACCGTAGTAGCCTTGTCGTGTGGTATCGTGTGGTATAGTGTAAGAATATTGCCACTCCATTTCTTCCCGTGGGTGTCGTAAGAGGTGCCTAAGGGAAAGAGCCTAGAATATCCTAAGGGCAACCAATAGATAGCGGGATAACCATCTCTAAAAATGTCAGACCAAGATAATCAGACCGAAGATGGGCAGTAGCGTCTGAGGTACCAGTGGTCTGGTACTGCGATCACCAATCCGCCGGACAAGCGTGGCGACAATGGCAAATCCTTCCCTAGGGAGAGGCCTATGTCCTGCAGTGGGCTCTAAAAGGCCGTTATGTATGTAGTAGCCTAGTGGAGGAGGGAAAAAAGCAATCTATATAAAAAAAAAAAAAAATATAGAATTAAAAAAATGTAGTTCACATCACCTTGGCAATTTATTATTTAATCTGAATTTCTAATTCTATCTTAGTTTTATTTTCATTTTGCTGTCCGGCTAATGTACTTGGCCAAATCAAAGGTGAATTCAATTTGAAAATTCTTTTTTTTTTGTTTAAAAAACTTTGTTTAAATGTCAAAAACTGAAAGTAGAATAATATACAAATAACGATTACGACTTGTGGGTAATACGAGGATTATAATTATGCAAGTGCTTGACTATATATGTATATTATAATATCTAAGTTATATATATTTAAATTATGAAAAGCAGGAGTTGGTAGTGTGATTTGTGATAAACTATTAAAGTCTGAAAATTATGAAATCAAAACATTTTCTCGTGTCTTCTAAGTAAATCAATTTAATGTTATATTTTTGTTACACATTCATCGCATTCTTTTTTGTAGTAGGGACGGCAAATGATAAAGGCTCCCCAGAGAAATCAGGAACTAACATTACCCTCTAAAAAGAATGATGATGACAGCAACTTGTCACATTTAGAGAAGAAATGAAATATCGCCTTTTCAAAATACATATATTAAAAGTAAAACCTCAGGTTTCCAAAAAAACACAATACCTTTAAATTTTTAGGTGTCGTTAGAATTATTACTATTTAATTATTGACGACCTGATAGCACAGTTTCTAGTTAAACTGCCTTCAAAACGAAGGGTTGCGGGATCGAATCCTGCTAGCCGCAAACATTTGGGTGATAACTATAAATGTAGTAGTATATTATATCGTTGACTTGGATATTAAGACGGCGACAGGCACGTCACCTGTTACGTTGACCATAAGGAAATTGCGAGAAGATATTAAAAAAGTTATAATTACCTTCTACATCTTTTACAGCAGTATAATTAATCATGTACTCTCTGCTGAGAGAACAGACAATAAAGGTATATTGAATACTTTATTTGAGAGCCTTCAATAGAGAAAGCGTAGATCTCGGTTCGTTACGCGCACGTTTCATTAAAGAAATGTCTTTTGTGATTTGATAAATATAAAAAATATTAGCCATGAATTATTTTAAAAAAATACGTATTCAAAAACTAATCTAAGGTTTTGTAAAAAAAAATAGTTGAGGTAAAGTAATGAAATATTTTATCTTCACGCACAATCCCGAACGGGGTAGCCAGAAACTCTTCGTTTCGCTTCCGGTCGGCCAAGGTAACGCCGCACATTTTACGAAGAGATCGCATCTCCACTGCATTCAACCTGCTTTTATGCTTCTTCTGGCATACCCAGATTTTGCTGCCATATAACAAAGTCGGTACCAGCACTGCGTTACGTATCACAAGGCGTGCATTTTTCACTACGCCTTGCCTTTGGACTAACGCAGTCTGGGCACCGTTGACCCTGTTTCCGGCAGCGACACGCCTGTCCACTATTAATATTTAATTAAAATTAAATTATTGAATAGTTTAATGAAATATTAAATTATTGAAACATTCGTGAGACATTATTTATTAAATAATTTAAAACGGCTAAACTCACGTCCAAGCAATCGGTGTAGGAACTGTATAGTTTTGGATCTGTCGGAGGTCCTTCATTAGAGTGAGTGGGATGACTTCGCCGTCGTGACCATGAGCGTGAGTATGAGTCAATACAGCAAGCCTAAGCGTGCTACGACACGGGGGGCGCGTGCTGCGCCGGTGAAGATGGAGAACATGGCGAGTGCGATGAGTTTATGTTATTGTATGAGTTTAAGCACATATTATCTACGTAGTCATAAGAGCAATTATTTTCATTACGCGCCGCGTTTAAGAATACAGCCTCCTAAGTAGTTGGTAGGGCCCTTGTCCTAAAATTAGGACGACGGTCAATTTTGACGGCTTCCAAGAACTTTCGTGCCGCAAAGTACTTTTCGCGGGCCAAAACTTTTGCCATATCGGACATACATTGACCTGAACCCAGAGAAAGTTACTACAAACCTCTGATACCAACTAAGGTACTACAAACACCAGGATCCGAAAAAATGTAGATTGTGACATCAGGGAAACCGATGAGTACACCACTCGTTCACGAAGGTCGTCATGCAATATTATACTTTTTGTACCAAAACTGGGGGTCAAATAATCCATTTGCACAGTACCAATTAAAACAAAAGCACAGTGAAAAGATAGTTATATAAATTTTTCCGGAATACCATACACGGAACGTTAACATCCTTTGGGATTAGTAACGGCGAAAGTTGGTCAATGTAACATTCAGGAGCAATTGTTAAAGTTGAACAATTTAATAATAATAACATGACGAAGAAAATACGTACTCGGTGAGTTTTTATTGGATTGGACGAGAGCCTATTTGTCTACGATATGTTGGATTTTCCTCAAAGGAAGAATCGCTCAAAAGTTTTGTATTTGATCTCTGAACACACGAAATAGACAAAGTAAGTAAATAGCTCCACTGGGGTGTGCGACCAAAAATACTTATTTTTTTCTTTTATTTTTGAAAGTATTTATCAAAATATGTTTATATTTTGATAAATACTTTCAATTATTCTCTAATATATTTGGATATAGGTACATAATAGTGATACCAAGTACTTGTGCTATGAAATCGAAAATATCGAATGTATCTCAAAAACTAAGACCCGAGACAATGTAGAAAAGTGGTTTTGTATATTTAAAATTTATTGATTATAAATATACAAAACCACCAAATTTGATCCTACGAAATGGCGACTAAAATCCTACACGCATTCCTAGACCATAAATTTTAGGAAGCGGCATGCTTATATAATAAACATAAATAACATTCACTGTAGGACATGAGCCTCTCACATATTAAAGGAATATTTGCCATAATTGCCTTGCTTGTCAAGCACATCGGCTGGCATAATAAAAGACGCCTGGCGCGTTAGCTGTTGTCCTCACTGATCATGAGAAAGTTATCCTGCTGTCTGTAGGTATAACAATAAATAAAAAAGGTGGGCAGCCTTTATCCCTTAATCACCTCTTCTATCGCCCACGGGAACAAAGTTGGTGATTTTTCTACGCCGATACTATACGGCTAACTTGTAATGTATATATTCATAATATTCATCAAACATTTCCCCAATAATCCACCTATTGGGGAATCATTTCCTTAGTTAGAGGTCTAGTCTAGCTAGTTATTTCTCTGGAAATTTTGTTTTGGGAAAACGCGAAAAAAATTTGTTCTTAACAAAAATAAATGATTAATTGCAGTATTTATATTAAAAAAAATAAACATATATTCAGTACAAAATAAAAATAAATAAATATTTATATTCAGTGTTATATTATATTATATATATGTAATGAGGAGGGAAGAATGTAATATAGGCAAAAGAATGTTAGAGATGAATGTGGATGGACGAAGAGCTATGGGGAGACCAAAAAAACGATGGATGGATTGTGTGAAAGAAGACATGAGAAAGAAAGGAGTGAGTATTGAGATGACGGGAAATAGAGGAGAGTGGAAGAAGAGGACATGTTGTGCCGATCCCACATAGCATGGGATAAGTGCAGGAAGAATAAGAAGAAGAGTGTTATATTATACTGTTGTATAATGCTCATACACTATAATCCACTGGAGTCCAATTAAGTTAATTTTTTCTTTTATTTAATAAATATTTATTTGCAGAAAAAATTATGTTAATATTTACAATAATTATAATATATAATTATTAATAATAAAAAGTTAATTTTATTTAAAACCTGAGCTATTTGCCTATAACGCCTTTATAGTTTCTGACATTTGCTGGATGGTGTCTGACATTTTCTAAATTTAGGTCCAGAGACTTAGTTTTTGAGTGCGACCCCCAGGTGACAAGCTCGTACCAATGGGTTTTTTCGAAAAATTATGTACGATTTATGTCATTGGACATAAGTTTGGACATAAACGGCGAAGGGCTCATCAACTGTCACTTTGTCCTAAAAATATCTTCGGTGGAAGGTTGGTCGAAAAGACTAAATTGTCTAGACCTCTTGTCTGCCGGTGTAAAAATTAAACCTTTCTTAAATTACTGTCGAAATAAATTATACGGTTAAATAATTATGTAATTGAAGAGTAATTAACACTTAATAAATTATAAATATGTTTTATACACCTACACACAAATGTAAGGGTTTCCCATAATCTTAACGCTTGACAAGCGAGTATACAGCCATCTATCAATCAGGACTTTAACAGTGGTAGAGCCACGCATCAGTTTTTGTTTTTGCATGAATGGGCCACAGAATACCGGCGTGAAGTAGAAGTCTAACAAATTTCTGCGTTTCGTCTGGTGAGTGTAGGTACCCGGAGGCCCACACACACCCCTGCCCCAATTCTGGGGGCTCTAAGATCGGCAACGCATCTGCTATGCCTCTGGTATTGTGGGTGTTCATGGGCGGCGGTAATCACTTACCATCACGTGAGCCGCCTGCTCGTTTATTAGTATTATTAGTATTATAACATCGCGTTCATTTCTCTGTATGTTTTGGTATCAAGAACAATGATGGTACCTCAATCATTTATACCCGAGATAACATTTTTTAAAATAGATTACTAGCAATGTCAAAAAATAGTACTTGTATTCCTGTTAAGCACTCCAACTAAACTGCAATGCTTGTATCTGAAGTGGTTTACGACAAAATTCGAATAGCGGGCCCGAACCTGTGACGTTATGTACGGAATGCGAACGTTGCAGGTTTGTGCAATACTACATTATTATTTTACAATGTAGAAAAATACAATAAAGGTTTTCTACATTAGAGTAAAGTAAAGGAATCAAAACCTGTGACATCGGAGTGAATAACTGCTGTCTTAAATGACAAAGCGCCGAAATTACCCTATACAGTTTATCCCGAAAGAGATATCGCTCATGACGTGACTCATACAAACTAACTTGGTCAAAGTTTGGCTAAGATAAGCTTTCAGCTAAATAAATCCAATGTTGTCAATATCCTATCAATTTATCTTTGGTTAAGTATAATAATGGAACATGTTTCGCTAATATATACCGACGTATCGAGGTGTAGTCACAAGTTTGACAAAACAGATTGCGAAACATAGCTTTACTGATTCAAGTCCGACAATTGTGGTTAGAACACTACTTTTGACTCATTAAAGCTGAATTCTAACGTGATACAGCCAAGCGATAACTGCTTCTGCTTGAATGGACCAACGCAACGGCAGAATCACGACCTTGCAGAAAGGGGCATGGAGTAAAGGCATCTTGTGCTTCTGCCTTTGTACGGTATTAGAAAGAAAAAGAGGAAGAAAGGGTCGTATTAAGTTAAATATTTATAGAATAAATACATATGTTTTCATATGGATAAATATTTATTTCATAATTTGGCGTTATCGTATTGATAATTCCTAACTGAAAAGTCAGGATTATCAAATTGTCACTTGCAAAAGGGATAACAGATGGCGCCTATGCCAATAAACAAGGCACAAGTAATATAAAGAGAATACATGTTGTACATGAATATTGTGTTTTGGTTTTATCTTAACATTGTACTTTATATGTTTTGAAATAGGATTATTTGTATTACGATTAACATAAAAATTATAGTAGGCTTGTTTTTCTCTATTTATTGCTTTATTGGCGTAGATTTTTAGATCTTTTAGTATTTAATATGTATGTTGTTTTTACTTTTCTCATTTTAATGTATGCGTCATCTCTTTTTTCGTCATCAATTTTATATTAAATTGCTAATGTTTAATCGTCTTTTTCTAAGAGGTGCGTGTATTTCAAATACTGTGAGTATGGCTGTGTTAAATAGCACTTCGGGAATATTTTAATTACACTTCCACAATATAATTGACAGAGCTGTGTGGTCCTCTTTGCCATTAGCTTGTGAGTGCTGGAGAGCCAATCACTCGCCGATGTTGCCCAGGGTGTACCAGGAGGCAGCAGTATCCTTTCATTCAGGTTTTTAGGTCTTCATGGAACCATTCTATAGGCCCATACGAGGAGGTGGGACCACCAAACTCATAACACTGAAGACATATTTGGAACAACGTGACAGGTGGTGAGCCCGTCGCCGTCTTTTACGTCCAAGCCAACGATATAAACTTTATTTATTTCCTTCTCACATATAACTTAAATGTCTACATTTAGTTTTAACAGTTATAAAACATTTATTGTAATGTGAGGACTGTTGCCCGTTGTAGGTTTTATAAAACCTGAGTTACAAGTCAACAGGCTCCCACTTCTCTGTAAGGATATAATATGATCTGAAGTGACTTGACATTTTGTGTCTAGCCCTACGACAAGGTCTTGGGATCGGTTTAACCAAACTGTACATAAACTTTTCATTCATTCATAAGTTTTGAAAAAATCCATTGGTACGAGGCATGGGAATCGAAGTCGGGTGCCTTGACTCGAATTTCGATCCCCAACCACTCGGCTATCGTGATGTATAAGGCATGACTTAAGATATTCATGAAAGATGGTCCTCAACTTCCCCAACACGAGCGGATCCGATCTCACTCCGGCACTCCATGCGCGTCGCACACGAGCGCGCGCTGCCGCCCGAGCGCTGCGGTCGGAGAGTTGTAGCGTCTGTGGAAAATTGCTTAATGAACATTATAACAGTCACGATAGCCGAGTAGTTGGGTGACCGAAATTGAGTCAAGAGATTTCTTGTATTTACGCGAATGCTACACATTTTAAATAAAACGACTTTCGGATTTTATGCTACCTTCGTCGACGTTGCCTGATATATTAGATATGTTTTCGTATGTGCGAAGGATCAATCATCAAAATGAAAACATCAAAAATATCGCAACCAAAATTATACTTAGCTAAATTTTTTTTAAATTATTAAACGCATAGTAAAAATAATTAATAGATACCCAATACAAAGAAATTGACGCTAAAGTGAATTTATTGTATAGTAACGACTACTTGTATGTACGCGAACACTATTAGTTGACGATATGAAAGCTTAGTTGGTAGTGACGCTAATTTCGAAACTGCGGGTTGCGGGTTTGAACGCGAGGGCTCGACATTTGTGTAATGAATGTTTGTGGTCGTTTCAAGGATATTTGTGGATATTTATACCTAAATATGTATCTCTGAAACTATATCGTACCGTTGTATCGGTCCTTACCGAGTCGCTCATCATATCTAAACGAAATACGTACGCACGTAGAAACGAAATTCTCATCTTCAGATTAGAATTTCATTTCTATAATTATATACTGCCAGAATAGTGGAATCATTTTTTCTGAATCGGTTTTCATCCTCATAAAAAGAAATAATCTTTACCCAATTTCCCAATACTATCATAGACAGAGGTTTAGACAATAAAATAATTTCGACCCGCCTTTCAACGATGCCTGTTTGGACCACGTGACTGATGGTGAGCCCTTCACTGTCTTTATGTCCAAGCCAACGATATAATTCGGACCTAAGTTTTTGAAAACCCATTGGTACGAGCCTGCCATCTGGGGATCGAGCTCGTGTCTGTCTACTCGAAATTCCGACCATCCTACCACTCGGCTATCGTGACTTATTTTTATTTTAAAAAGATTCTGTGTAAAAGATCTACGAAAAATATTCTTGTATATTGTGATTCAGCATCTCAAAACTTACGTATATGTATAAAGACATGATCAAAATTAATTAGTGCCAGTCTGCCGCTTTTGTTATATCTTACACGGCTAATAATATTAAAGATAATTGATTTCGTTGTTTATTTCGAACAAAATAATATCAATTTTGTATTTTCTTAAATTTTATTCATGAGAATGCGTACAAAAGCGTTTTATAGTTATCATATTGTAAATAATCGAAGCTTTCTTTGAACATACTAATGCATAGTGGATACATCAAACAGACATAGTCCTCTCCAGTTATAGATGGTTTGATTTAATCGCCATGCTCAACAAGCGGAATGGCGTACATTCTTGGTCTGGTAATATTTTGCATTTTTAGGACTTATTACTTAGTCGCCTCATTCAACACCAGAAGAAGCTGATAAAAAATATCTTCACGCAATTCCCAATACAGGGGTAGACAGTGGTCTAGTCTAGACATTTAAGTCCCTTCGACCCACCGTCCACCAAAGATATTTTCGGGACAACGTGACAGGTGGCGAGCCCACCGCCGTCTTTATGTCCAAGCCTACGATGTAATTCGTACATAAGTTTTAGAAAACCCATTAGTACGACCACTTGAAGATCGAACTCGGGTCTCGAAATACCGATCACCCAACCACCCGGCTATCGTGACTTGAAGAAGCGGATAGTTATCTGTTTTCTCCGTAACTACAACTATAATAACGTAGTAGTATAGTGATTCCAATCACTATACTACTGCTAAATATTGTTACGTTGCTAAATATTGAAGCTCCAATGTTACCTCTGAAAATACTGTTGCTAACTTTAGTTTATTGTCACCAGGGACTCAAACCTGCGACCTCTGCGTACAGTAGTAATTAATACTCATACCTTCGTGCTAGCGAAATCTGTATATATGATCCTTTAAATCATTAAAATAACAAAAAATCACATAGTGACTCTCGTCCTTGGAAAATAAACAAAAATGTATAATAAATATGTATGTGTAACTGACATAAAAGGTGAATTTTCATTTTAGTTATTTTCTATAAAAAATACTTACACCGGAAAGTCAAATAAAAAGTAAGTAATATATTTTTACTAATTAATAAAAGTAGGTAATTATTGTAGGTACTACAATAAGTTACGATATCCGAGTAGTTGTGTGGTCAGAATTTCGAGTCAAGAGACCCGAGTTCGATCCCCAGGAGACAGGCTCGTAACAATGGGTTTTTCAACGTTTACAACTTATGTACGAATTATATCGTTGGCCGGGACTTAAAGACGGCGACGGTCTCACCACCTGTCATGTTGTCTCGAAAATATCTTCGGTGGAAGGTGGGTCAAAGGGACTTAATTGTCTAGACTAGACCTCTGTCTACCTTTTGTATTGGAATTTTTAGACTAATAAGGTGTAATACCTTCATTCTCGTTAACAACCTTATCCTTATAGCCGCGATAGCCTTTTATATTTTTACTAAGATACCACAGCAAATTGGTATTATAAGAGAAATAATATTGCAGTAATGACAACTTTTGCGAAACCTTTTTCTATGCTTATGCAACAGCAAATGAAATCCCTGGAGCATTCTTCAAGTACTCTAAATTCTATTTACTTAAGTGTCGAAGAATAGGTTACGTAAGCCAGTTGTTGCCTTGAGTTAAGCAAATTTTAAAATCACAATCTAAATACAAATAAATAAATAATAAATATCTGCACGCAATTCCTAATACAGGAGTAGACAGAGGTCTAGTCTAGACAATTAAGTCCCTTCGACTCATCTTACACCGAAGATATGTTCGGGACAACGTGACAGGTGGTGAGCCCATCGCCGCCTTTATGTCCAAGCCAACGATATTCGTACATAAGTTTTTGAAAACTCATTGGTACGAGCCTACCAACTGGGGATCGAACTCGGGTCTATTGACTCGAAATTCCGACCACCCAACCACTCGGCTATCGTGACTTATACAAAATCTTCTAAATACTGATGATGACTATTCAAATTATTTGATGTATATAAGTGGATGTCTCCAACATACAGGTGGTGGTTCGGACGACCGAGGTGACACTGCCAGGGTCAAGTGAGTTGTGGAGAGATCGGAGATAGGTTATTTCTAAGAAACAGGTCATTGAAGGCTATTTAAAATAATGTTTATATACATTATTAACTAGCTTATGCCTGCGTGCCGAAATGTATAATTAGGAAACCAGAAAAGAATTTTCGCCGCTTCTTGTTTCTGTTTCCATGTCCATTGTCCCATGCACTTGCATCGGACTACTTGCTGCTACTTACTTTGGGATGAGAGCAATGTATGTGATATTGTCCCTATCTATGTATCTGTTAATTCATTAATTATTCAGGTCCATTAATGGTAATAAGGTAAATTATGTCCTAAAATTAATTTTAAATAGCATAAGAATTAAATGGATTTTTGAGGGGTTAAAATAAAATGCCTGGGAAAACAAAAAAGTTTAAGAGGCTCTTGCGTGCGTTAAATGAGCGATCCTAACGAACAAGCTGTAAGTAGCGTTTTGTGTTGAAATATTATGATGTTGGCCTATTTAATATCTAAAAAGGTAAGTCACGATAGCCGAGTTGTTGGGTGGTCGGAATTTCGAGTCGAGAGACCCGAGTTCGATCCCCAGGTGGCAGTACCAATGAGTTTTCAAAAACTTATGTACGAATTTCATCGTTGGCTTGGACATAAAGGCGGCGACGGGCTCACCACCTGTCACGTTGTCCCGAAAATATCTTCGGTGGAAGATGGGTCAAAGGGACTTAATTGTCTAGACTGGACCTCTGTCTACCCCTGTATTGGGAATTGCGTGAAGATATTTTTTTTAAAAGGTAAGTACCTAAAAGTAAAATTATTCAGAAAGAGAAAGTCTTAACGACTATCAATAACAACATATTCAAGGCTTAAAAAGTTAATTATTCTGGGCTAACGACTAAAATTGAATGAACGTGGATGTAAAAATATTTACAAATTTAATTTGTGTGGAAACACTTTTCGCAGGTAGGTAATTGAATAATAATCGATAGATGACGTCGACCTCATTAAGCGACTATTAGCGCTCTATTTTGTAAGTTACATATGCATACTCTGTTATACAGGTTACATTCGATTTAGCTGTACTAGCTTATATGCTTCATACAGAGAGAATTCTATTAAGAGAGGCCATTATAAAATAGATAAACACGAGAGAAGAAGTTTTTTAAAGGCTATTTTTGTATATGATTAGCTATGACATCAGTGCCACATTATTTTATTTATTAAATGTTAATAAGTAATGTAATATCACAATAATAAATATATAAATTATTTTAATAGACAGCTATGAAAGGTAATTGGATAATAATCGATAGATGACATCGACCTCATAGTTGTCATGGCAGTGGCACTGCCACTGCACTAAGGTTGTGAGTGTGAACATTAATATTTCTTTGTAAAAATTCGCAGCAATCCTAAACATCATAACATATGATCTCATGAATAAAATATAGATGTGACAAATATAACTCTTTCTCGTTATTTCAATAGCTGTCTGTTGATTTGTAACATCATAAATACGTTCATTGCTTATTCCTCGGTTGTAGATAATCGAGAGTTTTCAAATAATCGGGGATTAATTTACTGAAGGTTTTCAAAATTATTTTGTTATTTTCGAAAACTTATTAATATATTATGAAAAGAATATTTAGGGACTTGAAAATACCATTGACTAAGGTTAGAAAGCGAGATAACCGTCTCTAAAAATACCATATTAAAATTAATCTGGTAGGTTAATCGTCTAAGATGCAAATATCTGGCTCAGGTAGCCAAGCGTAATTAAAGACTAAATCCTCCGTACGGGAGAGGCTATAGTCCTGCAGTGTACCTGTAAAGGCCGTAAAGAAATTTTGCGGCAAATTAAGTTCTTTCACCCACCTTTCTCCGTAGGTTACTTGGAGCAAGGTTACTGGTGGTGAGCCTGTTGTCGTCTTCATATCCAAGCTAACGATATACATCGCACAAAAGCTTCGTAAAAACTCATTGGTGGAAGACTAATATAATTCATGTATTTTGACTCGAATTTCGATTACCCAATTACGGCTCGCCTATCGTGACTTTTCACGTCACTTTTTTATTTAGTAAATTATTTTATAAATTGTATAAAAGCACAGATAAAATTATTTGACGGCAATTTGCGAGCGAGCAGCGCAGAAATAGTTTTATAGATAAACTTTCCTGGAAAGGACCAAATATTAGTTTGTTCTTTGTAAGTTACAATTCTTCTGGGCACATTTTCTTCCTAAATAGAAGTTAAATAAATAAGGAGGAAAATGAGTGAATTTAAAATAATTTAAAGTTTCGTAAAACAACCGATTTAGCGCCCTGCTTCTGTCCCTAACACTAGTTTGAGGAAAAAGCCGAGTCGTTGGGTAATTAGAATTCGAATCAAGAGACGTACCAATAGGTTTTGTCAAAACGTAGAATCGTGCCAATCGTCGAATTTCATTTGTTATAATTTTCCACTCCATAAATTTACCAGCTTTTGCCCGCGACTTCGTACGCATGGACACAGACACTACTAGCTACAACTAACTACACTTTTCTTAATCTAAATATGCAAAGAAGCTGGTCTTCATAAATGTCTTCACTCATAAAACGCACTTATGTTTACTGAAGTACACATTGAGCATCAAAAGGGAACATTTCGAAGGAATTTTACTTACATTGTAGATCTACATCTCGAGGCACCCGGACCAGACAAAGTCAGTACCACACTCTTACCTATTTCAGCCACATCAATTATATCATGCAGCAATGTAACTACTACTGTGTTCCGACGTAAGGTGTACAGAGAGTTAATCTCATCGCTGGTTTTGAGGTTTTCTGTCTTAGTCCTCAGGTGTGAAAACGCATTGGAAACCTCATTTTTGAAAAAAAAAATTTAAGTTTCCTGGTGTTAGCAACTGCAATAGCCATTTACCAGCAAGTGGACGTTTTCTACCCTAAATCCATTTAAGAAAAACTTTCTTAATATTTACGTAACACGCAGTAAAAGGTATCTTAAAAAGACTCTATATCTTAAGAAAGACACTATTTCCATTCATCTTTTACCTCCGATTATTTTCATTAAATGTAGCGTAAAGATTAAATGTCGAAAATATTCTAAGCTTTAATATTTTATCAGACAGGAAACCCTTTTACCTTCATTTATCTCATATACTTTCTGCACCAATACTTTTGAAATAGCACATTATTAAATACCCCAATACTCAGCAATATCCGATATAATTAGTGCATAGGTTTTTGAAAAACCCATTGGTACGAGCCTACCACCTGGGGATCGAACTCGGGTCTCTTGACTCGAAATTTCGACCTCCGACTCGGCTATCGTGACTTCGTAATAAAATGTGGTTTAAAAAAACAATATACAGTCAGATTGTTTATTAATCCCATAGCGTTAATTCCGCACCGTACATTGATCAGAGATAATATAATTTCGGACATGTTTTTTTATATTTTAAATGAACACTAAATACAATTATTTTTCAAATTCTTTGTCTTAGTGGATATAAGATATTGAATCCTTTACACATAATGAAAATATAAACCTGCCTTCCCTGAAAAATAAATAATAATGCATACATCCTAGTATTTTACTAGCTCTCCTACAAACAATTAACATAAATGTCGCGCTGTATCTTACGGAAAACCGATTAAATAGGTGATTTATTTATTTATCTACCCTTCAAACCGAAATAAATATTTGTTGCACTGCTATTTGATTGCAGAAATATTGATAATATTAAATTAATAAAGATAAAATTGAGGCACTGATCCAGATGATTGAAAAAATTTACACAGGAATCTAAGAAGGAACTTAAAGGAAACATTAAAGTATATCTAGGTTACATATTAGGTATATGTAAACTTTAAGGTTTTAAGTTTTTATTTTACTTGATCATATGAGATATTCTCGTTTTTATAATTCTCAGAGATACAATTACTCGACTTGGTCAGTCTCTCAGCAAAGGTTTTAAATGTTTGACTGGAACTCTCAACTCGGATATAAACACACGTGATTTTGTCAAAAGTCGCTTTAGACGAAAGCTTTAGTTCTACGATGCTAAACATACTGACAGAGTAATCTACCGAGGATATGCAGTGATAATATTATCTTTGCCGTGGATAGCTTCTGTAATAAATTCAAGTATTTTACATGATATTATCATTAATAATTAAGAATATAGCTAATATCATATAAACATTACAGAGATCACGAGATGGACCTATATTCCAATAAGAACAGTGCTATAAGAATATATATCGAAGTAAACAGCTTTAATTTTCTTGTGGTGAGTCATGTTGTAGGGTAAAACTATAAAGTTTGTTATCTACGTATTTACTAATTGAATCAACGTGGTTATTATTCTCGTAAAATATAACGAAAATAAAAATTATAAATATATTTTATGCATTGTAACATAGTCAAGTAGAAGGGATTATTTAATTCAAATTATTTAATAAAAATTGAAATTGAATGAATTAAATTGATATTATTGTATAGACCTCTGTCTACCCCTGTATTAGGAATGGCTTACTTTATTTGGTATTCCCATGTCAATTTGCACTTGTATATATTTTAAATAAAATTCCTTAATTTATTTTCAAGTTATGTTCTTATTATACCGGATAGCTTAGATGGTGAAGACCTTACCTTCGAAGCTTTGGATTTTGGGTTTGAATCTTGCTAGAGGTTAACATTTATGTTATAAATATGAATTCTAGTACTCGATTCAATTTTAAGATAAAAAATGTTTTTAAAACTGACAGGGGCGGGATTCGAACCCGCGACTTCTTACGAACCGTGGCAACGCTCTTACCTCCAAGTCACCGTCTCTTACACACATCAGTAGAAATTTTAAATATCTATTCTCTTTGTTTATTTATGCCTGTTTTTTGCATCAGCGCCATCTACTGTCAGTTTTGCAAATGACAGCTTGTCATTCCTGACTTCAGTTAGGAAATATCAATAAGATAACGCCAACTAATTTATTAGGCAATTTTTAATTGACTTTTAAAATCATATAAGTTATGTTGAACTTTTTTTTAATATTAAATTTTACACACCTATCACGTTGTCTCTATGGGGTTGTTTTACATATAAACATTCACTGAATACTAGCCCACTTAGGTCGCTACGACACTGCTTTCGAAGTCTGTCACGGGTTCGAATCTCACTTAGGGCAATGTTTTGTGTGATGAATATCAATGATTGTATTGCGGTCGTGGATGGTTATATGAATGTTTTATTATATGAATGTTTATCTATTTAAAAATTTATGTAAATCTATATATATATATATATATATATATATATATATATATATATATATATATATATATATATATATATATATATATATATATATATATATATATATATATATATATATATATATATATATATATATATATATATATATATATATATATATATATATATATATATATATATATATATATATATATATATATATATATATATATATATATATATATATATATATATATATATATATATATATATATATATATATATATATATATATATATATATATATATATATATATATATATATATATATATATATATATAGGAGTTTTGGTTCCGACACTCATGTACGGAAGTGAAAGTTGGGTATGGCAGAAGAAACATGAAAGCAGAGTAAATGCAGTTTAGATGAGAGCATTAAGAAGTATGTTAGGAGTTAAACTGAGCGATAGGATAATGAATGGTGAAATAAGGAAACGTTGTGGTCTGAAGCCGAGTTGTTGGGTGGTCGGAATTTCGAGTCGAGAGACCCGAGTTCGATCCCCAGGTGGCAGTACCAATGAGTTTTTCAAAAACTTATGTACGAATTTCGTCGTTGGCTTGGACATAAAGGCGGCGACAGGCTCACCACCTGTCACGTTGTCCCGAAAATATCTTCGGTGGAAGGTGGGTCAAAGGGACTTAATTGTCTATACTTGACCTCTGTCTACCCTGAGTCTAGTCTAGACAATTAAGTCCCTTCGACCCACCTTCCACCAAAGATATCTTCGGGACAACGTGACAGGTGGTGAGCTCGTCGCCGTCTTTATGCCCAAGCCAACGATGTAATTCGTACATAAGTTTTATTTTAAAAACCCATTAGTATGAGCCTGCCATCTGGGGATCAAAATCGGGTCTCTTGACTCGAAATTTCGACCACCCAACCACTCGGCTATCGTGACTTCCAATCATTTTCACACATTCGTAATATACATGTACTTTCATATGAAACAAAATAATAATATGAAATTTACAATACTATTGAGATAAATTACAAGCGGTACTTTGTTATCAATATTGAAATTGATAGTAAAATATTTTTACATAACGACCAGTTATAACAATCAACAATTTTTCCCTGAACCCAACGTAAGTAGGTTAGTAAGTAGGCATTGTGGGATCAGAAGCAACGAAGTTCCCACATACACCCCGACCCTAAACAATGAAGTAAAAGTGATATTCTCCATTGACCTAATCGTCGTACCACTCGTCCAGAGGTCGGTAAAGTCCACTACAGGACATGAGAATATTAGCGATCGTAGTACCAGACCCCTTAGCTTCTCCTTGGCAGGGTCACTACCACTACTACTACTACCATCTAAGCTTTTGGGATGTCAAAAACATGCTAATTAGTAATTATGTAACGAGGTCAAAGCAATTTGTCACCGGTGTGACAATACTTCGGTTATTTTTAATGTTTATCAGAGCATAACGTTTACAAAGTAACTCGCCGCTAATTAGTAAATTTCCAGGCTGGAATTAGAGCAGGACTTAATTCATATTTAGGGAAAAGCGTCTTAATTTCTTAGACATCTTATTTATTCGTAAAACAAATTAAGAATTCGCTACAAAATATTTTTCAGCAATCAAATAATTCATTAAATTTATTTCAAGTCTCTTCAGGAATTTTTTTTTTTCAACCGATTTAAAAATTACTTTATACGCTAATGACGACCGATAAATGACGAGATAACCACGGGGGGTAATAGGTAATAGTAAAAAAAATCTCTTAATTAATATGATGAAAACTTTATTAACGCTGTTTTTGATTCTATTCTATTCTTTTAAGGTCAGAGTTTAATGGTTTCCGTCGTCCTTCTTAAAGTACAAATGGTTCTAAGCATGTTATTAAACCATGACTCATACACTCAGTTGAGGTTAAGATACCGGAGCTACCATTTACAGGCTATAAACTTCGTCGCTTCTTATCACACTGACGAGATGACGTTATGGTATATTCCTATAACATGAGGTCATGGTTGAATAACAGAACATGAATTTTTACAATTATCATACTGTAATTACAATTATCACACTGTCATGTACGGTCTAAGAGAACAGAGGTACAGCCACGCATCAGCTTTTGTTGTTGCATGCATGGGCCGGCTCGAACCAAGACCTCACTAAATACCGGCGTGAAGTAGAAGTTTAACAAACTGGTCAGGTGAGTGCAGGTAACCGGAGCCCCCCCCCCCCTCTCATTTGGGGGAGGGGGCACTCTAAGGCTGGCAACGCATCTGCTATGCCTTTGGTATTGCGGGTGTTCATGGGCGGCGGTAATCACTTACCATCACCACCTGCCACCTGCTCGTTTGCCTCACTTTTCTATAAAAAAAAAAAAAAAAAAACGAAGGCACACAATTCGTACTGTCCTTGAATCAATATGTTCATGTACTTGTAATAGTCGAGTCATAGATGATTTTATGACTTCATGCAAGAGGTACACATAAAGGCTTTATGACCCACTTTTACATATTTTTTTTTAATATATATATATATATATATATACCTACCCCTACCCCTGTATTGGGAATTGCGTGAAGATATTATTTTTTTTCATAGACTCTGCTGCCTGTCACCGGACGTTTACATTTTGGTTTCGTATTTTTTTTGAGACAATTATACTACTATCTTTCGGTAGCTAATGATATTTCACAGGCTTTACCGTTTATAAATTCTTACGACATCCACGGGAACAGAACAACGCGTATTCAAAAGTACAATGAAATAAAGACAAAAAAAGTTCACAAAGTTATATCTCTATTTTATGGATTTTTATTCCATGCCAGTGGCTTTTGCTGAGCTTTTGTTTGGACTTTTTACTAAATAAGTGAGAACTTTAATAAAAAAATACAGCCGTGTCATTAACTTTATTTGTCAGTACTGCAATCGCGCGTATAACACGTATAGACGTTTAATACGTCTCCCTGAAAAAGCTGATCTCCGGTAATTATTCTGATTGTCGTCCAATTCCGATCGCACCTTTCTTCCTAAAGTCTTTGGCAGCTCGTGTACTAACAGTTTTTAATATGAAATAAAGAAATGAGAGGTTGAAAATATTAATATTACTTCAACTCGAATAAGAGTAGCATGACGAATCCTGGTCCTAAAATAATAATGGAAAGCCAAAGGGCATTTTAACGCATTATTACAATAAAATTATGCAATCAATTTATTGTAATTGATTCATTTATACGATTCAGTTGAGATTAATAATATTATATTATAATGAGTAATGTTTTCGCTTTCCTCCGACACAGACACAACCAAGTTTCCATTCCACCATCACAGAGGTATCGAAGGTATTATAATACGTACCAAGCGAATAAAGGCGTTTATAAAAGGTGTTTTCACATGGGTATTTATATATTGGCGTATCTCGAATACCACAAAGTATGTAGCATAATACCACGTCTAGCAAGCGGATAAGCGATTATATTACCAGAATTTTGTTTTATTGTATTTTACAAAACCACTAGATTGTCACAACAATCGAGTGGTAGTGAAAAATGATGCGTAAAAACTATATTTTTATGTATTCTTTATTTAGATATGGTGTAATATAACATTAAATATTTATCAATTATCCATAATAGTGTAATATTATATCATGTTAGTATTAAGAGATATAGATAATAGATGTCACGTCGTCCCGAAAATATCTTCGGTGGAAGGTGGGTCGAAGAGACTTAATTGTCTAGACTAGACCTCTGTCTACCCCTGTATTGGGAATTGTGTGAAGATATTTATTTATTTATAGATAATAGATATATCTCTCTAATATAATAGATCATCTCGTCTAAGGGTCAGAATATTATAACAATCCAATATGCCTAGTCCGCCTAGAGTCGTAGCACCGTTTGTGTTGATATTTTTTTCTTTATTTTGGTGCAAACAGTCAATAACAAATCTTACTATTACAACATTTCATTATATGTGGACAAGGAGTACCCAAACATTATATAAGTATTAGCAAATATTGTAAAACCTTAAACAGAACTAGAAAAAACTTTTTTTAACTTAAAAAAAAAATATCTTCACGCAAATCCCAATACAGGGGTAGACAGAGGCCGAGTCTAGATAATTAAGTCCCTTCGACCCACCTTTCACCGAAGATATTTTCGGGACAACGTGACAGGTGGTGAGCCCGTCGCCGCCTTTATGTCCAAGCCAACGATATTCGTACATAAGTTTTTGAAAAACCCATTGGTACGAGCCTACTAACTGGGGATCGAACTCGGGTCTATTGACTCGAAATTCCGACCACCCAACCACTCGGCTATCGTGACTTTTTTTTAACTTAATAATCATTAACATATTAGACTAATTACTTAAACAAAACTTAAATTACAAATATTTCCACATATTTAAAATAACGATAATATAAACCATTACCATTAATTAAAGGATTTTATGCATTCGTTTTTTCTTGGATTTTAATTTTAATGTTTTCAAAGAGTTTTTAAATAGCTCAATGTCACGAAATTCATGATTAGACAAATTCTGACAGCAACAAAGCCATTATGAGTATAGTTTTACGTAAAAGAGGTGGTACTAAGCTATTACACTTTTATACCGCTGTCGGACTAAAAAATTACTGTCGGTGTTGGAATAACCTAAGGTTTTGCTTGTAGATTTTTTTACTAAGTCCAGTACATTTCATGTTCTAATGCTGCTACATATACTTTTTACTGTTTTATTACCTTTATTTTAATAAGCGGAATATTTTTTAGGGTTCCTCCAAATCTGGCGAAGCTGCTCGCGCGCTGCACGCGTACACTTGCTGCACACTACTCAGCGCAATTCAAGTAAGGCTCGCACAGTGGGAGCGCGCCGCATGGTTTTGTGAAAGCAGTTCGCTTCGATACTGTAAATCTTAGTTGTAAATTTTGTAAACAATTTTTACCTGTTCACTCATTATAATCATGATACATATTCAGCTTTCGGCAAGAAAATCACTGAGCGGGTGAGCAGGCGGGAAAAACTACGCGAGAGATGCGCGCCGTTCGCGTACGGCGCGCTGACGACGTAAGATTGGCACGCGAACTTAAAATGTATACAAATATTCTGTACGTAGCTCGCGCGCCGATCGCAACAGATGGCTCATTCATCAGATTCAGATGCACCTTTAGGTTTGTTTATTTTGTAATTATTGGAGTTAAACCGTAAATAAAAACTGAACTGTAAAGAGAAACTAATCTTGCAATTTTTTGTTGGATGACCATGTGATCCATATCCCTATCATCCCTATGCAAGAGGCAACTTATGGTAAAGCCTTTAAGATGTCATTGACTACTGAGACAGATGAGGAGATTACGGTCTTGAAAACTACCAGACCAAAAAATTGCACATCGGTAAAGTATTGCAATCGGTGTGTCGAGCAGCAGCTTTTAAGCTGCGAGGTATCTTATATCACAAATTCTCGCTGGTCGGCCAAGCGCGGCGATTGTTATAAATTCTCCGGATGGTACAGACCTGTCTCATTGAAATTTTAAAGGCCGTTATATCTATTTATTCCTATCTCAGCCTTACGGGCTGTTCAATACAATTATCTTTAAAAACCGAAGGACTTGGATTAGTTTCCTGGGTCGGCATCACTAGTTTTTTTTAATAAAAATTTGACATTTTTTCCGGCGACAACTTTGTTACTAAGTGTAATAAGTGTTAGGTTCTCGTAGTGAATTAATTAATTATGAAGCAAGTGTAATAGGGAACACAAACTAAAAGAAACTAGAATTTACCCTAAGTCAACCCACGCTTTGAAGTTTTCAAGATAATTAATTCACTATCTATACCATAAAAGATATACAAGACCTTAATAGCCTCGCACGATACCTTCAGAGGAATAAAAGAGCTCCTTTTTATATTTTACTTATTTTTCTATTTATATTTCTGTTTAATTATAGCATAAAAAAGAATAAGTAATATATAAATGTATCTTAAAGTTAAATCTTTGTTGCTTTAAAACTTTAAGTAAAGGAAAACAAAGGAGTATTTTTAGAGTTAAGTGAATCAAACGTCTGCCATTTTAATCGTGCTATTTCGTTTGCGCACTTACACGTAAACTTCCACCGTCACCAGTTTATTACTAAACAACTGAACTAACAACCCAAGCTCCGTTAACTAGTTATATTTATGTTTGAATTGACTGAATGTTACATGGAAATATGGGATATAGTTATTGCTGGATATTATAAATTATACACTAAAAGCTCTCTTCTAATATATTTGATAATCACCATGCACTAGGAAAGCTCTGCGTTCCTAAGTTTCATTCCCGAACGGGTTTAAATGTACGGAAAATCTGAAACAACACTTTTTCATATATCGTCTCGGATCTGGATGTTTGCGGTGCGGACAGCAAAACATAACGTCGCAAGTGACTGGTGTTAGGGATGCAGTAGTCATTTGGCAACAGTTGGATAACTAATGTTTAACCATATGCCATAAAAAAAAGTTAAAGAGCTACTATTTTGGATTAGACTTTTTAAAACCTGAATAATGTACTATTTTTTTATACCTGAATTTATGCGAAACATATTTTCGCTTATTGTACGTTTGGAAGGAATTTTGTAGTTGGGGTACAAGAAAAAATATATATTAATATGATATTAATCAGTTTCGAGTCTTTCATTGAGATTACTTTGCTGCCGTCAAATTCTTATCTAGTTTTAAGGGGTATCATTAATAACGTTACTTTAATTTTTAAATATCTTCACGCAATTCCCAATACAGGGGTAGACAAAGGTCTAGTCTAGATAATTAAGTCCCTTCGACACACCTTCCACCAAAGTTATTTTCGGGACAACGTGACTGTTGGTGACCCCGTCCCCGTTAAACAAAAATCCATGTATACTCGAATAAAACCGCTGGGTAGACAGGAATGGAAAATGATTTTCGTCTAACCGTTTAGCTCAGATTTTTAGTCTACTCACTCACTCTATCGTTAATTAGATAATTATATTACTATTTGTAATCTAAAAAAATCATCTGACACGAAAGGGATTCGAAACCGCGACCTCTGCCATATCGTGGCAACGTTCCGACGGCTAATGCTTTCTCCGTGCTACCGAGTCTTACACGCTTTAGTTTAAATTATAAATCTCTCTCTTTACTTATACCTAAAAACGTTAATGTTTTATAATAATAAGTAGCAAAAAACAAAACAAAAGTGTCCATGTACAGGAAAATTATTACTTATTAAATTCATAATATCATTCTGTGCTTTTTTCATATTGAATATATTTGTATAAATGTATTTAAAAAAATCTTATTGCTTTTGGTCACGTTAACCGAATGCATGAAGATTGAAGGGCGAAGAAAATATACAGCACCAAAGTTAGCAATTAATGGGGTCGAGATAGGACGAGATAGACCGACAAAATTAATGGTTAGTACTCGGATACCTGGATGTGCGTGTATGAAAAAATTAATTTGACATGGCGAAAGATGTATCATATGATCTGTTTTCTGTCACCTGGAGATCTGTTTTCTTATGTTATCCTGTATTACCCGTGAAGATACAGTTGAGTTTTTTAGTCTTCTCCAAATTCGATGACTTTGAAAGAGATATTTTTTTCAGATAACTTAGTTTTTCACACAATTAATATCCTTATGCATGTACTTGGAATTTGTTCTATCTATTAAGCAGTGAAAGGAGGTGACCAAAAGTTTCCGTAAATTTCTGGGTACAATGTACACTCAGAGGAATCGAATACCCAGAAATGCACTAAACAATATTATCAATATAAAAAACCCATGACGTTTTCAAGGAAATGAGGAAAAATCGTTTAAATGTGTGCAAAGCTGACCACTTCGCACTATGTACCTCCATTTTACATTATGCAAGTATTATTTCAATATTTAATAACTTAAATCATTGACATAAAAATAATGAATGAATGATTGAGTACTTATATTGTACACCACAAAATAATACAGAAAAACAATTAAAAATTAAAATAAGTCGACTGTATAATTTGGAGGTACAAAAATACCACTGCCTTCGAAATTATTGAATGTCGCCATAATTTGATTTAATATACATCACCTGCAATCATTTGGGCAAGTTGTATATTTATTGTCCTAATAATAACAAGGAGTCATGGTTAAAATTAATTACAAACTAGTGGAAATTTATAATATAACGGGAATTCATTTATTGTTTCCAATCATTGCGTACTCAGTTACAGGAATGCGATTCGAATTAGTCCACATGCATTTTACCACAGAATTCAATTAAATTCTGTTATATGCTTCCATTATTTATTATGGCGTCACTTTGCACTCGTGTGTATTGTTGACGAAATAATGTATGACCTATCTAGTATGTCTACACTAAGCCTTAGTTGTTGTTGATTCTCGTATGATATCAAATTAGACATTATTGCGATCTCTCTTTTTCTGAGGTCGTTTCTTTATCACAGAAGGTCGTGGTCATGGTGAAAACCCAATCTCGCAAAAAATATTATAATGAAAAATATAAATATAGTAATTGAAGGTGGTGGCCATGGTAGAAACCCGTAGAAGGTGTATATACTCGTATATCGACAACATCACATATGTTGCCGTGATCTCAAAGTCAGTATCTTAAGCACTTGTATTCTAGAATCGGAAACAATGAAGTTATCAGAAACACCCAAGGGCTATTTTTTCCATCGGTTTTTGTTGGCAGCCATTATTGCATGATTAGATACATTAAGGTAAATACGTTTCAACTATTGTAATACAATGTTATATTTTTGGAAGCTGAGCTAGAAGACGGCGGTATGAAATTTTGGTTTTAATTTCTCAGTACATAAAAAAAAGGAAAAATTATTGTGCTTTTTAGCCGAATTGTTTTAGCTTTAAAAAGTAAAATAAATTTACAAGTATGTACTACTAGCTTATGTACAAATCTTACTTCGTAAATTATGACAATCAATAATGCTGATTGTTGAATAATGAGCAATAATTCCATATAGCCTTTGTTACCACATTGTGATTCTCTTTTAGGAGTACTTTGAAATTAATAATACGTAGACATAAATAATTCGTTAAAAACTAATTCGTTAAATTCGGTAAAAACAATTCTGCAAAGTTTCAAATCGAATATATTTGTTTAAATTTTTCGTACTTTCGACAGGGTTGTGCCCGTTTTCCCTTACCACGGTGCGGTATTAAGTTTATGTATATACTCGGAAAAAACATTCCATAAAAAAGGTCCAGCAGGGTTACAATCTTTAAAATTTCATAAAAATGTGTACAGTTTTTCATTCGTTCAGCATCATTATATGACGAGTGATAGACATAAACAACTTAATTCCAAGTGTAATACTCAAAATACAAAATTCAAGCAAGTTTCTTGGTTTTCTTGCGATTCTATCATCAGATCCTGACGATATAATAACTGGGAGGAAACTGAAAATATCCTATAAAACTTACACTTTCAAAATCGGTTAATGACTTATGTTATTTCGATATAAAGAATTCTTAAAATACAAAACATTCTCCTTCTTTTTTTGAAAAAAGAAATATATTTTACAAATTGGATTCGATTTAAATTTATAATTTTGGTTTTTATCTTTTTCATTTACTGAAAAGACCTTTTTTGACCGAAAGCGAAACGAAGAGATTCGCAATATGACCTGGTCACAAAAATTGATAAGGGCGTGCTTCGATGGTTTGGGCACGTTGAGCGAATGAGTGAAGACCGAATGGTGAAGAAAATATATAGCGCGAAAGATAATATTAAAAGGTGTCGAGGTAGACCGAGACTAACTTTCGAAGACCATGTGAGCAAATTGCTCGAAGAGGGGAGGGTCAAGATTACTCGGATACCTAGACGTGCGTGTATGAAGAAGAAGATGAATCTGAAAGAAGCGAAAGAGGCAAGTAGGGATCGTGACACTTGGCGATCTGTTCTCTCCGGCTACCCCGTCAGGGATTATGCGTGAAGATAAGTAAGTAAGTAAGTAACTTTTTCGGATAGCAATATGCAAACGTAAACCAATAACCTCATCCCGACATCCATTGTGGTCTTCAATATAAGAATGTAGCCGATATTTAATTAATTCAAGATACTTTTTGGCAAAGTTAACAAATAAATGATTAAATAATAAGTACATTATAAAATATCTATATTTAAAACAAACAATAAAAACGTTTGTACTGTTTTATATCTTAGTATTATATAAACATTTTTTATAAATACAATTTTTTTATCAGAATTTGTAATCATCCAAATCTTAATCTTTCTCATTTTTCGAGGTAACTATTATCTCACCATCTGTTCAGCTAATAATGTTTTGAAGGATTTTGCATTAGTCATCGCTATAGGCGATGACTAATGCAAAATGTTATAGACACCCACGTTTAGAAACGGAGTCGTGTCGAATTTTCTTACGGCAACACCACGTGCCATGATTACTGATCATTATGAAAGTAATTATTTTACTGAGAGACTTTTGCGTTATTCTTTGAGGTGCTTCCTTGTTACGTTGCTGGTATATTAATATGACGCAGGTTACGAACATCAATCCTGCTCGTATTCGTGATTCACCTGAAGAGATTAATTCCATCTTCATCGAGTGAATTTCAAGTAAACTCCGTCTTGGACCTTATTAAATTAAAAAGAATTTTAAATAAAACGGTTTTCAGATTTTACCGCGTTAAACATTGCGACAAAATCCAAAAATTGTTTTACGAACTTAAGAAACAATTATTGATTTTTTTTATAATTAACAGTAATAGTTACAACCTTTGTCATATTCTTCTAATATACGTCTTGACCCACTTCGTATATCAATGCATGCTTCAATGAAAATCGATGATGAGTAGCAGTGACAGAATAAAACAAATAAATAAATATCTTCACGCAATTCCCAAACGGGGGTAGACAGAGGTCTAGTCTAGACAATTAAGTCCCACCTGACCCACCTTCCACCGAAGATACTTTCGCGACAACGTGACAGGTGGTGCGCCCGTCGCCGTCTTTATGTCCAAGCCAACGATATGAATCGTCTTGCAAACAATCCGCTTGCCGAGCGGATTTTCAATTACAGTACCAGGAACTTCACACCGTTAATGATTCAAGTCCGACAATTGTGGTTAGAACACCCCTCCTTGGATCATTAATTCTGAATTCTACGTGATATAGCTAAGTATTCCGCAAGAAGCTTATATTCGTTTATATTACGTGGAGACCTTGATAATAATTGGTAAACGGTTTATTGGATCAGATCCGTTATAATAAAAGCTTTTTACTTAATGTATTACATATAACTTTGATATAGTTACAAGATGACCTGAATATTTCTCTGAAACACAAGGAAAATGTGTTTCCTCTTTTTTTAATTTCATGTCCCAGTTACTAGTCTTGGTGCTATGTTTTTCAGTAAAGATTCCGTCAGGTTATCAACAATGGTAGATCTAGGTCAGTTCCTTGTAAAACATGTCAAACAAAGGCCATCAATTAAAAAGATTTAGAATTAGTAGTTCACAAATGGTAATGTAATATATTTCTTCAGTGAACTTTTAATTTTACCTTAAACAAAGCTACGTGTTTCATTCTTCAAAGCACAAAGTTACAATGTACTAATTATGTTATCCTTCAGTGGCGAAGGAACAAATTCAACCAAAATAAATTCTGTTGTTAAGACATTCAAAAGTTTGAGGTGAAACCTTTTAAAGTAGCCTTCTATAGTTTATCTCAAGTAAATTTAAATAGTCAGAGATTAAAATGTACTATAACGTATTAAAAATCTTATTACATTTTTCATCTTCTTAGAATATAGTTTCGATAGACGAGTGTTTTAGAGGTCGGAATTTCGAGGGGAGAGACCCGAGTTCGATCCCCAGGTGGCAGGCTCGTACCAATGCTCAAACAAAAACTTGTGTATGAATTACATCGTTGGCTGGACTGGCTCACCACTTTTTGATTAAATAATTGTTAAAACTCACACACACACACAAATATACTTTTACATAAATATATACATTCCAATTATATTTAGGTTATAATTTTATGTATTACAAAACATAAAATTATTATATTAATTTCTCTAATTTTCGGAGAGGGGATACTCCGGGTCTCGGAGAATGGATACGCTTAAGGAATTTCAGGAATTTTGACATAACGCGCGACATATATCGACGTATATCTTCTTGGATTATGAAATGCTTTTGTGCCATAATCTAAGGCTTAGTAGCAACTTCCGCCAAGGCAAGTATACACCTGATAATTCCCCATGCAAAAACAAGCATATGAAGTTATTCCTTGCCAAAACTGCAATCAAAATTACAATTTAAAATCGGTGTATATTTGACCTTATCAATACAATGTATTTATGACCGAAACTTATTTGTGATATTCATGATAGTCAGGCTAAGCTTATGTTCAGCCTTAAATCGTATGTTAAAGCCTCCTCGTCCTAAGGTGTTCAGGGTAGTAGGTTGGGCTGAATACTAAGATGGTAAACTTCATAACCCCCGATTACACGAACACTCTCCTTTTAAAACTGGGAATAACAGCTGTTAAACTAAAGAGAAAAAAAATTAATAACATAGTTAATTGACTCAGGCGTTACTTTGCGGAAATTCATTGTAAAGTTGTTATTTAAAAATTACTTCGCAAGCCTCCGCATGAAAATATAAAAAGGTATATGCTACCTGGTCCGAAGAGAAGAGACAACGCAGAGACACTCTGCGGTCGCTCATCGTAGAGTCTACTCGCTTGAGGATGCCTTGTTTTGAGGCGAAACACGTGTCGCGTTTTCGGTGGTGGTGTGTGTTACCTGGTCTGAGTGTAGTGGTGGTGGTGCATACAGTGGAATTGGTGCACACATCTGTGGAATTGGTGCACGCATCTGTGGGAGGGAGGGTGGTGCTCTTCTTCTCTTCGGAACAGGTAGCATATACCTTTTTATATTTTCATGCGGAGGGTTGCGAAGTAATTTTTAAATAACAATTAATAACCTAAAAGTTCAGCATAGATATGATTTAAAAATCAATAAAATTGCATAATAAAAATTAAAGTTGGCGTTATCGTATTGATTATTCCTAACTGAAAAGTTAGGATTATCAAATTGTCACTTACAAAAAGAGATAATAGATGGCGCCTATGCCAATAAACAAGGCATAAGTAATATAAGAGGCTATAGATTTAAAATTTCAACTGATTCGTGTAAGACACGGTGGCTCGGAGGTAAGAGCGTCGCCACGGATCGGCGAAGGTCGTGTATTCGAATCCCGCCCGTGTCAGTTGAAATTTTGACTTTTTTCTCTTTAGTTTAATAAAATTTGTTCATTGTTGCGATTTAACTTCTTGCTACGGATTGCTGAACAGCATCCACTCACAGCTGAACCGTTAAAGTAACCTCATTAAAATACAAGAAGCGCTTTAAGTGCACCGTCAAAGAAATTTCCCAGGAAACAGAAGTAATAGTTTTGTTTTTTCTTTAAAGTATAAATATAAAAAAAGTAAACATGAATGTCTTAATACTTTAAACAAGCTAATGTAAAGATAAATGGTTTCCTATAATGGCTACGCTCGGTAAGCGGATTGGCGGCCGCTGTACCAAACACCTTTCATCTCGCTGCAGACGTTGCTGAATTTTTCATTAGCCTAGCATTTTTCAAGATGGGGATGTATACCCCGCTATCTGGCGGTAGTCAATTTCATTGCTGGCTTTTTTCTTAGTCGCCTCTTATGATAACCACGACAATAAAGGGGGTGATATTATTCTTAATCTTAAACATCACAGAATTACAATGCTATTTAGTGGTACTTATTTTTCTACTTGTACACCTTGGTCACCCGGATACTTTATATCAATTCAAATAATAAATTTAAGTATTTATTAAATTTTACTGTTTTTTCTACTTTATATTTGTAATTTTCATATTGTAACGGAACCCCTTCACTTTCATAATATTATGTATAATGTAGTACATGAGTATAATCTACTATTACTTTTTCGTAATGAAGTTAGTATCGATAACTTCTAGGATCTTTCTAAGTACGAGCCGGATGATGTTAGGCAGGACCATTTTGCGTTGTATTTATGTCATTTATTTACTTTTTTAGTTGTGTTCTGGATAAACAGAGCTAGATAGTCGATTGCAAAACTCGCGTAGGCGCATGCCCCTAGGCCCTTGGTAGTGCGTAAGCGTAAAATTAGATAAATCCAGCTTCAGTAAAAGTAAATATATATAATACGTATAGAGGTTACAACTTATACGTATTTATAATAAATTAATTTGATTTTTTAACAGTAGTAGAGCCACGCATTAGCTTTTGTAGTTGCATGTATGGGCCGGCTCGACCGGGGAAGTACTACCGGAAGGCCCCCCTCCCCCAATTCTAGGGGGGGGGGGAATTCTAAACCTGCCGTCGAAACCTGGGACGGCGGGTTAGCCCCGCTAAGGACATATTTGTGTAATGACCATGAATGTTTTCACTCGTGTAATTGATGCTTGTATGTATGAACATTAATCTATGTAAATAAATATGTATCTACGAGTATACTTCACCGTTAACTTGGACATTAAGGCGAAAATAGGATTACCAACAGTCACGTTGACCCAAATAAGCTTCGGTGAAAAGAGGTCCAATACATTTCATCTCTGCCCACCAGTATGGGAAATTGAGTCAAGATGAAAAAATTGTGTGATCGTAGTCTCTTGGTGAAATTTATGATATCAAAATGCATCGTTGAACACTTGTACATTTTTAATATATTTTTGAACCGGTTTCGCCTTACGGTGTCTTCAGCCTATTAACACTAATATAAGACATCACATTAAATGATCATAACAGCATGGGAATGTCATGATAACCAAGTGGTAGTTCTATCCCCAGGTGGCAAAGTCGTACCAATCGACGCGCGTCGGCGACGCGTTCACCACCTGTCACGTTATCCCGAAACAGTTACGGTTGAAGGTGGGTCGAAGGGACTTAATTGTCTAGACTATACCCCTGTACTGGGAATTGCGTGAAAATATTTATTTATTTATTTTATTATTTCTGGAAATGTAACTATAAAATATTTTTTCTTACAACAGCCGGAGAGCGAATAACTCATTCAGAGGGCTTATTATAATCAATGCAATTTGTTTACATGTTTATACCGCCATCTATCGGGAGCCATTGCTGTTTTCACCGAGTCGAATTTTAGATTTACATGTTTTAAGAAGTATGAATGTTTGAGCTTGAGTCATATAAGTTTATATATATGTATGTGTGGTTGTAAATTAGTACTTATGTAAGTACATTGTGGCGAAAAGTGGGTCGAAAGGTGTTAATATTTCTGTTAATTGTTGAGTGAGTGAGTTGAATATGCGTGAAGATATTTATTTATTTATTGTCGACATCAAAACGGTCAGGGTGACCACCAACTATATCACGTAATCGCATATGTATGTATGTTATGTATACTCGTAAGTAATAAGGATCAAGATCTAACCGCAGAATTTTGGAAACAATTTGTTTTAAGAACATTGAACATAACTCATAACTTTGATTGACAGTCGACACGTGAGCTACTAACGCTAGTTCTTGTTTGTCTGTTGAAATGAAACTGGCGGCTTCGAAGTGAAAATTACACTAAAAACACAGCAATTTTGATTTTTTATTGCTAGAAATGTATAATGAGACATATTTTATCACATTCTGCTCAATTATATACGAGTATGTATGAATTTATAAAAATTTTTGCATTTATACAACTTTTGCATTTATACAACAAATAGCATATAATTAGATATTCATCATAAGAATCTTATTTAAAATGCTTAACAAGAATACTAGTACTATTATTTATTTTTAGTACTTAAAATAAAACGATTTTCGGTTTTCATCCGGTTTTTTATTTAGTTTTTAACTAACTTTTTTTACTTCTCGACGATTGAGGTGTTTTACAGCATCCGTGGTCACGGATGGACTGATAAAATCCGAAAATCGTTTTATTTTAAATTTGTAGTATTCGTATAAATACAAGAAATCATTATATTGCTAGTATTAAAAAAAAGAATGAACTTAAACATCAACTCATTTATGCAAATTATTCATCAGTATTCTGCAAGGTAGTGGTAATATATATTTAAATAAATCAATATCTTCACGCAATTTCCAATACAGGGGTAGACAGAGGTCAAGTCTAGACAATTAAGTCCCTTTGACCCACCTTCCACCGAAGATATTTTCGGGACAACGTGACAGGTGGTGAGCCCGTCGCCGTCTTTGTGTCCAAGCCATCGATGTAATTCGTACATACGTTTTTGATAAACCCATTGGTACGAGCGTGCCACCTGGGGTTCGAACTTGGGTCTCTTGACTCGAAATTCCGACCACCCAACCACTCGGCTATCGGCTATAAGTTTACGAGTACATCAACTAATTTATTACGCAATTTTTTATTGATTTTAAAGCACATAAGTTATACTGAACTTTTTGTTATTAAATTAAAGATATTTTTTTAAATTTCAACTGACACGGGTGGGTTGAAATTTTAAAAACAATTTTTTCATTTGTATAAGTTAAAGTGGATGGCGCCGATGCCAAAGTGTACCTCTGTGCCACCGTGCATTGCCAGGATTCCGCAAAGGTCTCGGGTTCGAATCAGTATCATAGTCCGTTATGTATGTATGTATGTATGTATACCATTATGTGAGAAGACAATAATTACAATAATATTAATAAGTAAGTAATATTATTAATAAGCAAGTAATATTCAAGGCCCACATCAAGTAGACTTATTTGATAAATTCAGTATTTGCCAATTATCACAATATAACTTCATTGCCAATACTAATGGTAGAATTTTAGATTTAATATTATGCAATAATAGTGTATCAGTCTTAGGAAGTCCTGATCCCTTGGTGCCTGAAGATCCACATCGTAGAGCCCTTGAAATCTCTGTTGATTTTATGCACATAAAAGCATTAACTAATCCCACTAAAATGAAATTCTTATACCATTCCGCGACCTTTGAGACTATTCATAAAGAACTAGATCGGTTTGATTGAGATCAAGAATTTAGTAACAAGCCACTTGAAGAGGCCACTTGCATTCTTGTTTAAAGTTTTGTATAATCTACGCAAAACCTATATTCCATCAAAAGTTATTATTAATAACTCCAAATAACCGATGTGGTATAAATCTTCTCTTGTCAAAATTTTAAAAGAAAAACATAAATTCTACACCAAATATAAAAAATATATAAATATGTCCGATTATGAGAAAGAGCTAAGATTTTGGAGAGTACAAAAGTAAGGGTACAAAAGATGCAGTAGTAAACTACAGACCGATTTCCAAACTATGTGTCTTTGCTAAAGTCTTAGAAAAAGTTGTCTACACACAGGTTTACTTCGCACTTAAAATACTTTTAGTGAGTGTCAACACGGTTTTTTGAAGGGAAAATCAACAACATCTAACCCTCTTTTAAGTAGTGATTATATTTTAGTCAATTTATGTTGGAGCCATCTCAAGTAGACGTTTTTTACACCGATTACAGTAAAGCCTTCGATAGAACAGACCATACAATTTTGTTAAATAAACTATTCCTAGCTGGTATAAGAGGTAACTTATTCAGATGGTTTACCCCGCACGTTACAAACAGGTTACAGACAGTTGTATTGAATGGATTTACCTCAAAGGCTATGGAAATTCCATCCGGTATTCCTCAAGGATCCCTATTAGGTCCTTTGCTGTTTAACATTTTTATTAATGATATTCCATCCTGCTTTTATTCTTCAAAAATAATTTTATACGCAGACGATGAAAATCTTATGTCCGAAGACTAATCTTATAGTCGTACTGAATTAAGTTAGGCTTACGGGAAAAATAACAGACATAACATTTAGATATATTTAAGTCAAGTTTGTTTGACTCACAATATATCTGAAGCCTATCTATATAAATAAAATAAATAAATGTCTTCACACAATTCCCAATACAGGGGTAGACAGAGGTCAAGTCTAGACAATTAAGTCCCTTTGACCCACCTTCCACCGAAGATATTTTCGGGACAACGGGACAGGTGGTGAGCCCGTCGCCGCCTTTATGTCCAAGCCAACGATGAAATTCGTACATAAGTTTTTGAAAAACTCATTGGTACTGCCACCTGGGGATCGAACTCGGGTCTCTCGACTCGAAATTCCGACCACCCAACAACTCGGCTATCGACTGTGACTTTGTAAATAAATAAATTAATATTAATTCTATTAATCGAATTATTATTATTATCGACTAATAAAAAACTTTCTAGAAACAAGTATACACAAATTACGAATCACATCGTGATGCTGAAGCATTAATTTATTTTATATAGTTATTTGTAATTTTAATTTATTTGATTTATTAAATCGTAATTATTTCAACGATGACATTAAGTGTGGCCTTTTATTGCCTCTACATTTGGGAAGGCTAATAGAGTCATAAATAAAGCCATACGCGTGAGTCCTGTACATAAATTTTTGTCTCAGCTTATAAATTTAATTTAATAACAATGAAACTTACGTAGATGGTTATTAAAAACCTGGCCATTATAACCATCTCTATAAAAAGTCAGAATTAAGAATTGTTACTTGAAAACAAAGCTATTAATGTGATGGGAAGTGATTCTTAGCGACTTTAACTCAGTCGCGGATGACTTGGAAAGAGTGAGACAACAACGCTATTCCTATCTCCACAGTCTACCATTACGAAGTATCCTATAACACTTGTATAAATGTCCTAATATCTAAAATCAAACTTTACTTCCACTACGAAGTGAAAGTAAAGTTTTGTTATAAGCCTATGTTAGGATTTTCGTTGAAATGTAACTACCACAAGATTCACAGGATGATAACAGAATACACGAATTTACCAAGGTAACTTTTTGACAGCGAAAAAATGAACTTAGCTTCATAGTGACAAGCATGTGACATAGACCCATAACCATAAATATATTGTGTTTTGAAATCAACAACACCCTGTCTTTTAGAAGGCAGGGTGTTATGGATCGTAGCGTTCGCGGCGCGTAGATTTCTTTGTTCATTCCATCTGACGGGCGTTAAAGGGTTGCGAGATAAATCGTCAAATAACTCTAGATAGAATCCTTTCAAAATGTTCATCATTAGCGTCGGTAAATAATAAGTTTAAGAAATTTACTTATAGCTTAGTTTAAAATACAGTAAATTTGTAGAAAAAGTTTTTAACTATCCTTCTACTAACTTTTGAATAGATTTTCAATACTAGCGATAAGTTATGATAGACGAGTGGTTGGGTGGTCGGAATTTCGAGTCAAGAGACCCGAGTTCGATCCCCTTGTGGCAGGCTCGTACCAATGGGTTTCTCAAAAACATATGTACGAATTATATCGTTGGCTTGGACATAAAGACGGCGACGGGCTCAGCACCTGTCACGTTGTCCCGAAAATATCTTCGGTAGAAGGTTTGTCGAAGGGACTTAATTGTCTAGACTAGACCTACGTCTACCCCTGTATTGGGAATTGTGTGAATATATTTATTTATTATATATTTAGGGATAAGAAACGAAATTACAGTCCATCAAATTAACAAGTGGGTAAGTGGCTAAAGAAGTCTTAAAAACCTGCAAAAAATTTGCAAGAAATGTAATAAATGCATCAACATCTCCGAGGACTACTAAGATTGAGTACCTCATAGCCTGTGATCGACGTTCATGGACTAACGGCGTACAAACCACTTTATTAAGTGTCGCATGCTAAGAGGTCCCGGTTCTTTTTTCTATATTTTTTTGTAGTTTGTCACGATAATATACAGATGTATATTTATTTATTTGTAAATATTATAATTATATCATCAATGTAAGCTAGGCCTATTTTTATACACAGCATAGTTGAGTGTTCTCGATTATTTGACGAGAACATTTTTAATTTTGTTTAACAGACTTAATTAAATTAACAAAAACTCTTAACAGGATTTTCCAGGTAAATCATGACCTGCATAACATTAAAAATATTTTGCTGTGAAAAAAATTAAATTAGAAAAGAAAGAGTAATAACACGCCAGAGACATACTAATTATTTCGGATCTATGTTTACATGTAACTTCGTTCCCTTCTAGTCTTTTTAAACTTTACTACTTAATAACTTTAAACTAAGTAAAAAAGGTTATGAAAGTTGGCCACAGACCTTTTGTTACGAATATAGTCGTGCAGAGTGTAGGTCACTTCAAAATGTGATATAAACTAACACATATGTTTGCCCAAATTTACCGCTTATTCGTTTTTATCGACCTTTTCCGACGAACAAATAGTTGGTAGTGACCCTGCCTTCGAAGTTACGGGTTGCGAGTTTGAATCCCGATAGGGCAATGTCTGCAAGGGCATTTGAGAGATGGATATGTATATTTTTGTACTCGAGTCATGGCATTTATACTTATTTATGTATGTAAATATATATGAAAGAATACATGGTGTATAGGGTATAAGTAAGTTATAGTTTATATGTATATCATGATCATTATCACCATCATAACGGACTATAAATGTCTAGTGCAGGCCATAGACATCTATCTCCTGTAAGAGTAGGTTTGCCATATTCGCCAAGCTTGACTCACGATTTGGATATTGCAATGTGGGGAGTGCAGTGGAGATTGGCCGAAACCAACAGACAGAACATTTTTTTACTTAAAGTTAGTTTTGAAATCTCACTCTCATCCTAAATGTTTCGTGTTCCGACGACTTACGAAAAGTTAACGTCCAGCGTCTTGAAGGGTTAAGT